>JAJKFI010000051.1:1122275-1187359 GCA_029204185.1 Lerista edwardsae
ACCACCGGTATTTATATACCGACTTTCTTGGTCATTGGCTTGCTCCTTTGACTTTAATTCAAGACGGTTTACATAGGCAGGCTTTTTTCTAAACCCCAAGGGGTTTTTACAAATCACGAAGAGGTTCTAATCTTTCAAGAACTGCTATGTTCAGATGGAACTTGCATAGTCCAGTCTTTCTTTCTGGCCGCACGATTGCCTACACGCTGGCTGATAAACGGCGTCTTTGCTCTCACCAAAGAAACAGCTGGCCCAGCACAACTCCTCTCTCACAGGCAATTGGAGACAGCTCAGCTCAGAGCTTGTCGCATTCTCAAGGTCTGCCGCTCATGGAAGCTTCTGGTGTTCTCAAACTGATGACCTTCGAACCTTATCTTCGGGCATAATGGCGACTCAACCCTCTCGACTAGACCTCCTGCCCGAGAAGCAGGACTGTTTGCAATTTAAGAGATAGTGCCATCAGTAAGCTGCTCCCGCAACCCCCAAAACATTTTTTGCCACTTTCTGGGTGCCTGTGTGGAGCATTGGCAGTATTGGCAAATGCACACTTCATGCAAGCCAGCTAACTGGGCACTAGCTGGCTTGCATGATGATGCCATTTCCAGGCACTTCAGAGCTGACTGTGGTTGGGGATGGCTGAGAGGAGATGTATAAAGGTGGCAGGAGAGCAGGGAAGGGGTTGGCCTGAGTAAGGACCAGAAGCTGAGAGTGAGCGAGAAGAAGGACATCAGAAGTGGCACAATAAGGATGGACAGAGGAGAAGCCAGATGGTTGACCTCTTGGAGGCCAGGAGAGCCGGGGGAAAGGGAAGAAGGGTAACCACGGAGGAGATGGGGAGAGAGCCAGGAAGGGGCCTGTAGACAGTTGCATTTTGGTTTTCTGGTTTTTTTGGCCATAACGTTTGATAAAGAGATTACACTCTGGTTTGTTTCATTGCATTCTGCATTAATAATAAATATTTAACATAATGGTATAATGGTCCCTTTCTAATAAATATATAACATAATGGTATTATTCTCAGGGCGCAATCCTACCCAGTGCCAGAATGGCGAGGCTGGCCGGCCAGCGCCATACCCCACACTGGGTCGGGGAGGCTGAAGCCTCCCCACAGCAGGGGCACATTTGCGCCCTTACGGTAGGGGAGGCTCCAGCCTCCCCTATGCGCTCATTGGCTCTGTACCTGCTAAACAGCAGGCGCAGAGCCGAGGAGAGCACGCGGTCAAAATCGGGGCTGCGCAGACTCAGGATGAGGCCTCCCTCCTGGGCCGGCCCACCCATGTCCCACCCACGTCCTGCCCGGAATCACCCTCACCCCGCCCACTCCCTCCCCCGTCCAACAATGGTGCCTCCTTTGCGCCAGCTGGCTTTGGCCAACGCGAGGGAGGTGTGGCACAGGCGCAACAGGACCGGCGCTGCCTGCAGCGCCAGTACCATTGGTTTAGCGCCGACACGGGGGGGGGGGTGCCGCCATTGCGTCGCAACACTGTTGCGTTGCCGCTGCGCACCTTTTAGGATTGTGCCGACTCTTACCAATGTTTTCACAGTTCTGGCCACTAGTGTCAAGCTCAACTTGTTGCCCCCCTGAAACATGTTGCCCAGTGCAATTGCACCCCCTTGCACACTACTGTCCTAACAGACAAATCATACAAGTGTTTGAAGCACTCAAAAAAAACCCAAAACATGCTTGAGTGACAGTAGCAGGTTGTGCTATGAGCCAGGATGACTCCATCATACCACATCAAACTCACTGATAAACACCACACCTATTACCTCTTGCCTTGTATTTCTGTTAGGTCTCATTCAACTGCATTTCTCCAAAAGATTTGTGGTGCAGTATGACTGTGCCTAGGCCCTCACTTTCTTGAAGGCTATTCTGAACGTCTTCTCTTTCGCATGCAAAATGGTCAGATAGGCTGAGGACCCAGCACCTATTTTGCTCTGCACAGAGAGACGGTGTGTGTATGTTTGTGGGGGGGGGGGTGGAGAGATTGCTAGCCTCCACAGGCAACAAAGCCAAAGAAGGACATCTAGTGGTGACTGAAAATCATTCATTTGAGCAGAAAGGAGCATTGTCAGTTTGGGGGCTACTACTGTACTGCCAAGCCTACCATGTCTATCAAGATAGCATGACAATATTCAAACATATATACAATAATGGGTTAACTAAATGGCTTACAAAAGGACATATACATGAGTGTGTGCTGTAAGGCTCAGATAATAGGTATCATCTAGCCCTGTTTAGTGAACAAAGTGCTTTACACTGTGCAACCATATACTGAGTTTTCTTAGCTTTCTCTCTGCAAGGACTCACAAATACCCACTTTTGTGACTTTATGCCTCAAACAAATGGCACTCTAACCCAGTGGTTCTCAAACTTTTTAGCACCGAGATCCACTTTTTAGAGTGACAATCTATCCAGGAAGTGATGTTATGACTGGAAGAGCCGTTATTATGCCAGAGCCTGCTGCCTTCCTGAGAATGCAGCAATAAGTTGGGTTATTTCTCAGCCATTTCCCATTAGGAAAGTGAATTAGGGAGAAAAAAGCCTATTTACAATGCTGACACAAGCAAAATAACCATACAGCCCTCCCCCTTTCCAGTGTCCCATCTTTCTGTATTTTAAGTGATGGCTGTCCTAGGTGCTATGTGACCCGCCTGAATAGAAATTGATCTATGATCCACCCAGTGAGACCTGACCCACAGATTGAGAAACTATCTCTAACTCCATGTTCTCTAACTCCATGGCAAAGCTGGTCCAAGTGAGTACACCTTCCACCACTAATTTTGCCTTGTTCAGGCTGAACCACTCCAAATCCTGGAGAACTGAGGTTTTTTTTTCCCAAAGCAGATTTCCACCACTCTACAATAAAGTCACAACAGTCTTCACCTGCAGTCTCAATGCACATTTCTAGAATAGTACAAGCTGGGATGACTTCGAGACAACCAAAATACAAGGCCCAAGTCTATCCAACTTTCCAATGCCGATACAGCTGCAATGCAGCCCCGGGCAATGGAACTAAACAAGCATTCCCTTACTTTGAGGATTCTGTCAATTGTGCATTCAATATTCCTACATGAATTCCTAAATACAATCGAGCTGATCAAATTTATCCAGATTTCTAGTATCTCTTATAAAGGGTATGATACGTTGCCAAATTTCATTCAGTCTTACAAGGGTTTCCTGGGATTTGCACTATGCTGATAACATCACCAGTTTGCGCATTTCCCATCACTTTTTTAACAGGCCACTAATGCTAGCTTCTTTTTAGTTTTCCTGTTTCTGACAAAACCAATCCTTGCACTTACTAAAGCATACAAAACGACTTCATAAAATCTAGAAGATTATACAATAACTTACAAAGCATTTTTTAAAAGGAGACATACAGGAAAGAGAGCTGGCAGAACAAATGGCAGGTTCATGACTTCTTGCAATCCTACACACTTACCTGAGAGTAAGTCCCATTCACCTCAGTAGAACTTGCTTCTGAGTAGACAAACACAGGATGGTGCTGAAAATCATCCTGCACTGCAAATTTGTTAGAAAAGTGGGTCCCTAATATGAAAAAGGTTGAATATGTATAAAATTATGCATGGGATGGATAGAGTGGATAGAGGGATGTTCTTTTTCTTCTCTCGCAACATCAGAATGAGGGGACATCCACTAAAATTGAGTGTTGAGTTAGAATAGATAAAATACTTTTTTACCCAGGGGGTAATTAATCTGTGGAACTCCTTGCCACAGGATATAGTAAGGGAGTCTGGCCTGGATACCTTTAAACAGGAATTGGACATATTACTATAAGTCCGTAACAAGTTATAGGTTGTGATGGGTGTGCAACCTCCTGGTTTTAGAAGTAAGCTACTTCTGAATGCAAGGGAGCGGCAACAAGATGCAGGCATCTCCTTGTCTCATGTGCTCTGAGGCATCTGGTGGGACACTGTGGAAGATTTAGCCGAGAGGGTTAATGCCTCCGTTTGCCCAAAGATAACACCTGAAGATCTCAAGGTCGTGAGCTCGGGACTGCCGGAAGTCTCTGCGAGCAGCAGACCTTGGAAACTGCGGCTGATTAGAAGCTGAGTTTCAGCTGCCTCGTGGGAGGAGTGTGCTGAAATCAGCTGTATCTCTGGTGGCAGCAGGGAATCTTCATCAGCCAGCAGACGACAGACGGGTGGCTAAAGAAAGAAGGCTAAATCCAGGAAGAAAGATCTGTAGGAGTGTTGTTCTTGGAAGATAGAACATTCTGTAAATTGTAAAAACCTGCGGGTTTGTGAGAAAGTCTGCCTATGTAAACCGCCTTGAGTTCAATCATTAGAGAAATCTAGTGATCTTAAGAAAGGCGGTATATAAATAAATGTATTATTATTAATACAGGAAGCTGGACTAGATGGGCCTATGGCCTGAACCAACAGGGCATTTATGTTCTTACTACTGAACCAGTTAACCAAATAAACAGGATTACTATCAAAGTAAATTGCAGCCTAGACAGGCAGAGTGATAGCTCTTGCTCTCCTGCCCAGCCACAGATGAAGGCATAAGATTCCTGAACCTGGGGACCATATGCAAGTCATTTTGAGCTCCTTGGAGGAAGAGTGTAATGTGTAAGGGCGCAATCCTAACCAACTTTCCAGCACTGACATAGCTGTCCCAATGGGTCATGTGCTGCATCCTGCAGTGGAGCAGTAGTCACTGAGACCTTCCAAGTAAGGGAACATTTGTTCGGAGTTGCACTAGCCTTACCCCGGTGCTGGAAAGTTGGTTAAGATTGTGCCCTAAGTGTCATGACCAAAAAGGAATAACAATTGGACCCACATTAACAGCACAATCCTATGCATGTCTACTCAGAAGCAAGTCCCATTGAGCTCAATGGGGCTTACTCTCAAGAAAGTGGGAATAGGATTGCAGCCTAAGTTTGCGCAACAGTGAAATTCAAATAATAACAGGTCTGCTGCTGCCAATTCTATGGCAAACTCCATCGCTGAAGCAGTGGTAATAAAAATTCAAAACATTTTTTTAAAGATATTGGACTAAGAGAAATTATGCTCCCCGAGGTTATTCCAACACTGGGTTACAAACATCTATTTGCATCAAAGTCACCTTTGCAACAAGGCTTGGCACTGCTTGCTGTATCTTATTATTAAGGTAAATATTCTTCAAAGAACTCGATGATTTGAATCTCTGATTCATTGTGACATTCTATTTGCTGACTGCTGTTCGAGGAGTCGGAGGGGAAAATATAGCCCCCAAATTCAAACACACTTTTTCTTTTTGCTGTTGTCTTTATTGATTTATGCTTCAAAAAGACGCATCCCAAAATAGCATCTCTGGAAAAATTACCATCCATACATGCCATCAATAGAAAGTTGTTATACATTACAAAATCTTAAAGCGTGTACAAGTCACTCCACTCATTCCGAGGTGAAATAATACATGTAGGAGAAAGGAGAGGATTTTTTGTGTGTTTTTGCTCAACAAGAACATTGTTCATAACACCCAGAATTAGCCATACAAACATCATCCTAAAGAACAGGGTGACGGTGATGTTGACGTGAACTTCTGCAGACAACATCATTTGGAATGCCAAGTGACGTTCAGGGAATGTAGTATAGAACATCCTTCTCAATACTCATGCTTTATGGATGCATTCTTTTTTCCTGGCTTATACCCTTTTGGGGTCACCTGGGGGTACAGATCTACCCAAAGTAAGATCGTATAAAACGTGTTCATCTCCTCTGGAATTGCATGCTCGGCAAACGCAGGTTTTAAGCCTTGACAGAAGACCTGTGGCAAAGTACAACTGTGGGTTGCAGTTGCATAGCTACAGTGGGGCTGCGTGGGAAGCACTGCCAGCGCCACCACACTCCATGCAAGCGGCCCCTCCCACTCGCCATCAGAGCCCTTTCGCGCAGCGACAGCAACACCCAGGAGATGCCTGCGCATTGTCACCGCTATTTGGAACCACCGTGGCAAGCGGGAAGGGCCGCTTATTCAGCATGGTGTAGTGACCGCAGTACGGACCACCCCACCCCCTGTAACTACATTACACTATTGCTGGGCTGTAGATCTGGAATTCAACATATGCGTATCCCACCTCAAGGTAACCCTTCCGCAGCCACACCTTCTCAGCAGTCGAGCCATAAAATAATTGCCACTTAAGAATATATGCTCCCAGTGAGGAAAGTTCAACTCACTCCACCACCCACCCCGAGCAGTTTTTATCTGCTTTAAGGTAGAGGGTGTGTGTGCTCCAGAAGGCAGTTCCCAGCCACCACTACCACAGTAAAAAGGATAAAAAAAGAGGCTTGGCAGATGGTAGCATGAACCTTTTTTTCTGTCTCATAAAGCTAGATGGGTCCTGATAGCGTGTCCTTTTAAAAAGCGGGTCCTGGTGCTAAAAGGTTTGGGAACCACTGCTGTAGCCCAGTAAGAGTTTCCCTTAAGGGCCCAATCCTACCCAACTTTCCGGTGCCAATGCATCCACAATGGAGCCCTGAGGCAACCTTGAGAAGGCCTTTGTGACTGCCCCTCCATTGCAGGATGCAGAGCACACCCCATTGGCATGACTGCATTGGAGCTGCAAAGTTGGACAGGATGGGGCCCTAAGATACCTAAACAGCAGACAGTGGTGTCCCAAGGGGCGGCAGGATGCTACGTTTTGCAGGGAGTCTCAATGCACCATGTAGTAAGCTGCCCCTCTCCCTCGCTGTCAGAGCCATTCTGGGTGGCAAGAGCAATCCAGAAGCGACCGCATGAAGTCAACCACTACCTCCTGCTGCCCACACCCAGCATCTGGTATTCTAAAGAATTTTGCCTTTGTATATGATGTTTCACTAAGCTATTCTGACCAACAATCCTAATTTAGAAAAGTGGAAAATAGCACACACCCCAGGCTAGGCAAAGTGGCAATCATATAGGAGACAACCCCAGTAGCCTCAATACACTGGCTGAACATATACTCAATATACTGCCTGCTTGTTCTAAGCTGGCTCATCCATGAGGTAGACTGAGGCAGGTGCCTCAGGCAGCAGGTTGGTGAGGACATCCACTTCCATCCACCCACTCACGTTCACTGCTTCTCCTCCCACTCCCTGGATTTGAAATGAAAAGGGGGTTTGGAGACACTCTTGCCCACCACTCTCTCCTTCTCCACACTTCCACTCCATAACGCTCTTCCTTTCACAATCGAGGGAATGAGGAAAAAAAAAAAGAGGCTGGTACATTACCAAGTAAAGAGGGCAGCATTTGGCATACTGCCTTGGGCACTAGGGAGCCTTGGGCCAGCCTTGGCAAGGAGCAGGTCATTCGTTAAACAGTAAACATGAACTAGGGTAGCAACAGCAGCAAGTGGAAGAAAACAGGGGAGCTTCAATCATCGCACCCCTCAACAAGGGAGGTCTGTTAGGCAGAATGGCATTTACGGGGTATGGTATGGCCGTGGTTTGAAACCTTTGTCCTGAAGGACCCTTGGGGGAAAGCGAGGTGGGGTGACTACAGTTGTTTTCTAGCTAATTTGCACTGTATGAAGGAAAAGCTTATACACCATTGAAAAGGTCACCAAGTAACCAGTTAGCCAAGCCACACCTCGGCAGGGCTGGGGAAGAGGAACCAGGTAGGCAATGGTATGGAAGACTCGAGACCCAAAGAAGATTCGGAAATGGAGAGTGGCTGTGGCGAGCGAAACGCCGCTGAGGCAATAGAAGAATCCAATGAAAATGAACGGGAAGATGTTCTCAATGTCGTTGAGGTGGCACCTGGGGAAAGAAACACAAAGGATGCAGGGTGTTAATGGCTCTGCTGTATCTGCTGCCCAATGAAAACGCCTCACAAATCTACCACTGAAAGCGCAGTCCTAACCTGGAGTTAGGCCAGCAAAGTTTGGCCGGCCCAAGGACCCCCGTAAAGCGTGTTTGGACCACTCTCAGAGTCAGGGGGGATGGCACACGCCTGTGTGCTGGCCTCTCTGACTCTGAGAGTGGTCCAAACATACTTTACAGTGTCTCTTGTGCCGGCCAAACTTTGCTGGCCTAACTGTGCCAGCCTAACTCCAGGTTAGGATTGAGCCCTCAGGCTGCTCCATTATACTTACAAAGCACAATGCATCTTGGTCATACATACACCATTCCTTCATACTTTTAATTAATTTTTTTTTAGGAAAAAAATGTAAGGACTTAACTATACATATATTATGAGGACAGAAATAGTTTTTTGTTAATTGAAATGGGAGGGAGTCAAGATTGGGATCGGAACCGCAATGGAGACAAAATGCTAAAGCCACATTGTGCCCATCTCACGTGCCCTTCCATGCAATTAAAAAAAAAAAAAAAAAACATACCAAGCCTCATTCCTCAGAACATGTCAGAATTAACTGCAGTTCCTGGCAGAAGCTCCAATGGGCAATCACTTCCTGCTCCCCCCCCCGCCCACACTCCATGGCAATGGTAATTTATATTAGTCTCATATTTTCCACAAAGCCATTTTTTTTTTTCATTTGTGCAGCCCTATGATGATGATGCACCCCACGGCCTGTGGGTCATAAAAATGTTTGCCACCAGGAAGCAACTATGTATTTGCATTCCTCAGAAGAGCTATTGCAACAAGTTACACTTACAGTACAATCCTAATGCCCCCCCCCAAAGCCAGCACTAGTCTCTTATGTGCCAAGCTGGCACAGGTCCCTGGGCAGACCAGCACAGGGAATGGGAGAGGGTGGGATGGGGCATTTTGGGGTGGGGGAGAGGGGTCTGGGAGGTGGATTGGGTCCGGAAAGGAGGTGGGATTGGCTACAACAGTGCAGGCCAAATCCTGGCCCTGGCCCAATGGGCGTTACAAGGGCTACTCAGATTTGTGCCCGCAAAATCACAGGTGCTCATCCGTGTAGTCCGATAGGCCTGCGTAACACAGGGTAAGGGGAATATAATTCCCTTCCTCTGAGCTGCACATCAGCCTGGTCCTATCTCGCACTGGATACAGCGCAGGCAACCCGGCCTGCCTGTTCTAGCACAAGTTAGGATTGTGCTCTTACACATTTTTCTTTTGTTTTAAAAAAAGGGTAATTCAAAACATTTGGCAACAAATGACAGTCCTACAAATGGACCCTCATTCACTGTCATTCAAGCTATTCATTCCAGCACACATTTGTTTCAGAATGAATGGAACTCAATATAAATGGGGATCATTTGTATTCGGATCCATTCATGCCAAAGACAAATGCACACACTTACTCGACCACCAGGCAGATTTATGTTGCTTCTCTGACCCTTCCAATCACAGCACAGAAGAACGGTTATCACCCAAGCCTAAGTGTGGTGAGAGTTCCTCGATTACCTGCGCACACGCTCCACATCTGGATCAGTTCGCAGGTACTTTTTTGCATTCTCCCCTTTACCGAAAGATGCTGCATCTTCGGGATTAGAAAATGCCTATTCAAGACAAAGGCAAGCAGAACAAAGCCCATTAGAAGCAATGAGGCTCAGATTTAAAACCAGGTTCATAAACCGAACTTGAAAATGAGCCTGGTCTGTTATCCAGAATGACCTGGATGTGGCTCAGCAGCAGAACACATACTTTGCATGTAGAGTCCCAGGTTCAATCAACTGCATCTTCAGGTAAGATTAAATAAAACCCCTGCCTGAACCTCTGGAGAGGTGCTATCAATCACTGTAGATGACACTGGGCTAGGCGGACCAATGGTTTGAGTCAGTAAAAGGGAGAATTTCATATACCATGGGTTGAACACTAGAAACTAGGAAATTACAGCCCAATCCAATTACAGATTGGGCTGCCAGGCAGAGGCATTTACGACAGCAGAAGAGGCTTCTGCTGTCATAAAATGACTGCTGACAGAGCACGCAACGCTCCGTTGGTGGCCATTTTGGGAATATTACCGCAAGAGGTGGCAACACTCCTGAGACATTGCCAGACCTTGTCACACCCACCAGAGCAAGTAAGACAGTGGCAGAATCCTTCCTCAGACTGCCAGATGCAGGGGAGTGGCAACAAGATGCAGGCATCCTGTTGTCTCATGTGCTCCCTGAGGCATCTCGTGGGCCACTGTGGGATACAGGAAGCTGGACTATAGGGCCTAGGGCTAACCCAGCGAGGCTCTTCTTATGAGTGGGGTGAAACAGGATGGTGTGGAACAGGGGAAGAGAGGTTGCCGGAAGGGGTGTATCCAGCAGTAATGGTGCATACCAATCCTATCCTTTTTCACAACTCCCTGTCCCCTCTCTCTCCTTGGACTTGCACCAACTAAAGGGCTGGGATTTAAATCCCCTTTCCCCTATGAAGCCTCCCAATCCACCCCACCCTGGATCTACTGCACCCATTTTTGGCAGGGCAGGGGTTGAGGTGGAGGTAATGGACAGGATTGGGTTCTTAAGCGCCAAAGGCGTTTCTAGGGGGTGGCAGGGGGTGGCACGAGCCATGGGCGCCATCTTGCGGGGGGGGCGCCGTTCGCATGGCGCCCGCCCCCCAAAATGGCGCCCACGGCCCGCCCGCTCCTGCCCAGACCCTGCGCCCCATTCTCCTCGCTCCGGCTGGCCTTAAAGAGCCAGCCGGAGCGAGGAGAACGCGCTGCCACCCGGCGCCCCCTCCCGCTTTTCAAGGGGCGGCGGGGCGCTGGGCGGCGGCGCATTCTGTTCGCTAATGCCGGCGCCCCAGCCGCCACGTTCTGTTCGCTAATGCCGGCTAATGCGCCCCAGCCGGCATTAGCGAACAGAAAGAACGCGCCTCTTAAAGGGGGCGGGGCTATGTCATGATGTCACGATGTGACGTCATGACGTTGCGTGCCCCCTAGGGGTGCGTTTTCATTGGGCGCCATGGGCGCCCTTTCAAATAGATCCGCCCCTGTTAAGCGCCTACAATTGGGACAGGTAAAGGACAGGTCAGTGCTGACCCACACAAACACTTCAGGCATTTGGAATGTTATTGGTCAGGCGGAGATTCAGGGCACAATCCTAACCTGAAGTCAGGCCAGCACAATTAGGTCAGCAAAGTTTGGCTGGCACAAGAGACACCACAAAGCATGTTTGGACCACTTTTGGAGTCAGGGAGGACGGTGCATGTCTATGTGCTGGCCTCTCCGACTCCGAGAGTGGTCCAAACATACTTTACGGTGCACCGACCAAACTTTGCTGGCTCAACCGTGCCAGCCAAACTCCAGGTTAGGATTTCGCTCTCAATTTATTGCCAGAGCACTTGATTCTTAAGCAGCAGCTCTCCAAGAATATATTTCTTTACTGTTTATATGCTACTTTTCTTCCTAAATACTCCAAGAAGCTTACAGAAATACATTGAAACCTGTTTAAAAGCAAACAAATCAATCAAACATTAAAACCAATAAAAGGCAGAGAAAGTTAAGGTTGCCCATGTAATATAACTATAAAATTGTCTTCATTTGAGGCTGAAAAGAACACAAGGACAGTGCGCAGTGAATTTCTTCAGGAAGGGAATTCCATGGAAAAAGTGCAACAACAAAAAAGATCCTTTTTTCTAGTTGCCCTCCCTCTCTCTCACTCACACATGCACGCGGGATTCACAGACCACTGATAAAAGATCTTCAGGAGAAAAGAATCCTGTAAATACCCTGATCTTGAGCCATTTAGGGCTTTCAACCCAGCACTTTGAATGGTGTTTAGAAAGGGCCTAGAAGTCAGTAAAGCAGTCATGTGGTATATTCCATCTGCCTGGTCCCAGTTAATAAACATGCAGCAACACATATTTTGCATTTAATTGTTTCAGAAAAAGAAAATTCCACCACAGGTCTTTCCAGGTACTCTGCCAGAGGTTTCATTTTTGACTTGCAAAGCTACGGCTATTCCTGTGCACTTCCTGGCCCAAGCTGCCTTCCAGCGACAGAGCCGCTGGCCCCAATTTCCTCTTGTCACACAGAAAGGCAATAGCTAGCATCTCTCTTCAGAAACAGGGCACCCTTTTGCTTCTAGGCGCTTCATTTTCTATGGGTCCTGGTAGTTTGGCAGCTTACCTTTTTCTTCATTCTGTAGAGTCCTGTGATCATACTCATCAGCATCATTTTCACCACGAGAAAGATTACGTATTTGGCAAAAACCAAGAGAATCTCCAGGTCGAGGATTTCCCGAAGATCAATCATTTTGGTCCCTTTCTGCTGAAGACCTTTGACAGAAACTAGAAGCGAGAATATGACAACACATCAGTAACTCCCTATCCATATCTACTCAAGACTACCACCCTATCCATATCTACTCAAAAGTAAGTCCTATTCTACTCAGAGCGCAATCCAGAGACAGTCTTTGGCTGTCACAAGAACATTAAGAAGAGCCCTGCTGGACCAGGCCAAAGGCCCATCTAGTCCAGCTTCCTGTATCTCACAGTGGGCCCACCAGATGCCTCAGGGAGCACAAACACAACAAGACACAACAAGATGTCTGCATCCCATTGCCACTCCCCTGCACCTGGCATTCCAAGGTAGCCTACTTCTAACGTAAGGAGGTGGCCTCCTCCTGGCCTGTAGGAGCCATCATGGCCTGTAGCCTACAGTGGACTTTCCTCCAGAAATCTGTCCAACCCCCATTTAAAGGCACCTAGGCCAGACACCATCACCACTTCCTGTGGCAAGGAGTTCCGCAGATTAGTTACCCGCTGGGTAAAAAATATTTCCTTATCCATTCTAACTCTTCCCAACATCAATTTTAGTGGATGTCCCCTAGTTCTGGTGTAGTGAAAGAGAAAAGAGCATCCCTCTATCTACTCTATCCATCCCATGCATAATTTTGTATGTCTCAATCATGTCCCCTTCAGGTGCCTTGAGTGAAGACTGAAGAGCCCCAAACACTGCAGTCTTTCCTCATAAGGGAAATGCCCCAGCCCAGTAATCATTTCATTGCTCTTCTGCACCTTTTCCAGTTCTACTATGTCCTTTTTCAGATGTGGTGACCAGAACTGTACGCAGTATTCCAGATATGGCCTTACCAGTGATTTGTACAATACCATAATAAAATTGGCCGTTTTATTCTAAATCCCTTTTAAAATTATGCCAAGCATGGAATTGGTCTTCTTCAACGCTACCGCGCACCTTCATAGAGTTGTCCACTAACACCCCAAGATCTCTCTCCTGAGCTGTCACGAAAAGCTCAGAACCATTAGCCTAAAACCCATGTGAAGTTTTGATTTTTTTTTGCCCCAATGTGCAGCACTTTACACTTGTCTACACTGAAACACACCTGCCATTTTGCTGCCCATTCCCCCAATTTGGAGAGATCCTTCTGGAGCGCTTCACAATCCCTTCTGGTTTTCACCATCCAGAAAGGTTTAGTGCCATCTGCAAACTTGGCCATCTGGCTGCTTATCCCTGTCTCCAGGTCGTTATGAACAAATTGAAAAGCACTGGGTCCCAAGACGGGTCCTCGGGGCACTCCGCTTTTCACTTCTTGCCATTGTGAAAATTGTCCATTGACAACTCTTTGCTTCCTACTCCTGAGTTTTTAACCCAGAAGAGGACCTGCCCTCTTATTTCCTGACTGTGAAGTTTTCTCAGAAGCCTTTGGTGAAGGACCGTGTCAAACACCGTCTGAAAAGTTTCAACAAGTGAATATTCTGGGCACACGAACATTTTTCTTGCAGGGCAGGCAGCAGTTTCATAGGGGGGGTGCTTTCCCCAGAAAAAGGGGGGGAAAGGTTAAATCCTCTATTCTCCTGCCGTGTCCTTAATCCACACTACCCTATCAAGTTCAAAAAGATAAAAAAATGAAATGGTGCAGTTCTTGTGTGGTTTGGCTTGGCCAGACTTTCATCGCTGGATAAAATACACTTTGCAATTCTAGATGTCTTGGCACCTCCTCCCCACCCACACCCCGTAATATGAAGGCAAAGAGAACAGTGCTCAGGTGTACATGAGGAAAGGGGTGTGTGAAGCTCTTGCAATCAAATCTAGCTGAAATCTGTCCATGAAATCAAACGCTTACACAAAAACAGGTTTTGCCACCTTTTAAAGAAAATATTAACAAGAAAAGGAATTGGCTTGTAAGAAAAACAACTACTGTAAGCCCCTGGAGGGAGTGGAAGAAACCTTTGTTATGCAAGTATTTGCAGAGAGATCACTCTTGCCTGGGTAACACTGTGGGGCAATGGGTTGAGGACTGAAAGGTTCACACTCAAGGTAGGAAAGGGCGATGACAATAAAGGATACATTTAAACAGGTGCAGCAAGGCGATGGGAAATAAGGGCACATCTATATTTTACTGCTGCTTCCTTGGTCAAGCTAACCCAGACTGCATTCTCACATGCTCTCTGCCACAAAAACTCTCTCTGCCTCTCGGATGTGTGCCATCCTCCTGGATTGCAAGAATGATCCAAACGCACATTACGGAGCGTTTGCAACACTCCTGGACCAGTACAAGGGACTTGTGCTGCCTTAAATCCAGGTTAGGATTGCACCCTAAAGGACATAAATGCTGGGGCACAAGTGTATTTTCCATGTGCAAATCCCTCACTGGTTGAAGAACTGCACAAACAGATGCTGCACACTGCTTTCCCTTGATACATTGTGTGTGGGGTTGTGTGCATACAAACCCCAACAGATCACTGATGATAGACTCTTTAGGAAAGGTAGCCTGGAGCTGCATCAAGTCCCTACCTCCTTGCCGAACAGTTGGTCAGCCTGATCACCAGCCTATGGAAAGGGCGATTTGTGTGCGCAATTGGAGCGATGCGATTGTTGCCGTTGTCTTTGAGAAGTGGGCAGGAGGGATGTTTGGTTCAAGGAGGTTGATGCAATGCCCAAACAGAGGCAAGGGTTTTGTGTGCACTAAGCCCAAGATTATGTATCAGTTCGCAGCTCACAAAGAATGAGTAGAACTTTGCCCAGGGTTTCCCCACCCCTTCTCTACACAGTGCAAGATCTGGCCACAGAGTGTTGCAAGGGAGGGAGGAATCAACCAGGTCGATGTACTCTCCATTGCACAAGTAAAATGTATTCTGCTCTTGCTAAAGTCCCTTTGGATTGAGGCTCTGTGTCCTGTAATTATATCACACATACCAATAAAGCGTTATCATAAAGCTTTCTCAATAAAGGTAGCTTAGTCAGCACAGAATGAAGAAATAGAATGCAAAAAAAACAACCCACATTACTCACTGGCAGCAAAGGCACTGGAGTCCTTTGTGCCTGGTTTAAAAAAATGACTTTTAACGTGAGTGCTCACTGCAAACAAACTGGCTGCCCAACAGATGCTGCTCTGCAGCTCTTGCAGTGAGCCAGTTAGGTGCAAAAAGCTCAACAAGTGGATCAAACGCACTTGTGTTTCATTAAAACACAAGTGTTAAAGGGTGTTTATTAAACGCCTATTCTTAAGCTCTGGTGAAAGAACTTGTGTGAGCCCAGTCAGAAAAGATCAGGGACCGGCCAGCTTCTTTGCCCTCCATTTCACAATCAAGCAGACTCTTTCGCAGACACTAAAGCTTCTGTGCCTATTTGCAACACTACCGTGCTGTTGTAACCTGCTAATCCTGTGCCCAGCTTCTAAGGCGAGAGTGCATCCCTAGGCAGGCCCCTACTGCCTCATGTTCTGATCTCTTCTTATCTGCAAGCACACACCCCTCCAGTTTTGAACGTGCCCAATCCTTATCTGCCAGGGTTCTGACACATATGCTGGGGAGTACTGCTCCCAAAGGAATGAGGCTTGGGGGAGGATGGGCTACATAATTTACATTTCGTCAGGCTTGATTGAAGTGCGCTTATAAAAATAAATGCAGTGCAATACACTCAAATCCTACTCATGCCAAAGTGGAAAGGGTTGTCTTTCCCTCCCACTCCTGCAAATACTTCTTTTTTTTTTAAAGCATCCAAACTGGCTGCATTTGCTGTTCAAAGTAATTCATTCTGAAGGGAGTAATGAATCTTTAGCACTTAATAACTCAATCATGAGCTGCCCTGCAGAGAAAGTGGATAATATTTTAATAAGCAATCACAGGCACCTTGGATCTATTTACATAAAAACACGGCTATCTGGTCCACGGATGTCTCAAGGGGGAGAACCAGCCCCATTTTATTGCCTGCGCCCAGAGTTGAGTAAACCAGCTTCGTTGCACACACCCGCAACAGTGCAAGTTTTGATTGGAAGCACAAAAAAGCTGGCAGTTAATCAGAAGGTGGAACATCCAATTCTCCTACCACACACACACCTGTTTGAAAACACGGAACCACCCTTCTCCACCTTCTGGAATGTAGCAAACTGAATCTCCCAGGCATCCTTATGCCACGATCTATACAACAGTGCTTCCCAAATTGGTGGGTCATGACCCATCAGCCAGGGAAACACTTGTCCCTGTTCCTTTAAGGGGCAGAGAGGAGGGGAAGATAGCGACAGGATCCTAAACAGTAAAAAAAAAAAAAGAGCAAAAACAACTTCCTGTTTTCAGCAGAAAGCAGGAAGTAGTTTTCAAGCCACTTGCACCGGCCGACGCTAGTGCAAAGCGCACAGAGCTGACAAAGGCACCTGTGTTGATACTGCAGCACTGGGTGGCTGTCCAGAACTTGGCGCTGGCCAAGTTCGGCTGGTGCAAGGTTCATTCTGTGCAGGGGGGAGGTGGGAGGGAGGGCAGAATGGGGAGGGGGAGGACATCCCTGCAGGTGGGACAGCTGCATCTATGTCTCCAGGCACTGTGCTTGGATTTGCACCTGCTGTTTAGCAGGCACAGTTCCAAGCCGCCCCATTGGGATGGCTGGCATCTACTCCGGGGTAAAAGAATGAATGTCCCCTTGCCCCGTGGAGGCTCCAGCCTGTTCCCAACATGCACTGGATACAGCAGCCTGCCTGTTCCACCGCAGGTTAGGATTGCACTCTGAAGCCTATGTGACATGAGCACTAAATAATCCCCGCGCTAACAGCCCCAGTCCTCACTAGGGCTATGCAGTGGATAGCGGGACACCATTCTGCTGTCATAAATGGCCATTCAGCAGCGTGCACAGTGCACACAGCAGCAGAGGCACAGCCAACTACCATCTACAGCAAAGGTAAGCTGGCAATGAAGTGTGGGAAGAAAGGGCTGTGGGAGGAACGGGGAAGGGACAGCTAGGAGCCCGAAGTGTGGAGGGAAGGGTGGATCCTGGCACCTGACAGCACTGGCTGTCACTAGGATCTGAACCTTGATACATTTCAGACTATCTGGAGGCCGTTCCTCTAAAAGGATCCATAGCCACGTAGGCAATTAGTTATGGATTGTTTATACGGCACTGATTATCCAGTTTCTTTTTCTTTGTCTTTTTTCATAAAATTTAACTTGGTGGCATTTTTTTTGTTCTTTTTCACACTTTATGTACTTTTTTTCTTATATAAAATGAAAATAAAGAAGGGAGGAGGATCTGAACACTGATTCTTGTTCCCTTCCCTCTCCCTTATTCTCCTTGGACTTGCAGGAGCAAAATAGCTGGCACAGATCCGAGGAGCCCTACTGGGGCAGCGGAATGCCCTGAACCTGTCGCCGACTTGCAGTGGCGTTCCTACGGGGGAGAGACAAAATGCTTTGCAGAAGCTGGCGCTCTTGTGTAATGTGACTTCCTCACCTCCCGAGTCATTTGCGGCTCACAAAACTGGCTGGGAGGCTTTACTCTCCGAGCCGCGAATGGCTCTGGAGGCGAGGGGGAGGGACCGCATTACATAGGAGCTCAGGCTCCTGCAAAACTTAGCGTTTCTCCCAACCCCTAGGAACACTTCCGTGCAGATCTCCATTGGCGCCGCTTCGCTGGCCCAGCGTTTTGCTGCTTTCGCTTTCCATCCGGCAGCGATCATCGCCGCGTTTCCCGGGAGCGGGCAGTTTAGTGGTGTGGGCCAATCCTCGAGGACTCCCACCTCGAGGGGCAGCCGCCTGCAAACCGCACTGGAGAGCCTTGTAGCAGGAATGCAGAGAGCCAGAGAAAACTGGTTCGACTGGGCCACGTGGGGCGCCGGGAAGGGGCGCCGTCGGTGCTCTCCCCGCATTCGTGGGGCCACCGCGCAGGGCTGCACCGCCGCCCTTGGAAGCCTCTCCCCATCCCCTCCGAGCGCGCGTGCGCGTCTCTGGTACACTCCGCTCACAGGGGCCCGCGGGTGGCACCACCACCAAAGAAACTTGCGAGCAGCTTCTGCGACGAGCCGCGCCGTCGCTGCCAGGGACGCTCACCTACTGCGACGGGTTACACCAAAGGCGCCGTGTCCGGTCCGGATCCACTGCTCGCCACGCTTTCGAGACACGAAGCCTTCTCGCCGAGCCTGTTCCGCCTCTTTCCCTCTTACACCTTTTCTCCCACGCTCAGCCCGCCTCCTCCAGCCCCTAAGCGCCCTCCGCCCTCCCCCTCGGCCCCTGACTGGCATCTTTCCCAAGCATGCACACATCTAGCATTGCAACACCCTCTCCTATTAGCCTTTGGCCCGCTTTCTCCTCTCTCCCTTCCAACGGCCTCTTATTCTTAGGGGACTCTTACTGCAGAAGGGCTCGGCTGTCTTCAGAAGCTCGTCCTGTCGACTCGCGAACTTCTGCCCCCCTCCCAAACATTTTCGCTGAGTGATCCTGCGCATGTGGAAAGTGTAAGCAGTAGTTCCCAATCAGGACCCACCAATGGGTTGCGAGCCAATTTCAGGTGGGTCACGAAGCACCTAGGGCAGCCAGCATTAAAAATATAGAAAGATAGGATGCTGGAAAGGGAGAGGACGGTGTGGTTGTTTTAATAAGCTTTTTCTCTTTCTGGTTCACTTTGCTGTTGAGAAATGGCTGAAAAATAACCCAAGTTATAGCTACATTCTCAGGAAAGCAGCAGGCTCTGGTGTCACAGTGGATGCACTTCCAGCGGGTCCCAGACAGTTTGTCATTCTAAAAAGTGGGTCCCAGTTTTAAAGTTGGAGAACCACTAGTGTAAGGCATTTGTTGAAAAGCTTGCAAACAATTCAAGGACGCACACACACAGGTAGTAGGCTGGGTTCATAGCTTGGCTTTCTGCCCAGTCACAAACATGGTATGTAAAACTAATAGCTAAAATAGAACAGCAGATTCATAAGAAAAGCCCTGCTGGATCAGGCCGAGGCCCATCTAGAGCAGCTTCCTGTGTCTCACAGTGGCCCACCAGATGGCTCAGAGTAGAGTGGAGTAGTAGTCACAGAGGCCTCCTCTAGGTAGGGGAATATTAATGTTTGTTCCCTTTCCTCAGACCTGCATTGTCCTTACCCTGGTGCTGGGAAGTTGGTTAGGATTGTGCCCTGTGTAATGCAAGACAAGATTCTCAGAATGTCAGTTTCTGTATCAAAGATACAGTATTAATAATATTAAGAACAAAATACCAGATTCCACACATTTAGCTCTGTACACTCGCAGACACGTGAAATGCTCGAATATCCTTAGAACTTCCATCTGTGATCTCTTTTAGAAGTGAAGGAGCTATTCACACTGCCTGCACAGTAGTTAGAAACTATTCCAGTATAAATGAAAATAGACAAGCAATTGGGGTGATAGTTGCTCTCAAGGGCCTCGTAGCTGAGGCTTTGACTGCAGTGAATAGGCCTACTGATTTTAATGGGAAATCCAGAGTACATATTCCATCCAACCCCATAGGTAAATGAACTGATCTTTCAGGATTTGATATACCCGAATTTATGCACTGTGAGGATCCTTTGTTTACTGCCGAACATTATGCCACGACTTCTCTTCAGTGGGAATTCTCCTGGACAGGAAGATGGGTTCCTGTGCACTTGCAAAGTAGGTGGTATTTAAAGCACGCGCGTGCAGATTTAAGAGTGCAATCCTAATCTAGAGTTAGGCCAGTACAATAAGAGGCCAGCACACAGACATGCACCATCCTCCCTGACTCCAAGAGTGGTCCAAACACACTTTTTGGTGGCCCTTGAGCCGGCCAAACTTTGCTGGCCTAACTATGCTGGCCTAACTCCAGGTTAGGATTGTGCCCTCAATTTTGTAACTACAGGATTTACGAGCTGGCATCTTCAAGGGTTACGTTTAGTGAACAATGATCTGATGGGAATCTTTATTCCTGTCTTTGATCTTGTATTTAAACTGTTGCATCTGATTAAATGACTAATCCACGGGAGGTTATGTCCAAATGTATCGCTATTTAAGGTGCCCCAGATCATATCATATCTCCACAGATTTTGGAAATATCTAAGAAATAAATCATTTATTATTTCTGTCTGAAATACGTTTTATTGTATTTGTATCTGCAAGGAGATGGGTTGATGGGAGATACAAGTGTGTCCCATTCAGACTTCAGTCACCAACTTTGGTTTACAAAAATAGTGCTCAGGGACAAGGAGCAGAAGCAGGCAGTTCACAGCAAAGATGTAGAGGCCGGGGGCAGCGACAACGCAGTAGGTCTAGCAGGTTTCGATTCTCTCACTGCAGACAGACAGCCCAATCCTAACTGTTCTGTGAAAAAGAAGAACAGCGGTTCCGCTGTCATAAATGTTTGTATGGCACTGCATGCAGAGTGCTGCCAGCAACCATTCTGGAACCGCCACCGCCCACAGCAGCTGTGTTGGAGGCCCTCTGTCCCTGCCGGCTACCAGTGGGAGCATAGGGAAGCTGGCATGGTGGACAGGCAGTAGAACAGGGGAGTGTCTGGGCGGGGAGGGAGTGGCTGGAAGGCAGACTGGGGGAGAGAGGAGTGGATCTCAATGGTATCAGCATGTACCAGGATCCTATCCCCTTTCCTTCTCCCTGGACGTGCTCCAGCAAAAGGCTGGCACAGATCCAAGGAGTGGAGACTTGCCCCAAGGTAAGGGATCAAAGCAGTGATGTCATTCAGGGGGAACAGACCAGAACAGACGTTCCGGATTCTAACGGGCTCCGTGGCTGGTTCCGGGTTCCTGACAAGTGCCAGTCAAAAGTGAGCTCCTGTTCCTAAATCATTTGAATGACACCACTGGATCAAAGGTTCTCTTGAGGAGGCCTCCAGCACCGAAAGGATGCAGCTAACTTTCTGTTGGCGAGGCTGTATTGGCGGAAGGTGAAAGGGATTAATGGCCCCACCCTATCCAACTTTGCAGCACGGATGAAGCCGCAATGCAGCCCCGAGGTACAGGAACAAAGATTTCCTTCCCTTGAGGAGGCGTAACTCCCCACTGCAGGATGCAGCACACACCCCACTGGCATGACTGCATCGGTGCTGGAAAGCTGGATAGGATTAGTTAGGTATGGGCTGTGAGTCATACATTTGTATGTTGCTTTTGCTGTAAGGTCTCTGGGCACCAAACATAATAAAAAGCACAGTGCAAATAAAAGCACAATCAATATCCAGTAGCCTAAAGGGAACAGAATAGAAATCACAGTTTAGAGAGAGGCCTGGTTTCCTTCTCACTCAATCCGAAAAGCCCAACTAAACAAACAAGTCTTCAGTGGCCAGAAGAGATGGAACAGCATAAACCACCTGGAGAAGGGAATTCTTAAGCTATTACAGTTCGGTCCAGCCCTTCCTTTAAGGCTTTCAGGCCACAAAAGTACAGTATATGATTTTCCCCAGACATGTCATGTAGCGGGTACGTGGGGGTATGCGAGTACCCATTCTTAGGATTAGGGCTGGCCCCGCCCATTCGCCCGCCCACTTGTTGACTCTGTCAGCGCTCCGCTCCGCCCCCTGCAACATTGGAATTGCCTGCACGTTTGAGTTGCCTGCACGTTCTCAGAGCCAGCCAGGCAGGCAGGCAGGCAGCGGAGCGAGGGAGACTGACGGCGGCAGCAGCGTGAGCAGGTAGGCTGCCTGGGGCTCCCTCCCGAGGAGGCGCGGCGGTTCCTGGGGGGGAATCGGTAGCCCGTGTGGCAGCCCCGAGTAAGGCCCGGGACTCCAGGGCCTTCTTCCGGGCCGCCAAGCAGCCTACTGAGGAAGCGCGGCGGTTCCTGGGTTCCGGCTATGACCTCACTTCCGGTGAGCGGGCCCTGACACAAGTGCCAATCAAAAGTGAGTACCTGTTGCTAAATCATTTAGATGCCATTGCTGGTTTTCCCCCTTCCCCTACGGTTTACCCCATAACAACCCTGTGAGGATAGGCTGAGAGAGCATTACCTTCCTACCTGACTGGGGACTGATGGCCTGAGGCCCCAATCCAAAAGGCCGCATCACCAGTGGTACGTGTGTACTGCCAGCTAAAAGTATCACGAACATGCCATAAAGCATGTTCACCACACCCAGAGAGTAGGGAGTGCTGGCACTGGGCCAGCGCTAGTGGGTGCCTGGCCTCAGCGCCACGAGGAAGGGCCACGTGCACCTCAGCTGTGCCAGCGACTGGTAAGTGTTTTCGGGATGTGGGGGGAGGCAGGGAGGGGTGGATCTGAGCAGGGGGAGGGGATGATCTGACCCGCGCAGCGGTGGCCTCGGGCCGAGCAGCCAGACATGGGGCTGTTTGATTCTCCCCCGGCAAAATAGCAGGCGGAGACTCGAGGAGTCCCATTGCAGGGGCTTTCCCTGAGGGAAGGGGACAAATGTCCCCCTGAGGATACCCCGGCAGCTGCTGTGAATCCCATAGGATGCAGCAGCAGCCATTTTGCTCCTGCGGGAGTCGGGCAGCTCACGATGGGTCTGCCCCTCCCCCCAAGCCTCCCCCGGCACTCTCACCTTTGCACCACACTGGCACGTCTGACTGCAAACTCAAATTCGGAGGGTTCCTCTTCTGAGGACCCCTCCCTCTTTTTACCACCACACCACCCCCCAGCGAAACCCACTAATTAACTAATCAGCGTGACTAATCAACTGCATTTATCAAAGATTATGAATGGGGCTTCCTAATTGGATTTTAATAGGCACCGTCCCCTGTGCAAGGGTGCTCTGTGCTGATAGCACTGTCAAGATCGGCCTGCATCTGCTTACAGCAGCAATGGATTTGAGATGATTTGCCAGTGATTAAGTGGTTTCAACGATACGTAGCCATGAAGGAGTGCAGTCTTAATTAGACGTTCTCATAAAGCCACCTGTCACTTATATTGTAGCAGCCTCAGCTCATTGTTCTGGGGCCTTCCCAGGATGCTGCGGCAATGGTGTCAGGCCCTGATGGATGTCCGCCATTGAGGGTCTGAGTGCCTTTGTCTCAGGTGACCTGCCATGCGACGCCACCTGCAAAGATGGGGTGGGGGAGGTTTGGACGACTCTGCCTGTCTCAAGTAGTGGGTGGCTAAGAGAAAGAGGCGTTGGAATTGCTGCAACCATCATAGCCTGTGTGCTTGCGGCTGCACCTCCATCACCTGGGCATCTGTGAGTAAACAGGTAATTGCAAACACAGCTCAGGTCCCCAAGCTTCTCTGCTCAGACAGTGCAAAGCCTTCTCTGAACTTTTTGCCACACACCTATTCGTGTGGGGGGGGGGGGAGAAGACCTTGAAAATGTTTGCCAATCTTTTCAGAATGCCTTCTCGCTTCCTACAAATGTTTCACTGTTATGTCCTCATGCGCTTCTGAAAGCTGTACAGGGGTTCCCTGGTCTCAGAGACTTCAGCAAATGCTTCCGGGGCGACAGTGCACATGCGAGGAAGGGTGTCAGGAGATCATCGGACCTACAGGCATGCCCCGGTATCCACTGATTTGGTATCCACTGTTTCAGTTATCCACGGATACCATTCCTATTAAAAAGATAGGGGAACATTAAACAAATCTCCTTGTTTTACCTTGATGCAGCAAAACCACTGATGTTCCCCTGTCTTTAAAAAGGCACCCCCAGTATCCACGGTTTCAGGTATCCATGGTGGAGTCCAGAACGGAATCCCAGCAGAATTAGGGGCATGCCTGTACTGTAACTGCATGTGAAAAGGTTGCCTTGTCCTCTTTGTGAAAAAAGACATTCTCTGTGCCTGCAAAAGATGCCCCACTGGTCCTAGGTGCAGTCCTCGATACAAATGAGAGAGGTTACACCCAAGCATCTTTCGGCTGCAGTGCAGTGCAGTGGGTTGTCCTTATCTGTGGGCTTGGCGTCTGCAGCTTTGAGTGTCCGTGAATGCAGATTCTGCAGCTGGAGGACCTCAGAGACCTTCTGGACATGACCAGAAATGTCTTTCAGTCATGTCTGGGAGGTCTTCTGAGGCCCAGGGAAGTCGTGCATGGCCTCTTGCACCTCAGAAGGCCCACAGAAGCATCTGAAAGGCTTTTCTAGTTTGCTGGTGTGCTGACCCCCATGGATTTCACTATCCATGGAATTTGGTGTCCATGGTAGTCCAAGAACGGATTCCACCTGGATACCAAGCTACCACCTGGATACCTGCTACCTGTATGTCTTTTGATCTTGTAAGTTCATCTCTGCAACCTTTGAGGACTAGAAACTTGCTTTTAGAAAGGAAAATGAAAGCTGGGATTTTTAAAAATCCAGTTCAGATTCTGTCATCCCATCCCGTTTATTCACCGGGAAAGTAACAAACTTATCTGCTGTGATACCGTTTCTCAGAGTGCTAGTTTAGCCTCCTGATAACACTGCCGGGTCGGATGAGCTAACAGTGACTTCTCCAAGGCCACACTGATATTAGGCAGAGAACTGAGCCTCAGTTTCCCATATCTAAGCCCAACACTCCCGTGACTATCTCACTCTGGCTCACTGATCTCTTCTGTTCTTGTTCCTTATCAAAAACCAGGCACTGAAATGGGTCCCTTACAGATGCATGAATATAGCTTTAAAGAACTGGCAAAATTGACAAGAGGAAAGAAGGTGGAAGATTTATCCCAGACAG
The DNA here is from genome assembly GCA_029204185.1 of Lerista edwardsae. NCBI lineage: Eukaryota > Metazoa > Chordata > Lepidosauria > Squamata > Scincidae > Lerista > Lerista edwardsae. The sequence continues at coordinate 1,146,930 of JAJKFI010000051.1, forward strand.
CTATTAACAAGTGGAATTCATTCATCCCTTGTGCCATTCTAGCCTCGTCCTCCTCAAAGGGCTGGGGATGTGCGTAACCAATTTAAAATTGTCGTAATAATCAGAATCTGCTTAGCCAGCAAAGGCAAAGGCAGCTTCAAAGTGCACGATCGAACCTCCCCCTTTTTTTTGCCTGTTCCTTGTCACCCTGAACTTTTTTCTGCTGGCTTGCAGTCGCAGACGTCCTCTGCTGAAGGCAATAACGCTCGAGGGTCGACTCTTTCAGTGAGGATTTTCTGCTGTGGTGCACGATTGTTCCTAATGATTTTATGGGGCTGTGCTCGACATTAATAGCCACTTGGGACAATTATTTCAAAAGAAGCATTGCACAGCTAAGGGGCTTGCTTGTGAACAAGGGCACCAGCGCCAACCCAGAAACACACACGAATCCTGGGGGGCCTGCTGTGCCCAAGTCATATTGTCACACTACTTCCTTTCAAACTGCTGTCATGGGGCTGGGGGTCCAAGGCCGCGCTCCCATGCACTGAGGGCGACCTGAGGTCTTTGCCTGCTTCCCTCCCTTGTTATAATTGAGAATGTAAGTACCTTGGGGCAGGGGCCTGCTGATGTTAATAAGCACCTTGGGATCTTCAAAGCACTTGAGCTTGTGGTAACTCTTACTGCAGTCCTGCATGACTGGGAGCGCAATCCTAACCTGGAGTTAGGCCGGCATATTAGGCCAGCAAAGTTTGGCCAGCACAAGGGACACCATAAAATATGTTTGGACCACTCTCAGAGTCAGAGAGACTAGCACACAGACGTGCACCGTCCTCCCTGACTCCAAGAGTGGTCCAAATGCACACTATGGTGGCCCTTGTGCCAGCCAAACTTTGCTGGCCTAACTGAGCCAGTCTGACTCCAGGTTAGGATTGCACTTTGGATTTAAGTATTAGTATCGTGTATCATCATCATCATCATCATCACCACCATCATCCTCAAATTGCAGATGGGAAGCTAAGGAGGAGGAGGAGTGGATTATGTAAGGCTACCTTTGGCCGCTTCAGTTGATACCATCCCAACTGGGGCCTATAACATGGTGGTCTCTTCCTTGCCCCCCCCCACCAAGGCAGGGCCAGATTAAGCTAGTACAGGGCCTGTGGCATATGTTATAAATTGGCCCTCCCACTTCTCCATGACATTCCCTCCCTGCCCTGTTTTGCTCTCCCCTACCCATCCACCACATGGACCTTATCTGCCCTTATCACGCACACTGGTTAGAGCACACACTGCACCGGCACTGAGGCAAAATAGGATTGGGCCCGCAGTAAAATTAAATTTGGACAGAATTATGTATTTGTGTCATGTTATTAATGGCATCTGCAGTGATGGGATCTGGGAATAAGGAAGCGGAATGCTGGGCGGGACTTACGCATGATTGGCTGCCCGTCCGTTCCGCGGCTGCCCTGGCCTCAGGGGGGGGATGGTGGGGGGGTGCCAGGTGCCTGGGTGAGCAGCGGTGGGGTGCGCCAACCGGGGGCAGCCCCCCCAGGCCAGGGCAGCCGTGGAACGGAACGGACGGGCTGCCAATCATGCGTAAGTCCCGCCCAGCGTTCCACTTCCTTATTCCCAGATCCCACCGCTGGGCATCTGTAATGATTACATACATGCTGCTCCCCCAACAGGTAAACCACAGTATTGCCAGATCACAAGATGCCAATTTCACCAGATACCGCTTGCAGGCATTTAGTGCAGGGCCCTTGAAAATGTGGGGCCTGCAGCATGTGCAACTAGGTTAATCTGGCATAGTCCCCTGGTGGAACTAGCTTCATATTGGAGATTTTATGGACTGGCATTTTGGATGGGAGTAGTCAGCAGGCTGACACGCGGATATTATGATGCTCTGCTGTTATTTACTGATGCCCTCTTCTGGGGCCAGTTTCAGATCATGGAGAACAGGGTAGAGCCTTCCCCGCCCTGGTAGGCTTCTTCAATGTTAGCCAACCTCAGTCCCAGTGGGTCCCAGGGGAGGCATCCCCATCAGAGCAAGAGCCCATCGGGATACCAAAGGGCCCAGGTCACCTGCCCATGTAGGGTCAAGGAGGGATATTTGATGGCTTGGTCCCCTCCCAGTTGTACCACCACAGATGACCACCCACTTGGCCCCAGGGCTTCGAAAGAATTTTGACATCTCCTCCACCTCTTACTTGTTCCTCTTTATGTCTTGCCTCCTTGGCCTTTCCATGTCTCTGCTCATACTCCCACTTGACTATTACTTTCACTCCTGTCAATCCTGGTTCTCACCTTCCTTCTTTCTCCCGTCCATGTGACCTTTTCTCCCTCTTTCTCCTCTGAGAAACCCAGTTCTCCAACTGATATTAGGGACATGTGCAAGTATGTCCCACTACCCGCTCTTGTTGCAGCCTTCTGTTCTCCTAATGATCAGAATTCATCCAAACGCCCTCCTAGATACTGCTTTGTCAAGATTAGGAGATAATCTAGGCAAAGCAGTATTTAGGGGGAAGTCTAGATAAACCACAAAACCCATTCAACTAGGAGAAGGGGTAGTGAGATCAGTACAATTCTTCCCCTATTGCATGTGGGGGTCCCACTAAGGCAGAGGCATTTGGTAGGCTACTGTGAGATAGCGGAATGTTCTTAGGGTTGGAACGAGTTCCTACTGAATTCATGGCAAAGATGGTATTTAAAGCGGGACTGCCTAATTCGGAGCCCAGCTTCTTAGCCACATTGCGACACCCAGCTCTCTGCCTTATGCTGCTCTGCCAAATCCCTTGGGCAACATCAGTCAGTCCATCCAACAGTCTGTCAATCCACAGCCTCTCCCTCCCTCCCTCCGCCTGGTTCTGCACCCCCCTGGTGCTCCCTTACTGCAGCTCCTGCCTCCAACTTTATACTGAGGCAGGCCAATTGGTGTCTGTTGCTAGGCAGGCTTTAATTCATCAGCCACATCCATCTGCACCTGTGCTAATCACCCTTCCTAGCCAGGGCCCTCATCAGCCTGCAGATGTGTTCCTGCTGCAGGCAAAGACCTTGGGGGTTAACCCTGTAATCCCTGGCTTATTTGGACAAGGGGCCACTGCTGATACCATTCCCTATTTCCTTGCAATATCTCCTGCTTTTTCCAATATACGAGGAAATGGAGGGGCAGAGGAGGTGTGCAGAAGAGTGGTGGGCTAGAGAGCTTCTTTGGGGGCAGCTCTGCCAAGATCACCCACCTCCAAGACTTTGAAAGGTGTCTTTCAAACAATTTTTGAAGGTTTGAAAACAATTTGAAGCCTTGAACTCAGAGGTGCTGCTGCCTGGTTCATAGTTCAATGCATAGTGTGACCTTCCTGTCCTGTGGGTCTGTGGCCTCTTCCCATTGGTCCTGTAAATAGTCACGCTGTTGGTCTGGACCTTTGCTCTCCAGGCAGACATCTCGCAACAGGTACCTGTGTTTAGCTGTGTGTCTCTTGCTCAGCTTGCATTCAACAGAAATAAAAAAGGGACAAAATGACCATGTATCACCACCAGGTTTGCTAGGATACTGTCACAATCACCTTGGATAATTGACTTTTTTCATGTTTCTGCTTTGTTGCCAATTAAAATATACTTATTTTAATATACTATGACCTTAAAAGATGATCTGCCAAGCCTCTTGTGTATGCTGTTTCTGTGTTACTCACTTTGTGTGCCCTTTTTTGCTATAATGTTGCCCATAAACCAAATAATGCTATTTTCCCACAAAAACATGTACAATCATCACTGTGTTAAAATGCACTTTTGTAGAGACTCAAACTACATTTTACAGAGACTGCATTGGTTCCCCACTGACTCTGCACAGAGTGTTAGGGATTGCACATGTATTTGTAAAAGAATGGTGAATATAGGTTTGATTGGATAGGAAGAGAGGTGTTTCGCACCTCTTCAATTGAGATGTGGCAGATTATTGAGCCGGAGGGCCAAATGAGTCATTATGTGGCATAAATAAAGTGGATGCAATTTTTTTGAGGGTGGGGAGAGGGGTTGTAAAATCCAAGGTTGAAAAAGGGCAATACATTGGCAGGGGTTTAGGCACTCTGCCCCCACCATACTTCTAGTCCTGATTATGTCACTGCCTGCATGCTATTTTGTATCAGAAAACACTTCCACTGAAAGGCAGTGGGTTTTATAATAAAAAGTGGGTATGGGGGGGGCAACAATGAGGAATGGAATGGCAGGGATATGTGCTAAAATAACCCTAGCCTCCTACTATGGTTTTTCCTTTCTCCTCCTCTCTGGCATGCTGTTTACAAAAGAAAACAAACAGCCATGTTATGCATTCTGTGCAATGTCTAGTGGGCCCTGATGGCAAGTTAAATGAAGAAAAAAAAATCGTCTAGACTAGATGAACTGACTAGTTAGACTAGATGGGCTAGAATCCGGGCTACAAGCAAACTCCAGGAGGTAACAAAATCCTGCTTAAGCACTCATTTTACATTGTCTAATCTGTATTTTTTTTCATGATAACTTCACTCATGTATACTACACAAATTAGTATTGTATATGTATATAACACATTTCATTATATTGTTGATCTCTTCCAGAGTGCAATCCTAACCTGGAGCTAGGCCGGCATAGTTGTGCCAGCCAAACATTGCTGGCCTAAGGCACACTGTATAGTATGTTTAGACCACTCTCAGAGCACAATCCTACCTTATGCCGGCCTAGTAAGGCCGACATAGCAGGGCCATATCCACAGGCCCTTTCGGGGGCAGCAGCAGCAACATGCAGGACAAGGGGAGGTTTTCCCCTTGCACCTGCGTAAGCCCCAGCCCCCCCCCCCCATGGGCCTGCTCAGATCTGTGCCGGCAAAATAGCAGGTGCAGAGGAATATGGCTGGGAACCAGCATTAGGATATGGCACTATGGCTGTCCTGCATCACAACCACATCATAACCGCTGTCTCCACCCACTGTGCCTCCCACCTACGCCCCTGGAACCCCTTCACGGAGGCCCTGTGCCGACTGAGTGACGCTGGCGCTCAACTGGTGCACAGCTGGTGCTGCCGGCAGTTGTGGCGGTGCCCAAGCGTTGGCGCTGCCACGTGCGCTGGCCAAGTGCCATAGCACCGACACAAACGCGCTTAATGCCACGCTTGCGACAGCGTTCGGCCAGCGCAAGAGCTCAGCACTGGCGCTGGGGGGGGGTATAGAGAGGTTGTCAGAGTCAGCGAGGCCAGCACACAAACGTGCACCATCCTCCCTGGCTCCAAGAGAGGTCCAAATGTGCCTTATGGTGGCCCTTCTAGTATAACTTTAATCACTAAACAGCCTCCTGGTATGTGAAATGGATGGAAGCCTGGCAATTTCAGAGTAACAAATGCAAGGTAGAGAAGGTGGAATGAAGCCGTCAACAATGCAAGGTATGTATTCTGGATGTAAAAGCTATGCGTAACCTATTTCCACCTGGCTATGCATGGGTTAGGACAGTGATGGCAAATCTTTTGGGCTTGGCCTGTCAAAACTTCAGAAAATGCTTAACTCGACTCTGCTGGCGTGTCAATCCCTCTCTCAAACAAAAAAGAAACAGTTATTTATATTCATTTATTTAAACAAAAAATACAGTCCAATCATGTATGATGCTATGCATTCTATAAAGAAACATCAAACAATTGCAAAAATGAAAAATGAGTAAAATAAACTCAATTTTTGTCAGGAGTTGGTAAACACTGGTGTGTCACTCCAAGGCACAGCCTGAATGGGGGCCGCGTGACCTGAGGACACCCCAATGGTACATTTTGGATTGCACCCTCAGAGAGGTCTCCAACTATCAGAAGACTATTTCCTAGTTAATTGACTGCTATTGGATTATTAATAAGGTGACCAACTTTTTTACAACGAAAAGGAGGACACAAATAAGTTGAAGAAAAAAATATTGTAAATAAAAGAAACATTTTATTCATTGCAGCAATAATACACTATAATATGATAAATGCATAATAAAAACATTTGTAACATTTTATATTGTAATTATGCTTACATGCCAACAGGGTTGTATAAACTTGTAAATAAAATTATACATATTTGGAAATTATTAAATAGATAATGAATTACTAAAACATGAATTGTGCTTACCTGTGTATGATTGAATATTCACTGAAAGAAATAATTACCGTGAGTCTACTGCGTGCGTATGTGCCGTGTCGTGTTTCGGTAAGAAGTAAACAAAGCCACTTGCGCGCGGCGCTCTCTCTCAAGGTCTTCCGTGCGGAGCGCATGCATCTCATAATGGCGTCTCGCCACACTGTACCGAGTGTAAATCACAGGCTCGTATGCCCTCTAATCAGTTCCGGGCCCCTATGAATCTGTGATTTTTTCAGCAGTGTGTGACCTTAAGCACAACAAGGCTCACAACCACTGCTACTAGTCTGGGCCCAAAGTTAAGAATACTTCCTCTTAACCTTAAAATTCCCCAGGCTAAAAAAGTCCCAACTACAGGGACTTTTTCCAATGAGTAACTTAAAATTTGGTAAGTGTGCCACTTTAGCCACTGAATCTTATCTTGTTCCAAAGACAACCAAAGCTTCTAGTAAATTTAATTGTAATTTATTGATAAACAAGGGTTACACAACTAAGAAAGCATACTAGAACTAACAGAGATACCTTATAAAACAAAGAAAACTAGGCTCCTATCACTGACTAGGCCCTAGCTGTTCACCTTGTTCCTCAGACAGCAATTCCAGTCTTGCAAAGGGAAGTCTGCAGGTTTGCAAGCTTTATCAGGTCTGATGATCTTCTTGGAGGATGATCTGGAGGAGTCTTGCAGTTTGGGACTTCTTGATGGTGGTTGTGCGGCCACACCCCTCAGGCTCAATCAATTAGCCTATCAGGGTAAAGGGGCCATCTCCTGTTTTCAGCACTAGCTACATGTAACCTTTCTGAATAGCTTGCATTCCTGACCCCAGCTATAACTTCACACCTTTTGCAAACAACCAATGAAATAAGCTGTCTCAATCCTGCTTGTGTTACAATTCTTTCAAAATAAAGTCAAGCCAGGGCCTAGCTTTTTCTTGTTTGCTCTTTACACCGAGCCTTGACGAATCGTCATATCAAATACAAATACGTCACATCACACGCAACGGATCGGCATCGATCAAATACGGAGATTTACAGATTAGTCTTCAAATATCAAAAAGGAGGACATGTAGGAGGACACTTTTCAAGGGAGGACAGAACTTACAAAAGGAGGACTGTCCTCCATACAGGAGGATGGTTGGTCACCTTATTATTAACCATTTGCCTGTTCAAAAAGGAGTGATCAACTAGCAGCCATAACACTTTTCTTCATTTAGTTACAGAACAGTAAAATCCCTCGACTGGCCCAATGAATTTTCAAAATGCTAGAGTTATACAGAAACAACCACAGCGGTTTGCAAACCCTAGTAATCTCATAATTTAGCAATCTTTGTCCATTGTGGGAGATAAAGGCCTTATCATGATAAGCAGGAAGAGGTCAAAGTCTGTGGTTGGCAAATGCAAGCAAATTGCTGAATCATCCTGGGCATGCTTTTTTCAGTAGAACATGCTTGTGCCTTGGGGAAAAGTTCTTGCTGCACTGCAACATGGACGGCAGGCTTCAGGGTTTCCAAAACCAAGACTGCTTTGCGCAAGGGGTGATGTTGTATCCAATTGCCTTTATGGATTAAGTGGATTAAGAAAACCAAACACGGTCCAAGTCTTTCCAACAAGTGTATGAAAATCAGGTAGCCACGTCAAATAGCCATTAATCAAGACACATTATAATAAATTTCATAGAGATAATACCCTTATTAGAACCAACCAATCTCTGCAGTGCAGTATGAGAGTTGCATAGAATTCAAGCTGGATGTTAAAAGCATAAATATGAAAACATGATTTTGTACCCAGTGCTTTCTCAGTGTTAGTCCACCCACCCCAGTTTGTGGAAAAGTTGACTGCCAGGGAGAAAGATCCTAGCCCTCCTTCCATAATTTACATTGCTTCCTCTACACCTTCCCAAACTCAGCTTCATCTTTTGGGGTCAACCTTCCTGGAGATGCCTTAGGCATTACTCAGAATGAACCATGTTCTGTCTGGGATGCATTTGGCCCAAGGTCAATATAAAATTATGTATGTTGGGGAGGGGGGGAATGATGGATTACTAATTATGTTGAATGAGACCATTCTCACTGCCTTGCGGGGTCAATGTTCCACATTACTATATTTACGAGGGAGGATGCGGCAGATTAATTATTCCCGAGCTCTCTGTGTTTGTAACAAGCGAGTTGACTGACAGTTCTAAGTGCTGCGTCTTTCAAAACAAACATGACTCACAGCCTGTAGGGAGTGAGCATGTGCAGGTTGGGAACCATGCTGAGCTGCCATCCTTTGGAAAGTAACAAAATGCAGTGCATCTTGCATCATTAAGCTCAGGCTTAATGGGGACGGGTTCCACGATGTTGAGAGTTGTTGGGCCCTTCCCTCCAAGGCATAATGATTCAAACAGAAAACTACAGAGCACTGGCATAGTTAATGAAAGTGTAGCCCAGGGCAGAGGACGAAATGATGCCCCAGAAGTGACATCACAACAGGAAGTGACATCACAGTTTTCTTGGTTTTTTGGCCATAACTTTTGGTAGAATGAAGGTATTACACTCTGATTTGTTTCATTGAATTCTGCATTAAATTCCGCATTGAATGATATATAATATGATGGTACTATTCATACATACCAAGGTTTTCACAATTTTGGCCACTAGCATCAAGCTCAGTTTGTTGCCCCCCTAAAGCCTGTTGCCCTGTGCAATTGCACCCCCTGCACTTCTTTAGCTATGCCCCTGCTACCGAGGGAGAATGTTGAAAGGACAATTTGTGGCCTGCACAAGAAAACTTGCATAAGCATGGTGGGATTATTTTCACTAGATTCATTCACTATTGTTGCACGCTTTCCAACAATTTACAGGAATAAATTGCATTACATGCAGTGGCGTAGGTAAATAGGCACAACAAGTAGCAGCTGTAACAGGCATCAGGCTGGCAGCAACAGTCTGGCTACTCACCTTTTTGCACCGTTCCCTGCCGCAACCGAGCTGCCTACATTGTGCAAGTACCCTGCCTGGAATGCGATTCACACAGGCAGTGGTGACTGCCAGAGCATGGTAGCACCTTGGACTCCAAGGCTTGGAGGTGCTGGTGGAGGCTACTGCCACTGCTGCTGGTTAAGCCAGGCTTCAGAGGGCAGCCTGCTTGCAGAGCCACACAACCAATCAACAGCAGGAGAGAAACTGTACCATGTTGCACGGGCTTATGGGACTTGGAGTTATGCAAACCCAACAGTCTGCGTCAATGAAAACCCTACAGCAGTGCTGTTGGGGAAATGGTATTCCTTTTCTCCTGCACTATTGCTGGGATCTTAACTCCCCACCCAAGCTACTCTTAGCTCTAAGGGCGCAATCCTAACCTGGAGTTAGGCCAGCACAGTTGGGCCAGCAAAATTTGGCCAGCGCAAGGGCCATCATAAAATGCAATTTGACCAGTCTTGAAGTCAGGGAGGCTGGTGCACTCTCTGACTCCGAGAGTGGTCCAAACATATGTTACAGTGTCCCTTGTGCTGGCCTAACTGTGGCAGCCTAACTCCAGATTAGGATTGCGCCCCAAGTTTCCCCTGTGGAACTAATAGCAGTTTGGAGTGGTCCCTTCTTGCCATCTACACCACTGCCTCCTGCTACTTAGATTAAAAAAAAAAAAGCAGGAAAAGGAATGTGCAAGTGTATAAGGAGAAAGAATGGTGACCCAGAGTAAACCCTCTTCTTCATGTTTTTTTAAAAATACTTCAATAGTGGGAAGAGAAGGCAGTGGTGGAGGTTGTGAGAAAAGGAAGGGTGCTTGCAAAAGCAAGTGGAAGCAATAGCAACTCAGGTGTGCCGCTGTCTGGGGCAATGGTGCAGTTGTCCCAGTCCTATAGCTAGCCTCCAAACAGTCCACGTATCACCATCCCTTCCAGAAGGAATTCATCTGATTTTTTCTTCTGCTTCTCTCCATTAAGAGGAGCTTCGCTGGATCAGGCCAAAGGCCCATCCACTCTAGCTTTCTCTATCTCACAGTGGCCCACTAGATGCCCCAAGGAACACCCAAGATACCTGCATCCTGTTGTCACTCCCTTGCACCTGGCATTCAAAGATAGCCTACTTCTCATTACATGGCTTGCCTGGTGATGCACTTTTCCTCCATAAATCTGTCCCATTCCCTTTTAAAATCATTTAGGCCAGACGCCATCACTGCCTCCTGTGGCAAGGAGTTCCACAGATTAATTACATGCTGGGTAAAGAAATATTGTCTTTTGTCCGTCCAAGTTCTCCCACTACTCAATCTTACTTGATGTCCCCTGGTTCTAGTGTTGTGCAAGAGGGAAAAGAACATGGCCTCTATTCACTTTATCCATCCCATGCATAATTTTATACATTTCAAGCATATTCCCTTCCCCCTTAGATGCTTTTTTCTCAAGACTGAATGATGTAGCCTTTCCTCACAAGGAAGGTGTCCCAGCCCACTAATATTGGTTGCTCTCTTCTACATCTTTTCCAGTTCCACTACACCCTTTTTGAGATGTGGTGACCATAACTGCACGCACAGTACCACAGAACACTGCTCATGTCATTATGAGGGTGGACAGATAAGGAAAGGAACCTGGACTGAGACACTCCAAACTTGCTTATACAAGAGAAGCATTTATAGGAAGGGCACATATAACAGCAGGAAGCTGTCAGCTCTTCTGCTGACATGAGGAACAAAAGGTATTCAGTAGAACATCTCAAGGAGCAAATAAGAAACTTTGTAATGGAAATAGCACATGATTTTTATTGAATTGAACATCATGCTGTCAAGCGGAAAGTTCGAGCCTAAGGTATAGACGTTTAAAAATAAAATTAAGAACGCACAACGACAAACCTTTACAATAAGGAAGTGACAATGTTGTGCAGTCACTGCCTACATGGAAAGGGGGAGGCGGACAATTTTTGTTTTACTAATGAGGCCTAATTTTTTTTTATTCCAGTTCTGGAGAGGACCGGTTTCTTAAGTTGCACAAAATACCACTTCTATGTTCCTTGTATGCTGTGACAGGTAATTGTATTCCACCCCCAACCACTTGATGCATCTTCAGCCTCTGTGCACCTGTGATTCCCCAACAGGGATGGAGGAGCCGCTGGAATTTTGCAGAAGACTGTTGGGCCCAAGGGGCAGAGCAAGCAACTATTTGGCAAACGTGGAAAGACAGTGGTAAGTAACTGCCAGGGAAATAAGCATGGAAAGGGCCTGGCTTGTATCCAGGAGGTGGTCGGCTGTAATTCCAGCTCATCTCTGCCTTGGACAAAAATTTCCCATAATTCCTCTGTGCAGTTGCTGGCATGTGGAACATGGACAGTCTGAGCAGGAGCAACTCCACCAACATGGAGTTAGGATCCAGTGGTGGAGGCCACCACTGGTCCCATCCTTGCTCCGCCCCTCCCCTGCCCAGTTCCGACTCCTCCCCCACCTCCCTGGCAAGCAATACAGCTGGCACGCACTGCTAGAGGGATGGCTAATTCAACCACCTGTGCTTGGGCGCAGTGCTGAGTGCCACAGCCCCAGCGACACCGCTCTCTGCTCACCGGCTGTCGTAAATGTGCATGACGACACGTTCACAACATCTGGAGCTGGCGCTGAGCAGCAGCTCCATAGCTACGAGCCCATAGGATTGGGCTCTGTGTCATGTCACAACTGCAAACTTGAAGTTGTGCAACGCTACCAGGAAGGAAACAATGGAAAGCCATGGCTTTGAAGTGCTGGTTGCAAAGGTCACATCATAGCCATCGGAACGGAATGTCTTGGGAAGCCTCCACTGTCAATGAAGACTGGCTTTGTTCCAACAGGAGGCAAGAAAAGGATTGAAATCCATAGATAAACAAGTACATAAACAAACATATAACCACAAACGTACATAACCATTTACGAAAGGAACTGGACATTTTCTCCCAAATGCTCGGCTACGTTTGAGCCCAAGGAAAATGCACCTTGTGCTCCCAGACTGTGCTTGTTGCAAAATATTGTGTACTGATATTTCATCCCAGACTGTTTTCCATACTTTTCCATACCAGTAGTTCCCAGTTTGTGTGTCATGATGCCCCAGAGCGTTGCGAGACACTTGCCGAGGCATTGTGGGCCACCCGCTGCCCAGCAGGGAGACCATAACATGAGCCTACAAGCAGTGCCAGGAGGCTCAGCATGACGGGCAGAACTGCAGAGTGTAAAAACCATGCACTGCAATGAGCCTGCCCACCCCACTCCTCTTCCTGCTGTTTAGAGGCTTGCACTAGGCCTTGGCACCAGGAAGTAGATAACTTAAAAATGCTAAATATAAGTTACCTAGGCGTGTTATTTTAATTTTTCCCCAAATACAGGAATCCACTCCACCACTTGACTTTAGAAGAAGGTGGGAATGTGAACTGATAAAAGGTATGGATTTGAAGGGAAGTGAATGAGTCCAACAATGCGTAATATTGTTGCACATATCAATGCATTTTATATATACACACACCCACCCTATCAATACATTATATTGTACAAACATCAATGTCTATGAAGCAGGGACGAACGGAGGCCCGAGTGGGCCCTTAGCAGGGCGACGAAACCGCACCCCCATCATGTTGCCCCGCCCCGTGCGTCGCCCAACCACATCTTCCTACGCCCAGAATAACTCCATTTTGGAGCAGAACAGATGCGAGGGAGGGCCAGACAGCGCTTGGGTTAGTCTGCAGCCTCCGCACAATGGCACCCCGCCGCTGCCAGCGCCCATGGTTCGCGCCACCCCGCGCTACACCCTCCCTCCGCCTCTGCTATGAAGATTTGTGTGAATGAAGTACTCTACTTGGGGTGTGTTAGGACTGTCAGGGGAATGGTTGCTATGGGTCTAGAAGTGGAGCCCACCAGGGATGGTGTAATTGGGGATGCCACCACCTCAGGCCTGCTCCTCCCATTTTTTTTAAGTGACCACATGAACGGAGGAGCTCTTTCATTCACATAGTCCCTTTTAAACAAAACTGGAAGGTCCAACAAAACTGGACCTGAGCACTTCCTAACTTGTGGAAACTGTGCAATAGAGCATGACAAGGAAGTGGCTCAAAGGGGCCAGATGCGCAGCAGACTGGAGGGAGGTGGCAGCCATAGCAGATGGCTCAGCCCACCCCAGTCCACCACCCCCTGGCTGTCTGCCACAGATGCAAGCCGCCCCAGGCCACCATGACTGGGTCAGGGCCTGGAGTCAACATTGGTTCAATATGATCTCAGCAGTAGAGCAGCTGTGACATTCTGTACATGACCCGCCAGGACTGGGCGTGTCCGGTGTTTATGCAGCCTGAGCCCTTGGAAGTGTCTTCTGAAACAAGGACCTCTGGGGCAATCCAAACCTGCACTGGGACAGACAGGCCGACTGGCCTGTGTTGTATCCAGCTCAAGTTAGGAGCAGGCTGGTGGTGGATTTTATTCCCCTTCCCCTGTGTTGTGCACCAGCCAGTCCTATGTTGCTACTCAGATCTGCACCTGCTATTTTGCGGGCACAAATATGAGCGACCTGAATAATGCCACTCGGGCCAAGGATGGGGGTTAGGATCTGGCCTAGGTTGCCTAAGCCAGTCCCACCCCTATCCCAGTTCTGGTCCACCTCCCTAACTGCCCTCTCCCACCTTCGCCCTGCCCCAAACTGCCTCCGTTCCGCCTTTCCGCCACTCTCTCCAACCCCTTGTGCCCAGGCCTGAACAGCCCTACTTGCTCTGGATGCAGGTTCGGTGCTGGGCAGCCAGCATATGTCCATGACATGGCTCCGCTTCCTTCCGAGTAGCCACAAATGTGCTTTAGCATGTTAGCAACACTCGGGAGCCGGCACAAGGGATTTACGCCAACTTAGGAATGTGCTGTAAGCTTGATGAGATATACTCCCTAAAAGGCATGTTTAGAATTGTAAGCTTATGCTAGAAACTGAGCCAGAATTCCTCACCATTTTTCACAAACACTTGTCCTTCCCCCCCCCAAATGTTTTCAAATCTGTTCAAATTGCCCTCACTTGACCTCTGCAATGCCATCACACAGCCAAATCCAATTGGCTATGCAGTCCTGAGAATCCCTCAATTTGCTACAAGATTCGCCTGACTGGGGAGTCAAATGCACTGAACAGGATAAAAATAAGCTGAAGGTCAGTTTAGGAATGTCAAACTCATTTCCTACAATGGGCTGATTAGCTTTCACGCTGAGTGCTGGAAGTGACATCATTAAGCAGGAAGTAATTAAGCAGACAATGGCCAGAGAAACCCATAGTTCTCACATAAAAACACATTAGCTGCAAATGACAGAAAATAACACAGGCAAATCTTGATAATATTTTAATTATATGGGAGTGCCCGATGATCTCATGCGCTGCTCTTTCAATTTTGCCACTTTTGCAGCAGCATTGCAGCTCAGCAGTTGAGAAAGGCCTGCAGAACCTCAGCAGATATGGAGCTGCTGAAAGGGTGGCCCACATGATAATTGGGCTCTCCCACTACCTCAACAGCATCTCCCTCTCTCATTCCCTCTTCGTCTGCCCCTTACCCAGTGGTGTTATTCAGGGGGTTCTCCCAGGTTCTATAGAACCGGTTGTTAAACAGCCGGGCCCTGCCCACTTGCTTACCTCAGCTGGCTTTGGGGTTTTTTTTGCTCCGGCTATGATGTCATAGAACCGGTTGTTAATTTATTTGAATACCACCACTGCCCTTACCCCATAACATGACTTGTCTTCTGAGGCCTCCTTCCATCTCTCCTTCTTAGAACCTCAGCTGGAATGGCACTGCTGAAAGGGCACTGCTGGGAGAGTCCAATTGTCACAGGAGCTGTATAAAAGGTTTCTGGTGGGGCGCATCCAGCTTGCAGGGCTTTTGTTTGACACTCCCAATTTAAGGAGTTTGGTGGAAAAATCTTCACCCACTAAAAGAACATGTTTTGATTGAACTTTTAACCTGGTAACTATTATGTGCAGAACTAACTAGAATAATATACTGTTGTTGGCAGCACTGTTGCAATGTTGGGAGACTTCCCTTTTCCAGTGTTATATGCAAGTCCGGCTTAGGAACGGACCCTAGAGAACTGCTGGAATCAGATCTACAGAGGGTAATACTTCAGTAGCAGGCACTAGTTGAACATCTAATTGCAAATTCCTTTTTCTCCTCTCCTTTTTTTGACAGATAAGGGGAAAAAAGGATCTTGAGTGCTCTCTCCAATCTATAGTTTGTCACTGGGTTTTTAAAAAGCCATCTTTCTATATGATAGAACTAGGTCTAATTTACCCATTAGAGAAAACAATGTCGTAAAGAATATCTGCCAACGACACGATATTAAACTTCACCATGCATCATGAAAAATAATTGCAATGCAATTACCTCTGAATTATAAAACCGTCAAATAGGTGCAATAAGACAAGAGTCTGCGAATATATGAAAAAGTGCCTAGCACTGATATAATTATATATGTTTGGGCTGAGGCTAAAAAAGGAGAATAGAAATAAAACAATACAGCGGGTGCCAGTTGACAGGAAAGTACAATGGTGCCAAAGTCACTCTCAAGTTGCTGAATATGGATGAACACCAACCCACAAGCGCCTAATTTTTTATAGCCTTAGAGAGTGGACGTTTGGACATTCAAAACTGCAAGGTGGAAGGACAGAGAAAGGGTCGTGTTTTCTCTTTGGAGCTTCTTTGCTTCAGCTGATGGTCTCCTTTAAGGGAGATGAGTGTGTGTTGTGGGGGTGCAAAATGAGGAAGAACCACTCCACCAGGGTTCTTTGAACTTTGCTGCAGTGGCTGTGATCCTGCAAACACTTAAGAACATAAGAAGAGCCCTGCTGGATTAGGCCAAAGGCCCATCTAGTCCAGTTGCCTGTATCTCACATTGGCCCACCAGATGCCTCAGGGAGCACATGAGACAACAAGATGCCCACATCCTGTTGCCACTCCCTTGCCTGGCATTCTGAAGTAGCCTACTACTAATGCAAGGAGGTTGCACAACCTATCATGTGGCACAACCCTTGGGTGCCCATGGGGCAGAAAGGCAGGATAAAAAATAAATAAATAAATAAATAAATAAATAAATAAATGCCCACGATGGATTTTTCTTTCAGAAATCTGTCCAGTCCCCTTTTAAAAGGCACCTAGGCCACTTACAGCCCACAGGCTTCAGCTGCTCAGAGCCTATGGGTTGTAAGCGACTGCGTGATCACAGCAGTGGTGGCATTTTTCAAAGAACTCAAGTGAGGTGGTTCTTCCTCACTTTCCAGCCCCTCACCTGCCCCACACGTTGCTGACATACATCCATGGGAGAGTTTCTCAAACGTAAGGTTGCCACATTCCACTTCCGCAAAGCCAGGTAGTCCAATTTGCAGTTATCTGAAGAACTTATACCCTGCCTTTCCCATGCCGAAGCAAATGCCCTAGGCAGCTTACAGAGAGCAAAGTACAACGTAACCACAATAAGTAAAACAAGGATTAAAGAAAACAATAACAACAACAACATTAAACATTAACGGGAACAATGAGAGTAACGAGAATAAAAGTAGACCCAATTCTCCATATCAGGTCCTTTGGGGGGAGGGAAAAAACATTTGACCGGGGAGTGAGCAAAACTATGACACTATATCAGAGGGCAGACAGCCACTCAATCATCCAAAAGCCAGAGAAATAGGTATGATTTGAGCCCTCTCCGAAAGGTCATGAGGGAGTGTGTAGTTCTTAATTCTTCTGGAAGGGAATTCCATATTTGTGGAGCCGTTACAGAGAAGGCTCGTCCCCGAGCTGCCATTCCTTTAACTTGGGACACTTGAAGGAGAGCCTCTTTAGATGACTTAAGAGGGCGATCTGGTATGTACATCTAATCTAATGCAAGCCACTTGCCAATTTTGCAGATTAGAGTGGCGGTCGGGGGCAGGGTGAAGCATGGTGCTGGCATCATCCAAGGGCAGCCTCGGAACTGTGGCCATGACAGGCAGCACTGGACTGGGGTTGAGGCAGATTTGAGGGGGCCCTGGGTCAAGTGAGGTGGCTGGGCTTACTGAGCAGATCGGAGCAGCAAGTGCAATTCAGCCCAACCAAATCCCAAAGACCTGCTGGAAGAGAAGTGCCTGTTCTGCCAAATACTCTTGCTGGGCCTCCATGAGGGCCCCAATGCCCACACTAGGCTAATTAGTCTCCCCTCCAGAGCAGCCTCAGAGATAAGCAAGAGGGAGGGGGTTCAGTCACCCACGGGGCCTCCTCTCTTCCAGCAGCTTTGCTTGGGATCACAGGCTGGCCAGCCTCCTCCAGACTGCCCTCATCACTGGCTTAGCTCCAAACTACCCTTAGTCTAACACCAACAAACCCCACCACCAAACAGTAGGCTGTCAGCTTGCCCAAGCCATAACTGCCTCCTCCACTTGGTGGCTCTAGGGGCATGGCAACCATACAACAATTCCCAATGGTTATTCCCCTCAATAACCTTACCTTACCCAGTCCAGCAATCCATCTGTCAGTCAGTCCATCCTGCAGGCAGGCAGGCAGGCAGTCTAGCCAGCCGGCCGGCCGTCCCAATCCATCCAGCGCCTACCTGGTGCCTTCCTCCAGCACCTACCCAGATCCTTCTCCTACAGCTTCTGCCTCCAACTTTATACTGAGGCCAGCCTCAGTGGGCAGGCTTTAATGCATCAGCCACACCCTTCTGCACCTGTACTGGCCTCCCTTCAGAGCCAGAGCCCTTATCAGCCTGCAGCTGTGTTCCTGCTGCAGGAGTTCTGGGATTAACCCCATAATCCCTGGTTTACCTGGACAAGGGGCTATTGCTGATACCATTCCCTCACTCCTCAGGGTAGCTCCTGCCTTTACCAATACGGTGCCTTTTCCAAGTTCAATTTGATTTTCATTATTTCTTTCAAACATTTCTAGGGAAAGCCTCAGTTGTGGGGTTGTGGCAATTTACAGGCATGAAAGGGCTTAAAAACCACTAGAGCACCACCAGGTCATCTGGTGCACCCCTCAAATACCAGGCGATTGTGTCCCAGCCCTGTTCAGATTCTTAGCAATTGAGCTAACAGTGGCAGGCTTTACGGTTCCCCCCCCTTTTTTTGTTCTCTCTAATAAGACTATTTGGTTACAGGTATGACCTATTCCTTAAAAGAAAGGAGAATCAGGACATCCAGATGTCAGGAAGGACATAAATCTAACCCTTATTTTTTTCAAATCACAGGCATCAATCCCTCAGGAACATCTGTACTGCTGGCTGGAACACTAGTTCTATATACCAAGTGACCACTGTTATACAATCCTATATCAATCAACCAACAGTATTTATATATCACTTTTCACCACAAAGTGGTTTACAGGCAAATAATAAATAAAGTGTATGCATACTTACATCCTATACATACTTATCTGGGAGTAAGTCCATATGGATGCAATGAAACTTAATTCTGAGTAGACATTCCTAGGCTTGCCCTGAACGACTGCAATCTTAAACACACTGAACTCACTGGGGCTTACTTCTGAGTTGACATGCGTAGGATTGTGCTGTAAATGGGTTTATGGACCAACTAGGATGCCAAAGGCACAAATTCAGCTTTTTTAAAAAGGCACAAGTGCTTTTCCCCCCCTGTGTTTATAGCACTGCTATAGTGTGATATGGTACGAAAAGATAATCTCACCCCAGCTTCTCTTCTTTGCTGTATTTGTTTCCTGCCTTTCCTTCAAAGAGGTTGGAGAGATTTGTTCAGTCTGATTCTGAACTTTTAGTAGGAATGTATCTCACTTCATTCAGTGCTGCTGCAATCCAATTAAGTGTGCCTAAGTTGGTCTTGGCTTCATAACAATCCTGTTAGGTAGGTTGGGCCAAGAGATCATGACTACCCCAAAGACATAGGTCCTATGCACAATTTCCTGGAAGTAGGCTCTATTGAATGTAATGGTACTTACTTTTGAGCAGACATACCTACTGTAGGGTTGTGCTGTCAATGAGCTTCATGACTGAGCTCATGTTTCCCCACATCCCATTTCAACACGCTGACCACTGCACCATACTGCCTAAGAAGTCTTGTTTGATGTTTGTATGAGATCAGAACTCATAGGAGTCTCCCCCAATGCAAAAGACTTGCAGCAATCCAAAATCCAGTTTCACACCTTTCAAGTCATGTCTGGATATTTATTATTTTTATTTAAAATATTTATACCCTGCTTTCCCCCAACCTGTTGGAGCCATTCAAGGTATTCAAAATAAAGTTGCCTGCTCTTATTCTGCCAGGCTCTCCCTGGCTTTTGAGTTGCTTGTAATACTTGAATTTAGGAGGCAAATTTTGCTACTGCCATCCAGAAGAAATGATGGAGAATTTTTTCACCTGCTACATTTCTGCATGACAGGTAGCTGTAAAAGGCAAAGGAGGCTAGGCAGAAAAAATGTTTGGCAACCCTGTTCTTATATAAGTGATTGATGAAGGGAGTGGACTATGTTATGTAGTTGTGGCTGCTTATCAAGTTTTTGTGCTAAGCAGCTGCTAATAGAAAAAAATATAATTTGCTTGCAGTCTTGTCACACAGAGATGGCCACTGAATGCACTGGGGGCCCAATTCTATCCAATTTTCCAGACCCAGCGCAGGTATTCCAATGGAGTGAGCGTTGCACGCTGCGGAAGGGAGGTAGTTGTGGAGGCCTCCTCAAGGTAAGGATTTGTTCCCTTACCTCAAGCTGCATTGCACCTGCATTGGTGCTGAAAAGTTGGATAGGATTGGGCCCTGAGTTGGGTGAAAGCTCCATTGAATGCTGGATGATAGACTTTTGAGGAAGCATGCCTACAGTCAAGAAGTATTTATTCTGCCGATCTACTCTAGACTCCCCAGTGTTGTAGGACTCCTCACCATAGCTTCTGTGTACAAGGCTAGTGTGGGGAGCTTTGCTGCGCAGGATGACTACATCCAATAGAGGACATCATGTCTATAACTTTAGCCATTGTCTTGAAGAGGGAATTTTTATTTGGCAGGTGCAGCTTTTTAAACCCTTCCAGGATGAGCTGCACCTGCCCAAATTCCATCTTCGAGACAATGGCTAAAGGTGGTTTGTTTGTTTGTTTATAGCCCACCTTTCTTCCCAAAAGGCACCCAAGGTGGCTAACAACAATTAAGTAAGGGTGCAGTCCTGACCTGGAGTTAAGCTGGCACAGTTAGGCCAGCAAAGTTTGGCTGGCACAAGGGCCACCATGAAGCATGTTTGGACCACTCTCTGAGTCAGAGAAGTCAGCACACAAATGTGCACCATCCTCTCTGACTCCAGGAGCGGTCCAAACACGCTTTACAGTGCCCTTTGCGCTGGCCAAACTGCGCTGGCCTAACTCTAGGTTAGGATTGCACTTTAAAATACATAAAAGATAAAAAAAATATGTAAAATTATAAAATACAAAATAAGTTATGAAGTAGACAGTAAAAGCCATGCAGCAGCAATAAAAACAAATTAAAACGTTAGATTACTAAAAAGGCAGACATCACATCCTTTTACAAGGCATCTAAGGCTATAAATAAAAATGTCTTCAGGCCCCGCCGGAAGATAAAGAATGAGGGGAGCTCTCCCCTCGGCTCAAAGGGGAGAGACGGTGTTCCTCCATTATATCTGTTCACCCTGTTCCCACAGCTCTCCCTACAAGCCACTTATCATTCCCGTACTTTCCCCTTCCCTTCAATTTGCATGGACCCTCTGAAGAACATTGCAAAATACTTGAAAACTGTCTTCTGGAAGCCCGCAATGAGTCATGCAGATTTGCTTACGGCACAATCGTTTGCATTTTCTCTTGACGTCAGAGACGTTATTCCCCCCTTTGTTCAGTAGGTCTTACTTCCAAATAAACATGCACCGCATTGCCCCTCTAGGCTGCAGCCCAAGCGTGCTATCTGGGAGTGCCTCTCCTTTAAGTCAGTGGGACTCCCTGCTGTGCAAACCTGCCTCGGGATTGGGTCGTCAACGTGGAATGGAAATTCTGGCCGCAGGTCTCAGGCTGGGTGTTTGGTAAGCTTGCTCTGACCTTTGCCTGGCTCTATCTGTGTTGGAAGTCCCATTCATGCCATTGTATTCAGGGGGGTTCATTTCCAGGACAATGTACATAGAAGTCCTCCTTAAGGCTTCCTCTGCAGGGGCATAAGTCATTGCAGAGCTGGGCCTCTGCTGGGCTGCAGTTCAGACTGACGCTTCCACTTGAGAGCAGCTGGCAGCAAGCGGCTAAAGGCAGGTAACCCTCTCCCACTGTGCTCTTGTTCTTCCTTTCCAGTATTAGGAACGCATCCAAGCAGCAAGGCTGGCCTAGCCTTTCCTCCAAAACTGCTGAAGGGCATTCAGTGCCTTTTTGTTCCCTCTTCTTTTTGAGCTGGGCCAATAGCAGTGTTTTGCAGCAGGGCTTGGGCAGTCTTCAGGGGAGTTAAACTTGTCTTTTAAAGGGGGGGGGAATAGTGACTTCGGAGGATGACTTGTTTGAGAGGGGGGAAAGGTTTCAACCCTCCACTCAGTATCCTGCTTCTAGTTCAGCAAGACCAATCTGAAACACCCTTGATAAAAGTGCTGGTAATGTAATAATAATAATAATAATAATAATACATTTATTTATATACCGCCTTTCTTAAGATCACTAGATTTCTCTAATGATTGAACTCAAGGCGGTTTACATAGGCAGACTTTCTCACAAACCTGAAGGTTTTTACAATTTACAGAATGTTCTATCTTCCAAGAACAACACTCCTACAGATCTTTCTTTCTGGATTTAGCCTTCTTTCTTTAGCCACCCGTCTGTCGTCTGCTGGCTGATGAGGCTTCCCTGCTGCCACCAGAGATGCAGCTGATTTCAGCACACTCCTCCTCCCACAAGGCAGCTGAAACTCAGCTTTTAATCAGCCGCAGTTTCCAAGGTCTGCTGCTCGCAGAGACTTCCGGCAGTCCCGAGCTCACGACCTTGAGATCTTCAGGTGTTATCTTCGGGCAAACGGAGGCATTAACCCTCTCGGCTAAATCTTCTGTAAATGTACAGGCATGTCCCAGTACCCACTGATTTAGTATCCACTGTTTCAGATATCCACAGATACCATGGATATTGGGGTGACAAAAAGAAAGGGGAACATTAAACAAATCTCTTTTTTTTTTACTTTGTTGCAGCAAAACCACTGATGTTCTCCTGTCTTTAAAAAGGCATCATGAGTATCCATGGTTTCTGGTATACACGGTGGAGTCTGGAGCAGAACCCCAGCAGATCCCAGGGCCTGCCTGTACTGTGTCATTAGGCCCTCACGCCAGCAGTAGAGTGGAAGTGACAGGCAGGCTGTCTCTCTCAAAGGTCTCAAAGGACTGTGGGGGGATCACTTGCATTGCTTATACAGGTGACCCTGTCTTTTTTTTGGCCCTAAGTCCTTGCCTCTGGTATTGCTGTATCTTCTCAGAGTTTATTGACTCCTAGAAAGCAGATGTGACCCAATGGGCCCAGATGTTTGCCCAATGGAGAGAGGCTCCTGGAGTGAGAAGATCATCTCGAGAGTTGCAATTTTCTGAGATTCTTAGGAAAGTAAAGGGACTTTTGCACATGTTTTACTGGCCTTGCTCTTGTACCTTTAACAGCAGCCTGATGTGGAGAAATGTATGATGGGGGAAAAAAATTTCACCTTGGCAATCACTTGGTCTACATCTCCAAACTTCCACAAAACAGGCTGCTACTTAGGGGCAGGTCCAGTATGGAAAGCGCTTGACTGTCCTAGAGAGGGGTTTGTGGCTTAATACCAGCATCTTGTGGCACCTTTAAAGGGTAGCAAGCAAATGGTAGCGGAAACTTTATGAACTACAGTCTGCTTCATCAGATACTGAGGTGTTATCCTAGGTTTTCAGGTGTGTGCGCGCGCGCATGCACACATTGAGAAAAAAGGAGAGGTATGGGAAAACAAGACAACAACGTTGCAAACAGTGGGGCTCAATGGAAATGCAAAAGGCTTTGTGACAATTCAGTGTAATGCTTAAAGTGCAAATAGAATAATATAGTTTCAGGGACAATTCACAACAGCACTAACTGGTGAGATCTTCCTGGTTATGCTAACTGTGTTATGCTAACACTGTAAAAAAAAAAAAACCACCAGGAAACTGTTATCTGGATGGATTCAAGCCTAAGTGAATATTATCAACCTTCTTCAGAAGTAGTCTCAAGCTGAAGTCTCCCTTTGATGTTTCCTTGTGGAAGGAAGGTGACTTTCAAGTCAACAGCAGCTGACTGGCTGTTCAGCAGAAGACTGATGTGCTGTCTGTCCCACTGGTTGCCCAATGTTGCCACTCTTGTTGTCGGGCATATATTCAGTTATTATTTTGTGTTTGCCATATATGGACCTGTTGGCATGCTGTTGGCAGGTGATAACCTGCCATGGTTATCTGTTGGCAGGTGATAACCTATATCGTACTGGAGGGTGAGCCCTTCATGGTATTTCTGACATTAATAGTGAAGAAAATACTGAGCTGGTTGGTGATGCATCTGGGCCACCAACCAGTCTGTACTTACCTATCTGTGAGCACATTCCTAAACTGGAGTTAGGTTGGCATAAGCTAAACCAGCAAAGTTTGGCCAGTACAAGGGCCACCATAAAGTGTTTTTGGACTACTCTTGGAGTCAGGTGGGATGGTGCACATCTGTGTGCTGCGTGCTGAACACAGGTCTGTGTGCTGGCCAATCTGACTCAAAGAGTGGTCCAAACATACTTTACTGCTGGTTCAGTTTATGCCAGCCTAACTCAGTTTAGGATTGCGCCCCGAGTTAGGTTTTTTGCTGATATTGACCATTGTTAACAATTACATGTGTTAAAAAAGTGTCCATTCTCTTCTGAATCCCTGCAAACTGTTGAGACTAGAACGTAGCCCCTTTAGATAAATACTTTTTGCTTAGAGATTTCCATGATGCCCCCCCAACTTTTCATTAGCACATGCAATTACCTAGCGGGAGGGATGGTGATGGAGATACTACTTATTACACTTAAATCTAGAGGCATATGCTTTTTTCCTAATTAAGTTTCTTATCTGAATTTAACTCCAAAAAACAACAAGAAATGTAATAATGATAAGCTATTGTTCATCTGCTAACGTGAATCCCTCCTGTCTTTATCTCGTTGCTTCCAGTTTCATTTGAGGTTGCTTAATTAAAGCATTGGAATATTAGCCCCACATTATTTTTTCTCGATCCTAATACTTGGATTTTGCCGAGGTCCTTTAGCCTTCCTCGGTGTTTACACCTTTATCTGTAATGGACAGATAAAGTTTGCCGCACATTGTATTGGATTCATATAATTTAATAGGCAATTGTTGCTTCAGGCTGGGAGGAGGGGGAAGATTGTGTTTGCCACAAAACAAGCTAATTAAACAGATTGTTTTCCACCTAAGTTGCAGGCTCAAATAAGTTAATCTCTCGGATCCTGAAACATGAACATGCAGGAGAGAGGTTGTGAGAATTGTGATGCTGAGGTGTGGAATTTAACACAAAGTTCTCTCCTGTGTGTTAATTGCAGACAAGGGTAACTGAGGGGCACATTCCAGGGGTGTGCACTGTTCCACACTAGTCTTACCCAGCGAGACCAAGCAATGCCTCCCGAAGGCGTCAAAGTCCTGCAAGAGAAGCCACTCCTAAACCCTGTCTTTCAGAAGAAGGGAAGACGAAAACTCTTCCACACATACACTGCAGTTGGCAGTGTGCATGGTTCCAAGTCTCCAAAAGAACTGCAGGTGACAATTTGCTTGTTGCTGGTGGAACTGTGCGAGAAGTTCACCTTTTTTGGCATTGTCTGCAACATGATCCTTTTCTGCACTATCAAGCTTGGCTACTGCAACTACCAGGCGGTCATCATCAACCTGGGCTTTGTGGGGGCTTGTATGGTGACCCCCGTTCTGATGGGCTGGCTTGCGGAGTGCCTGGTGGAGCGGATCAAATTGGTGTACATGTGTGCACTACTACATTTTATAGGTAGGTGGCTGACCTTACTTCTAGCTTGTGGTGAATAGTTTCTTTGACAGTGATTAGAATGTAGAGTGCTCTTAGACAGCAACTATCTGAGCTCTGTGCTGTTCCTGCCAGAATGTACCCAAACCCTGGCTACCTTGCCATAGCAAAAGGTGCTATTTGACGATCTCATAATGTAACTCCTGCTATGAAGGTGGCGTGGCTTACAGCTGATGCTGGTGCAGACAGGCAGATCAACTGGTGGGGAATGCTGATGTGTGGAATGAGGGCATTGGAAGTGACTAAAAAGCCGTTTTGAGGGGAAATTTTGAGCAGGAGGTGCTAACCTCTGCTTCCTCCATGTGCCCAATCAGGGCCTCCACAACTATTTTATTTCAAGAAGAGATGCTACTGGTGGAGGAGTCCAGAGCACTTTTGCTTATACCTCTTGCTTAACCATTGGCCAGTGACCGTTGGATACCTCTGATTACCAGGTGTGGGAAACCATCAGGGCAGGGTTTTCATCTTGGGTGACAATGAGCTTCCATGGGGCATGTGGCTGACCACTGTCAGATATGATCTGGAGGAAATGTAACCTGAGCCTGCATGGCAATTCTGAAATAGACTCTCGTATTCTGTGATCTTGCCTCTGTTTCCTGTTGCAGGTACAGCCTTGCTACCTATTGTTGCCTTCCCCTTTGAAGATGTTTACATAGATAAGCGCCATGTTCTTCACACCCTGGCCTCAAGAGAACAGAAGGCCATCTTCTATGTTGGGTTGTCCGCTGCCTGCCTTGGATCAGGAGGAATTAGAGCTATAGTGTGTCCCTTAAGTGCATACAATCTTGATGAACGTGGACAAAAGGAGCTCCTGTCCTTTTTCAACTGGTTAGTGTTTCACACTGTTGCAATGCAAGGAAAGCCACGAGAGGAGATGGCATTGCAGAAATCTTTTTAGGATTTGGGAAAAAGATCTGCATTTTGCCTAAGAATTGGTGTTCTAATTATTGGCATATTTGGTTTCTCAAAGAGCATCGAATTGGTGTTGTTTTCTTCTTCTATAGACAGCACTATCAAGAGGCTCACAGAGTTAAGGGGATAGTCCCTTCTTGGGGGACTTTATATTTCCAAGGGAGGTGGGAAGTGTCTTTGTAACAATGTGGTGGAAACAGGTTCATGCCACATAGTATAGGTCTTTTAGTTGCTATTAGCCATAACATTTAAGTAGAATCTGTTCAGAGGCAACATACCACTTAAATAACCAGCTGTTAGGAGCAAACAGGGTACGGTCATCATTCTCATATCCTACTTGTGGGTTCCCAGAGATATCTGGGTTGTCCAGATAATTGAGGCAATGATACTGATTTAGATTGTGTATATCTTGCAACTAATAGAGAAATCCTGATTTGATCCAGCATGGCAATTCTTAGGATCTTATAAAGAACTGTGTGGTTTAACACTGGGATTCCTAGATTGCAAGCCTTACCATCATCCACATGGGCGAAGAAAAAATAAGAATATGACAGGAGCAATGAGCCCCATAGACCTGAATTCTGATCTGTTCCATAACATGCCTTGTTAAAATAGAGAGAGAGCATATTAGAAAATAAATATCAATGACCGCATAACTAGACGGTACTACTAAGCTGCTTGAAGAATCTAGCCATAATGACTTCTAAGCAGAGGTGTTTGAAAATGGTGTTATTTATTTTACTCTGAGGTAAGCCCATTGTGTTCAGACTGAGGCTGTAATCCTGTGTGACTCTCAGGAAACAAACACTTCTATTTATAAAGTCTGAATAGCTCCGTGCAAGGGAAGTCTGGGCTCAGATTCTACTCATATTGCCACAAGGTTTTCATGTTCCCAAGATTAAACTGAACTGAGTAAAATGGAGGTCCTCTTATAAGCGCCTGTGGGCCTCCACAGGTCCAGTGGGATCTTTTTATACAGGTTTTTGTGCCACCCTTTACCTAAATACTTAGGTGGTGACAGGCATTCAGGTACACAGAGACCGGGGGGAGGGGGTGTCTCTGCACATCCCACTTTTGACCCATTCTCTTCACACTTACCACATTTTATATTGATAATTGAAGTACAAATTAAAAATGTATTAGCTCTCTTCCTGTGGGAATGCTTTTCTGAGTATATCATCTTTTTTTTCCTTCCTCTTCCTATTATGTTAAAATCTCTGTTTTTGGATTAAATCCAAATGCTCCTGAATCGTGCAGCTTTACTGAAGGTGAAAAATTGTTCAATTCCTTGAAGGAAATTTTCCTTCCTTGACCTGCCCAAAGGAGAGAAATGAGAGAGAAAAAACCTTCCTTTTTTCATTCAGTTCTGAGTTTTAATCCTTAATTAGCAACATCATTTTGATTAAATAAGACTCCAGAGAATTGTGGCTGAAGACCAATCTAAATGATGGCTCTAGAGAATTTATTGTACTGTGGTCCTAGTAATTCAGAGTTTTTGTTTAATCAAAGTGACACTTTTTGGTGTGGATTACAAAGGAGTTGTAATGCCTGTAAAATGTATCCTTCGGGTAATCGGAGTGGGGCACTTCTTTAGGCTTTTGCTGTAGTATAAAGAGGAAAGAAGGGTGATGAAAACAAATTTCTATGCAGTACAAGGTCTGACAAAACACCTGATCATGATTTTACAGCTTGTCAAATGAAGTTTACAGCCCAATTCTATTCAGCCCTGGTATAGCACTGGGGCCTCTCTCAGCCCGTGCTGTATCCAGTGTTGAAATTGGGCAGGCCAGAGGCTCTTACTCCATGTCAGGCCCCAGCCTCCCCAATGGGGCTACTTGGATCTGCGCCAGCTAAATCGCTGGCACAAGTCCCGTGTAGGGCTTTCAAGCCTAGGAAGGGGGTTAGGCAGTGGCCTCCTCTGCTGTCCTCTCTCCCCGACTGGTCCTGAGCCACTCCCACCCTCCCCACTCCAAAATACCCCTTTCCCACCTCTGTTTCACCCCTGCACTATTCGGCACAGAACTTAACTCCCCTGTCCTAGTGGCTGTTCCAGTGGATTCAGTGCCAGCAGAACAGTGCAGGTCTTCCCAGTAGTGTAGCTCCCCAGGGGTGGTGGGTGCAGCACCCCAGATGCCATCTTCAGGGGGGTGTCACCACTGAACCCCAAATTCTGAAAATCGTGAGTTTATGGCATAATATGGTCTTGCTATATACCATTGGATGGGACGTGGTGGCACAGCGGGTTAAACCGCTGCTGTTGGGCTTTCCGACTGGAAGGTTGGGAGTTCAAGACCACGCAACGGAGTGAGCTCCCGTTGTTTGTCCCAGCTCCTACCAACCTAGCAGTTTGAAAGCACCTAAATGCAAGTAGATAAATAGGGACCACTTCAGTGGGAAGGTAGCAGCATTCCGTGCACCTGGGCATATAGTCATGCCAGCCACATGACCACGGAAGCTTGTCCTCGGACAAAACGCCGGCTCTACAGGCTTTGAAACGGAGATGAGCACCGTCCCCTACAGTCGGTCACGACTAGACCATTTGGTCATGGGGAAACCTTTACCTTTATATACTATTGGATGTGGAATTCTACCCAGAATTCAATGAAAAAAGTCAGATCTCTCGTAATATCTCTATTCTATCAAAAGTTATGGCCAAAAAAGTAAAAACCAAAAATAAAACTTCTTTTGAACAAATTGCGATTTTCAAAATTGCAGTTTTAAGGAATAATACCATCATGCTGTATACCGTTGGATGTGGAATTTCACCAGGAATTCAACAGAAAAAAACTGGAGTGTAATATCTCTATTCTATCAAAGGTTATGGCCAAAAAGGTAAAAATTAAAAATAAAACTTCTTTTGCAAAAATTGTTCTTCTACTAAAAAATTGTAGTTTTTTAAATCTTGGTTTCAAGGAATAATACCATCATGCGGTATACCATTAGATGTGGAATTTCACCAGGAATTCAATGAAACCTCCTAGATGAAACCTTAATGCTAGCAAAAGTTATGGCCAAAAAAACAAAAAAAAATTGGCGTGGGGGTGTGTGTAAAAAAAAAATTAAGTAGCCCCGGGTGCAAAATGCCCCAGCTACGCCACTGGGTCTTCCTGCTGGTGCTCCTTACTCATAACTAATCCCAAACCTGCTTTATGGCACTAGCCCAGATCAGGATTGGGCTGTTTGTCAGATCAGAGAAGTTTTCCTCCTTCTCTCGCAACACTAGAATTACAGGATGTCCAATGAAACCTGTTCCCGGGAGTTTTAGGACAGACAAAAGGAGATACTTCTTCATAAAGTGCATTATTAGTCTGTGGAATTTGCTGCCACAGATTATGGTGACAGCCACTGGCTTATACGGCATTAAAATGGGGTTAGACAACATGGAGAACAGGCCTCTCTGGGTAATACTAGTTCTAGTTCAGGGGTGTCAAACTCATTTCATACAGAGGCCTGAGTAGAATTCATGACAGTGCCTTCGGAGGGCCAGAAGTGACATCATTAAGCAGATGGTGCCAGAAGGAAGCACTTCGTTCTCACATAGAAACGCATTAGCTGCAAATGACAGAAGAGAAGATGTGCAAACCTTGTTCATAATTTCAAGATATGAGGGAGTGTTCAGTAATCATACTGGGAGAGCCTAATTATACCAGGAATTGGAGAGATTGCTTCCGGGGGGGGGTGTGTGCATTCAGCCCCTGGGTCTTGTTTGACCCTTACAGTAGTTGGGGCCTTCTGGGTTTCATGGCAGGACATGGGGACTGCAGAAAGGAAGGCAATTATCTGCTTTTCACCTGAGTGAGTGGGAAGCAGATCATTGTGGCTTGCTTTGGTGGCAGGTTGGAGGAAGGCAGCACCCCCTGCAGGCTCGGGGTGAAATGCACCCTGGATCCACCGCTCCCTGACCCCTCACAATCGGCCATTTAATTGATGCGGCCCTCATGAGGTGGCCTCATGGGTGGGCAGGAAGTGCCCTTGAATACCACTTCCCAAGGGGAACAGCAGGGGGACGAGGGTCTTGTCTTCGTCTTCTGCTTATGGGCTTCCTGGAGCTATCTGGCTGGCCCCTATGGGAAAGAGGCTGCTGGGTGAGGCAGGCCTTTGCTCTGACTGAGCAGATCACTGCCTACAAGTATGAATGTCTTTCTGCTGTTTATAAATTGAGCATGCTGTGTTCTCTTTTTTTTCTGGAGCCAAGGGAGAACAGGGGTGTTTGGTTTTTTTTTGTCTCCTTCTTTGTGACAAACTTGATCATCTTTTCAGCCCAAACATCCTAGCTCACTCCCACGATTTCTTCTGGCACAAATGTTTTCAAAGGAACAGAAATGGACTACCAAAGAAACAAAATGTTGAAATTCTCAGGGCTTGGGGAGGGGGTGACCTTGGTGGATGGGAATCTCGGTTTCCTGGCACTCAGATGTTTCGCTAGCACCCTTGACAGCTGCCAAAGGATTCTCAGCAGCACTAAATTCACTCAAATTGGATCTGTCATTGTTCCTTCCCGTTGGCTGCTGTCCGTATTCCGCGAGGCACACGCTGCGCAGATGTACTGTTTCAACTCAGCCAGTGTCGTTCTCTGTTCTAACGAGAAGAGGTGTTATTTTGCTCAGAGTTAAAGCTGACTTGGGGATTCTTGCACTCCCTGGACCTCCACCATGTAAAGGTTAGGCTCCGATCTTATGGGGTCCTTAAATCCTCTTGGTCTTAAAGGCTTGAGACAGTGGAACTGTCACTCATTTAAATAAATTGTAATCAATTGATTGTATGAGTTTTAATCTAACAGCCCGATCCTATTGGGCTTGAACACTAACTGCTGCAGAAGTGCCGTAAAGTGCTTTTCGGCAGTGCGCTCAGTTGCATGCTGCTGGGGTGTCGGCATCATCCCACCCACGTTGTCAGCTCACCTACCGGAGCAGGTACATCAAGGCAGAGGGGGTGAGGGAGAGAGGAACAAGAGCAGCTTATAAGAGGAGGTGGACCCAGTGATGATGATGCATGCCGAATCCTATCCCCTTTTCCTGCAGCCTTTCCCTCCTTTGTCTCCTGCTAGCAAAATGGGTTGAAAGACCCATTGTGAAGCAGGAGGCTTGCAGAGGTGTAAGGGGATTTAAATCCCCCACCCCACCCCCGTGATACAGCACTCCTGTTTTTGTCATGGTTGCACCAGCGTGGGATATGGGAAGGATAGGACTGAACCCTTTGTTAGTAGATAGCAACTACATAAACTTCCATGTGAATAAAGTGATAGTTCTGAAGGAAAAGGCATATTCTTCGCTCTTAAATGATGCACATATGGGTCTCAGCAGGGTAGCACTTTCATATATGGATTTTGTGGCAACATAATGTGGTGATAGACAATAGGTTGGATGGCTTTAAAAAGGGACTAGACAAGTTCTTGCAGTAAATACATACTGCTAGTCATGTTGATTAAATGGCACCTCCCTGTTAAGACATGATATATTTCTGAATACTAGGTGCTGGAGGCATAATGGAGAAAAGATGCTGCTTTTTGTTTTTATGTTTCTTGGAGGCATCTGGCTGACAAAATGTGAGAAGCAGGATGCTGGGCTACATAGAATTTGGTCTAATTCTGCAGGGCTTTTCTTGTGTTCTTAGAGACATTCCTATTAGTATGTATGAAAGAAAGGGGTGCCTATTTGATTAAGTAGGCTGGCACAGTTAGGCAGCTTCTTCCTGTGTCTCCCTGGAGGAGGGGCGTGCACAAAGCGGCAGCATCACCTCCTTCAGGGTGAGCCCCCCAAAAGTTTCTTCTGGTGCCTGAGGAGGGGTGTGTGCATGCAAAGCGACTAGTGTCCCCCCTTCTGTGGAGAGCTTGGAGGTCTTCACGCTGCTTGCAGTGCGAAGACGGTCACCTCCATAACTAGGGCAGAGCCTGGGGCCAATCCTGTGCCCTTTTAGCATAGCACCTGCAGCGGCTGCCCCTTAGGCTCCACCCTAGTTACGGCTCTGGCCAGAGGTGATACAGACATGCACTGTTCTCATTGCTGAAATGTTGGAAGGAATGCTTCAGAATGGAGTGAAAAGTTTACTGGCCTTCGTCTTTACTGGGCCTGGAGCAGTCAGTATTACCCCCCTGCCCACTTCCTCTCACTTCTCTTGTGAAGAAGGAAAACCAGTTTCCTAATTGCCATGGGACCTGAGCAAGCGGAATGGATAGATATCAGTCAATCAGTATTTATATACCACTTTTAAACAAAAAGTTCACAAACCAGTTTGCAGGCAGGACAAAATGTAATAGTTTAAATGGCTCCCTGTCACAAAAGGGCTCACAATCTGAAAAGTAGCAACAGCCATCGGCAACAGCCACTAGAACAGGTGCTGTGCTGGGGTGAAGAGGGGCAGAGATCTGTACTTCAGCAGAAGTGGGAGTGGGGCATTCACACTTCGCCACCACCTCTAGTTTCCACATGCAGATCAGGTGTGCAGAGGATACAAAAGCCAGCTCCAGAGAGTGGAGAAATGGACTGCTTCCATCAGCCTAGTAAAGCATGTCTAACTGTGCAAGAGATCTCACATCCATCCCCAGGTGTGCATGCAGACTGCACAGTCTTCCTGCACAGCCTCCCTCTTTGGACATGAAACAGAAGTGCTACCAGCCAAGCTTAGACTGCACATTTGGCTGACTGCCCGGGATTGTCATGTCCAACCCTGCCCGAAGAGTCTTGTGTTTAAAATGAACTGGAGTTTTTCTAATGACTTCTGCCTCCTTGTAGCCCTCCAGAAATGACTTTTTTCGGCACTTCTTTCTGTAGGTTTTATTGGCTGGTAAATCTAGGTTCAGCCATTGTCTTTGTCAGCATTTCGTACATCCAGCAATCAGTGGCCAAAAACCTTGGCTTTCTCGTTCCCTTTGTGTCTGTCTTGATGGCTCTGATCACCATTCATATGGCACGCAGTGAAATGATTTACCAGCCCCCCAAAGGTAAGCAACTAAATTATCTGTTAGAAATCTTTTAAAATTAAGGTGGGTGGAAGGTCTCACTTTAACCAGTGTAAGCGTGAATCTCATTTGCACTCAATGTCTCAGCTTTGTTGTGTGATATCATTGCTGGGGTGTGTACTGAAGGCTGCCATATCATGGACAAATGGAAGAATTTGGCAACTTCATGGCTAGTCCCCTAGAATGATTGTTATCTTTAACAGAATGAAAGGCCTAAACGCAAAGGATGCGACAGATATTCTGTGTTTTCATATGTATGAACCAGAGCCCAGTGGAGCAAGGAAATGTACACACAAGTAGCTAAAAGAAGACTGAATGGGCAGACAGCGGGCATAGGGCTCGATCCTGAGCCCATTATCGCTAGTGTGTAAAGGTAAAGGTTTCCCCATGACCAAATGGTCTAGTCGTGACCGACTGTAGGGGGCGGTGCTCATCTCCGTTTCTAAGCCTAAGAGCCGGCCTTTGTCCAAGGCAAGCTTCCGTGGTCATGTGGCCGGCATGACTATATGCCCAGGCGCACGGAATGCTGTTACCTTCCCACCAAAGTGGTCCCTATTTATCTACTTGCATTTTTACGTGCTTTCGAACTGCTAGGTTGGCAGGAGCTGGGACAAACAACGGGAACTCACTTCATTGTGTGGTCTCAAACTGCCAACCTTCCGGTCAGCAAGTTCAGCAACAGCGGTTTAACCCACAGCGTCACCATGTCCCACATGTGTGTAAAAGGCTAAACGTCTTGTGAACATGCCGTACAGGACATCCGCAACACATCACTATCCATGCTGGACTGGCACTCAGCACCAGGACTCAGTGTGGGCAGATGGGATGGGCCACGCTCCAGCAGCACTGGCCACCAGTAAGCCTGTTTGGGGTGGGGGGAGGCAAAGGTGGAACTGGGTGGAGGGAGGGGAGGAGCCAGCAGTGGCTTCAACCGCCGGATCGTATCCCCAGCCTGGGCCTGGGCAGCCTGACATGGGGATGCTCGATTCACCACTGGCAAAATAGCTAACCCCATTGTGGGTGGTGGGGCTTTTTCTGGGAGAAAGTGATGAATGTCCCCTTCTTCTGAGGAACCTCCAGCCACTGCCTTGCTGCTGTGGGATGCATTTGGGGACCACTGCTCTTAGGGGAGTGGGGAGTGGCAGTTCAGGATTGGGCTGCCCGAACCTTTTACGGGAAAGGCTATTTTGCCGCGCAGTTGCTAAGAAAGACTCTTGTGTTCTTCCCACGGAGGATGGAGTACAGAGAAGAGAGGCTTATTGTGACAAAACAAAAACATCTTTGGGCTAGGAGGAAAGGAGCTTCTTTACCTCTGAACTTTGGCTGGAATAGACAAATCCTGCATGAGCTTGTCTGGTCATGGAGGATAAGTCTGTCAATGGCTGTGGTATGGCTTGTTCTCTGAGGTCAGCTGGAAGGGCTGTCTTGTGCTTTCCATCACCAGCAGAGGTCCAGTTCGCAGTGACACAAGTACCTTATCTGTGGATGGCACCCTGCATGGGGACCTCCTTTGGAGATCAGGGTGGCCCCTTTCCAACAGCATTCTGGCAGCAAGTGAAAACCCATCTATTCTCTTTGAACACAGAAGCCACATCAATAAACCGATGAAATGAAGCCCTGTAAGGTATGGGAGTAAGGGCACAATCCAAACCAACCTTCCAGCACCGGGGTAAGGGCAATGCAGCTCCAAGGTAAGGGAACAAACATTCCCTGGCCTTGAGGAGGCCTCCGTGACTACTGCACTGCAGAATACAGAACATGCCCCATTGGCACAGCTATGTCAGTGCTGGAAAGTTGGT
Organism: Lerista edwardsae; assembly: GCA_029204185.1. Lineage (NCBI taxonomy): Eukaryota > Metazoa > Chordata > Lepidosauria > Squamata > Scincidae > Lerista > Lerista edwardsae. The sequence goes on from JAJKFI010000051.1 coordinate 1,181,639, forward strand.
TAGTTTGAGGTCTAACCCTTAGTTAATGAAACCCTTAGTTTCATTCATTTGTTGATGTTGCTGTCTTGCCTTTCCGCTGGTGTGCATTCTATTTAATTTCTATTTAAGTTAAATTTAAAACTTTTGTTTTAATGTTTGTGGTAAATTGCCTTTGAGGCCTCCCTTTGGGAAGAGGAAAGCAGGGTGGATAAATAAATAAATAAATAAATAAATGCAACTCCAGGTTCAAAAGCAAGATACAGCTTGTCGCTAAGTTGGTTAAATGCTGTTTTAATGCATCAGTTAGGATCATTCATATTCACAGAGAAACACAATGAAAAACTGGGCAGTCCTTGTCAGTTGCTAGCACTTACTTTGAACTGTAATTCTTTTCAACCTTTTTCATTGCCAGATGCAGGGGAGTGACAACAAGATGCAGGTATCTAGTTGTCCTGTATGTTCCATGAAGTTTCTGGTGGGCCATTGTGAGATACAGGAGGCTGGACTAGATGGGCCGTTGGCCTTCTCCAGTAGGGCTCCTCTTACGTTCATCTCAATGTACACTGACAGGACACTAAACCTTTCAAGGCGCACCATCAGTTTTTTGGCAATTGAAAAGGCACACCATGCTGCCCGTGGTGGGGCTCACATCCCCAATGGTCCTACTAAAAGGTTACCTGACCCCAACTCCCGGGGCACACCTGTGAACCATTTACAGCACACCAAGGTGCACACCAACCAGTGGTTGGAAATAGCTGTATTAGAGAATGTGGGCTCAGTCTGGAGCCCTCCACTGCAGGCAGTCATAAACATGCCGTAAGGCATGTCCAGCGCATGCTCAAGGGCTTACCACCTGCACCGGTCAAGCACCAGAGTTCACCACCCAGCAACACGGGACTGGCGGGCAGTCAGTTTGCTGGTCCCAGCATCGCGTTCTTTCCAGGTGGCCAGGAAGGGTGGGAATGGGTGAGGAGTGGGGTGGGACGGGGGTGACTGAATCCTGACCTTAGCCGTGACTTTCGCTGCCTGACCTCTGTGTTGGGCCACAAAATAGCCGGCACAGATGTGAAGAGACCCATTGGCCGGTCTCTGGGCTTACCTGGAGGAAGGGGACAAACTTCCCCTTCTCCCAAGAGGCCTGCAGTGGCTGCCTGGCTGCTGTGGGATGCAGCGGTAGCTGTTTGGTTACTGTTGTGCCCGCAGCAGCCAGGCAGCTCAGGATTCAGCTGCCTGTGTCCTGGTCAGTTTGTATTGTGTCAATGGTAGGATAAAGGCAAAGGATTCCCAAGACCCCAACTATACCTGCTGGGCTATACTGGCCTTCATGGTACAGCAAATTTGGTGCATGCTATTCTTTTTGCTGGGGACGTGGTGGCGCAGCGAGTTAATCCGCTGTCGCTGGGCTTTCGACCGCAAGGTTGGGAGTTCGAGACTGCGTGACGGAGTGAGCTCCCGTTGCTTGTCCCAGCTCCTGCCAACCTAGCCGTTCGAAAGCACCTAAAATGCAAGTCGATAAATAGGGACCACTTCGGTGGGAAGGTAACGGCGTTCCGTGCGCTACGGCGTAGAGTCATGCTGGCCACCATGATCGGACAAAAACGCTGGCTCACAGGCTTTGAAACGGAGATGAGCACCGCCCCCTACAGTCGGAAACGACTAGACCATTCGGTCGTGGGGAAATCTTTACCTTTACCTTATTCTTTTTGCTAACTAAGATAACTTCTCAACGTTTCCTTTTTTGTCTAGGATCGCCTATCTTGGGTACTATTCTGTCAAGGCTTTTCTTTCCCCCTAAATAGCCAAGTTTATAACCTTGTTTTGGCTCTTTCCAATAAGATGAGTCGTCCAGAAACTCTTCCCTCCAGTCAATAATTCAAGTCCATAGGTGACCTTAAAGAAATGATTGTATTTTATTTTAAGGTGGCCTTTTTTTTTCCAAATGCAGGCCATGCATATGTCAAGCAGGGATTTCATTTGCATTTCTTTACCCAGCTATAATTTTGACAATTGGCAGTTGACCAAAGATGGGGAGGGGGGGGGAATCATCTGGAGAGCCATGGAGACTTTTTAAGAACCGTAATTAAGTAGCATAGATTAGCTCAAGGTCAGAGTAGCAGAACACGGAAGCCAAGATTTTCAGGAGAGAAGGTGAGAGAGAAGAATATTGCTTGTAAAACATTTTTTAATCTGCTCCTGTCGTTTGGCACCAAATCCCAAGAAGTCTATCTCTAATGTATAGCTAGTGGCATAGCTGGAAAGTGTGCTGCCCCAGGGCTGCCCCCCTTCCCACCCCGGGGCCGCCACCTTCCAGGGCTGCCCCCCTTCACTACAAACGCAACTGGAGCTGTGTTCCAGTCGCATATGGAAGGTGTTTTGGGGGCCGGGGAGGTCGTGTGCAGCCTCCCTGGCCCTCAGAATGCCTTCAGAAGGCCAAAAACCACCACTTTTGGTTTTCAGTCAAAAACCAGGCTATTTTCTGTCTTCAGGAGGCATTCTGAGGGCCAGGGTGGCCATGCACGACCTCTATGGCCCTCAAAACACAGCTGCGGTTGTGTCTGTAGGGAAGGGGGTGGCCCTGGAAGGTGTGCCTCATGGCAACAGCTCCAGTCACATCTGAAGGTAGCATGCGAGGGGGGCAGTACCCCGACAGGGACGGCATTGCCCGGGGTCCTGTGACCCCCCCTCCAGCTATGCAACTGTGTATAGCCCTGCGCAGTTTCTATGTGGACCTTCTATGCAAGCAGATTTCCCTATACATTTTGGTGGATGGGGTGCACATGTTTCCAGTCGCCTGCCTGCTCCAGGCTGCCCCCTCAGTTGAAGTGAATGGAGAAGCTGTTGTGAGCTGAGGACTTCCCACATGTCCATCGCCTCCACATGCAAAGAATTGTGGCGTCAGAGTGACAGTCTGCATTCTTGGTATCGCAACCCACACTGAGATGGGAAGGATGGCTGGGTCTAGAAACATTCCAAAAATAATTCTGATAATTCTGTAAGCAGGATTTTGGAAACCCCAAACTTGCACTCAGGACTATGACATGCAGAAGTATATATTTATTTAGGATTCTGCCCATCAGTAAGTGTCAGGCAATGGATGTACAACAAACTTGCGAGCTCCCTGCTGTTCTGTCTTAGCTTTGACCAAGGAAATGTACAACTTCTCAGTGGCACCACTAGGTGTGGCCAGAATCAGCATACCAGAGATGACTCACTTGTTATCCATTGACTTCTCTGACTTTTCCACAGGTAGCTCCTTGCTAACAGCCTGTGGGGTGTTTGTGAATGCACTTAAAGAGTGTTGTATGAAATGTCGCTATTACAGTGGCAATGTCACAAATTGGTTAGACCACGCCAAGGAAAACTACGGTGGCCGGTACAGCGAAACTGAAGTGGAAAGCACAAAATTGCTTGTTCGTCTCATCCCTCTCTTTGCCTTTCAAGTCCTGTACAGAACATGTGTTATACAGGTGAGTAAATAACCCTTTTGGTCTTAAGTAGGAAGTGATAATACATTTCAGAGTATTCTCTGGAACAGGCAGCTTTCATTCAAAATGTTGTGAAGATTGGTCATGGCGACTTCCAAGGGCTTCTCTCCAGTTTTCTTGAGGGCAGTGTGGAGTGAGGCTTAGTCATTCGGAATAGTTCCACCAATTTACAGTGTGCAGATGGAATTTTATCAGAAAAGAATATACACTTCACCGAATGAATGTATCACTCCACAGAATAGACCCTAAAAACAGACTCTAGCCCATGTTTGGTTGGATTTGTTGCAAGTCTTTGTTCAGTGTTGCTTGTAGGCAGTGACAAGAGGCAGCTATGCAAGAATTTTGAGAGTTTGCTTTTCATGCTTCCAATGCAAGAGCTTGAAGGGGCACCTCTGGGTTGGATTGACCTGTGCTGTGCTCATTTGGGCATTATGCGCCTACTTCATCATGTGCCTTGATCATTTTTTTTTAGTGTGTGTGTGTCAAGCTTTCAACTGTAGGATACAAATGCAGTAAAAATCTGATATGTGTTGACAATGGTGTTTCAGGGCACAACATCAAGGAAGAGTGGTATAATAATTTGACTGTATGGCCAAAATCTAAGCATAGATTGCTGCCCTTGATGTATTGCTACTAACTTAGCCTTCTGATTTCTGCAATTCTAGCCTGGAATAAAGCCATGTGCCTTTTAAAAAGATAACATTTGCCCCAGAAATTGAAGCACATGGAGTCAACAAGCAGAATAATGTGTTTCCCCTCTCAATGCAGATACCTTCAGGATTCTATCTCCAGACAATGAATTCAAATTTGAATTTGAATGGGTTTTTCTTGCCAATTGCAGCCATGAATGTGATAAGCACCCTGCCATTCTTGATTCTGGCTCCTGTTTTAGACTGTCTCAACACTTGCCTCTTTAATGCCAAAAGTAGTAGATGGTCCCCTACAGTCTACATCAGTGAGTATTATTTCTTTTGAAGACCATGCTGGGTTCTACAGATGAGAGCTATTGCTTTGGATTCAATTGGCACTCAGATAGCATTTGTAAATTAATGAGTTGTTTGAGGTTATGCAGAGGGGCTTTTAACTAAAATATTTGGGTGTAATTGAACGTGGTGTCCCAGGTATTTGTATACCTCTTACTCAGTGGTGTCATTCAAATGATTTAGGAACAGGAACTCACTTTTGATTGGCACTTGTCGGGAACCCGGAACCAGCCACGGAGCCCATTAGGATCCGAAACGCCCGTTCTGGTCCGTTCCCCCTGAATGACATCACTGCTGTTACTATGCACTGCTTAAGAGAACTTTGGTTGTTAACCAGTGGCATAGCTAGCCATGGGTTGGGGGACAAGGCACCCCGGGTGCCACCCTCGGGGGATGGCGGTTGCTGTGTGACACCACTAGGAACCAGAATTGTGCAAATTGTGGTTTTAAGGAATAGTACCATAACATAATAGTAGAGGGACATGGTGGCGCTGTGGTTAAACCGCAGAGCTGCTGGGCTTTCTGACCGGAAGGTTGGTAGTTCGAGACCGCGTGACAGAGTGAGCTCCCGTTGCTTGTCCCAGCTCCTGCCAACCTAGGAGTTCAAAAGCACGTAAAAATGCAAGTAGATAAATAGGTACCACTATGGTAGGAAGGTAATAGCATTCCCTGTGCCTCGGCATATAGTCATGCTGGCCACATGACCATGGAAACTTTTCCTCGGACAAACACCAGTTCTTCAGCTTAGAAACAGAGATGAGCACTGCCCCCTATAGTCGGTCACGATTAGACCATTCGGTCGTGGGGATACCTTTACCTTCACCATAATGTTATATATCATTCAATGCAGAATTTTATGAGGAATTCAATGAAACTGGAGTGTTATGTAATATCTTCATTCTATCAAAGGTTATACAACTGTCTTATGTTACAAAACGTAGATTTTCCTAACTCAAAACAAACCAATGATATTGATTGTTTGAAAAGTCAATAAGATGATATTATGCACAGCATGGAACCAATAAGGTGTTAGTAAGGTGACACTCTCAAGGTGGGGTGACACTACTAGTGACCAAAATTGTGGTTTTTAGGAATAACAACATCATGTGTTCTGTCATTCACTGTGTCATTTAAGGCAGAATGTTATTAAATAAAACATATTGAATTATCCGTGTTCTATCAAGAGTCATAACCAGAAAAGAAAACAGCTGACATATATAACAAAGTATAGATAGATAGATAGATAGATAGATAGATAGATAGATAGATAGATA
>JAJKFI010000051.1:1187369-1204318 GCA_029204185.1 Lerista edwardsae
AGATAGATAGATAGATAGATAGATAGATAGATAGATAGATAGATAGAAATTTATTTGTCATTGTACTCACGGTATGAGAACAACGAAATGAGGTGCTCTTCACATCTTACACTGGACAACACCAAATAACATATACAAATAACGTTTAAAAACAACATTAAAAAATATAAATATAAGTACCATACAGTATACATTATTAAGACCACCAGATTCAAACCAAAGTATGGATTTCCCTAACTAAAAGCTGGCCAATGAGACTGTGTTCTGAGAGCTAACAGGGTGCTATTATGACACAGCATGGAACTAATAACTAATAACAGCATGGAAATCTAATATTACCTCTAATACTTGGAAATATATAATCCCTTTTCCATGTATTAGAGCTAATACTAGATTTCCCGTTCCTACATCCATTTCCCTTGCTACACTATGCAGAGTACTGCAGATAACCTCATACTAAGTTAGAAGGTAGAAATAACATTGAATATGCATTTGAAAAGGCATTACATCCTTTTTTGAGTTTTGGGACTGCATGAAGTGCAGAATTTGGAGTTCTGTTAAGGAAGAATGGTTCCTTGAAACTGGCGGGAGGATGCATATGACACTCCTAGGGGTGTCTGCATTTGCATTGCCTTGTATTGTAATGCTTCTCGCATTAATCATGATAAAGAACCATGCCAATGAAGTTTAGCAAATTAAAAACAGACATTGGCTCCAGTATCTCTTGCAGATCCACTTCTAAAGGTCTGGATGGAACATTGAGATATTATGGCACCATGCCTTAGAAGACAAGGAAGTTTCTCATTCAACAGAGATGTGTGTCTGTCACCCAGGTGAATATAAGCAGTTCACCATCTCTCAGCCTCAGATTCCCATTGTCAATAGGGGAATAATAATATTGATCAATCTTACAAGGTTGTCATATATATGAATTGTTTAGACCGCTACTTAAATGCCACCATTAAGAACGTAAGAAGCACTGGATCAGGCCAAAGGCCCATCTAGTTCAGCTTCCTGCATCTCTCAGTGGCCCACCAGATGCCTCGGGGAGCACTGAAGACAACATGATGCCTGCATCCTGTTGCCACTCCCTTGCATCTACACCATTGTGTAGACCGGAGTAGCCTGCGCTGGGATGAGAATCCCTTCATTTCTGTTTTAGGTTGTTCCTCATTCTGCAGATATGTTCTGTTTCGAAATCCATTCCCATTTGCATGAGTTTAACAACTGGGATGCACTTCAGATTTAAACTCTTTCCCATCCTGCAGTGCAATTTAAAATACACACGCGCTTAAAAATCCACATTTCCTGTCTTAGTATTTAATTCAGAACCCCATCACATGTGGCACAGCCAGTGCCAAAAGACAGGAAGTATTAATCTGACTAGAATTAGCCTAATTAACTTTGTTGTTAAGCTTTGTGCAAAGCACTGTGTGTGCGAAACAGCAGGTGGCAATTACTCAGGATTTAAAATAAAATTGTGTCTCAGTTGAGCTGTTGGGAAGAACATTCAGATAGGAATGCTGGCAGTTCTTCCAGTTACATTGTCAAGTCATGAAGTCTAGAGAGCGAGACACTCCAAAAGTTCACAAGGCTAAATGTTTCACTTGGTGTCACATCGGGTGTATTTAGATGGTTCATCCCTTGAGCCCTTTTCACTGGTGTGGCGGATTCAGTCGCTTGCATCACTAAACTAATGTAGAATCTGGTCCCTGGTTGCTACAGTAGGTTTGGTCCCAGAGCACAATCCTATACCCCCGTTGCGCTGTCGCTATGCTCTTGCGCCAGCCGAACACTGTCACAAACGTGCCGTCAAGTGCGTCAGCGGTACAGTGTTGGACTAGCGCAAGTAGCAGCGCCAACACTCGGGTGCTACTGCAGCCGCCAACAGCACTGGCCTTGTTCTGGTGGTTGTGCTTCGGTGACGCATGGTCGGCGCTGAGCCTCGCTGAGGGTGTTCCAGAGGCATGCTGGGGGCATAACTGGACAGCGCAGTGGGCGGAGGGAGACAGGGGTTGTGACGCAGGACGGCTGTAGTGCCAAATCCTAAACCCCGTCCCCAGCCTCAGCGGCGCCGATTCAGGCCGCTCCTGCGCACATGCACCTACAAAACAGCAGGTGCAGATCCGAGCAGCCCCATTGGGATGACTGGGGCTTACGCGGGTGTAAGGGGAAAACCTCCCCTTGGCCTGCTCTTCACTGCTGCTGCCTCCTAATGGGCTTTAGGATACAGCCCTGTTTTGTCAGCCTTACTTAGGATTGGGCTGCTAGTTCTGGTCACTAAGGCAGTGTTACCAAATTTGGCGTTGCTCCAACAGGGAGGAACAGGTCTGAGGAGGGGGGCAGGGGAGCCAAAATCCCCCAGGGATCCTGGGTCATGACAAAACAGACCAGACCTGTACCTGCCGGATAGGACTAGAGCTGTGCTCCAGTTGCACCTGGAAGGTGTTCTGGGGTCCAGGGAAAACTGGATGTCTTAAAGCCTTTAGAAGGCATTCTGAGTCCCAGGGAGGCCTTAGAAGACCATCTGGATGTGTCTGGAGGTCTGGTGTGCCCTGGTCCCTATGGGCCTAATCAGATCTGTGCCCGATCTTTTGCTGGCATAAATCAGTTAGGAGCATGTCAGGCCCAGGATAGGGCTTCTGGATCTGTCAGCTGACAGATCTATCAAGATCTGCCCCACCCGCTCCAATTGCCCCCACAACCACACACCAATGGCTGGTCTGGTCTGGTCTGTGCCACTGCCAGTGCATGGCCTTTGCATCTGTGGCCCTTCTCCCCAGGCTGTTGGGGAGGCAGCCGCAGTGGCAGACTGGGTGGTATGCTGATGGTCCTTGCACCAGCATATTGTGTGCATAGAATTGCGCTGCCCCCTCATTTATGCTACAAGGAAAAGACCTGAATAACTGAGCTCTTTTGAAACCAGTTTAGATCTGAATGGTAAATCTCCTTATTTGGCAAGGCTGATCGGAAAGATTTGCTCCTATCTGATTTATTTTTGCAATCTCTCCTTCCCCGCCCCTGTTGGGTCACTTTCTCAGCAGTCTTCTCAAATTGTTCAGCTGTATCTTGAACAGCGCTGCTGTCACTGAGGCCCTCCTATTGATGCTATGTAATGCCTGTGTTAAGTGCATTGTGACACTTGTTCCAATCTATGTGAATATCTGTTTTGAGACTCATTGACATGAAGATGTCAATCATGTGTTGCCGTATGACATTGCACAGTTACAGCTCCATATCTGTACTGCCTGTGTTTGCCTCATTTGATTCCCTTTCTGGAAGGAAGCTAGTAAACTGATTGAGGCAGGAAGCAGAGTTTCACATGCCATCCTATGCACACTTAACTCAGAAGTTCCACTAATTTCATTGAGGTTTACTTCCAGCTCAGTGTGTATAAGCTTGCAGTCTCAAGGACTTGGAAAATCAGCAGAAGTGATTGAACGGTGATAAGTGCTGAGAAGAGATTGAAATTTCTCAAGAAAAGGGGGGACGGACAACAGATTTGGTGGCAAATGGCCTTTTACCAGCCAAAAGTGAATGATTGCAATAATGTGGTTAAGTCCTAATGTTTTGCAAGAATATAAACAGGGTGTCCGTTCTCTTGCAGCATAGCAGAAAACAATTCATAATTTATAAATAATTTAATAATTGTTTTGTGCCTTTTGTACTCAGTTGTAGGCTACACATCTGCCACCCTCTCAGTGATGATTGCTGGGTTTTTTGAGGTACACAGAAAAAAATTCCCCCAGGTGGAGCAGACTCTTTCAGGCAAAGTTCTCCTTGTTTCCTCCATGCCGTGCGTCCATCTGGCCCCGCAGTACATCTTGCTCGGTGTGGCAGAAGCTCTGGTGACTCCCACCTGTAAGAAGACTGTTTCATTTTTCTCGTTCTAAAATCAACCGACTTCAGCACAGAATGACATCGGTTTGAACAGGGACAGTCAGAATACCTGTCATCAGAATCTTTGCTCCTGGCACTCGGCCACAGCTTTTCTGAGCAGGCTCATTCATCTCTTGTATTTCAAAGAGCTTAATTTTGTTGTGGCTGAATGCTCGCTGAATGATAATATTCCTTGAAATCAGGAGAAATGTCTATAAGGGCCAAATCCTATCCAATTTTCCGGTTCTGATGCAGAGATGCCAAAAGGGGACTCATCTATGTAAAGGGACATTTGTTCCTTTACCTCTGGGCTGCATTGCGGCTGAGTCAGTGTTGGACAGTTGTATAGGATTGGACCCTAATTTGCCACCCCAATAGGGCTTTCCACCCCAGTACATCTAGTAAGAAAGGCAGAATTCCCATGTTGCATTGTAATGAAAGTCCAACAATTTAAATGTCAACACTCAACCAAATATCCCTTCTTACGATCATTTGGTGGCAATTTAAGAATGAAGTCTTCTCTATGAGTCTGTCTCACAAAGGGCCAGTTCATCCATATCAGACACTTCCAAAGGGTGAGGACTAAACTTGATCTGCATGAAGTCCTCCTAATTGGGGGCCAGGCCACAAGTTACAGCAGCAAGGAGCACTCCCACAGTATGATATTCTTGTACTGCATTCTCCCCTCTTGCTGCCCATGTTGTATAATTTCCCCACTGTTGCCAACGATGTAGGACAGCATGAAAATGCATCACCAGCTACAGACAGTGGTGTCATCTAAATGATTTAAGAACAGGTACTCACTTTTGATTGGCACGTGTCGGGACCCGCCCACCGGAAGTGATGTCATAAGCCAGAAGTGATGTCGTGGCAGGAAGTGACATGAAAAAAGCCCTTTTTGAGGCCTCAGATGATTTTAAACTGACCCAACAGTTGCAACAGTATTCCACATTGCAGAGGGCGGAGTCGACGAGTGGGCGGGCGAATGGGCAGGGCCAGCTGTAATCCTAGAAACCGGTGCTCGTGTACCCCCGCGTACCCCCTGCATGACATCACTGGCTACAGATCTTCTTAATAATTATCTTTTTTGTTTGTTTGTTTGTTTTGCAAAGGTTCCTTCATCACATTCAAGTTTGTGCCAAGCAGAATATGTGGGACTGCCATGCAAGTCTTGACTGTCTTCAATGGAGTGGGTTGTATGATGGGAGCCTTTCTTGTTCAAGCGGCTTATGTCGGCTCACAGGGTAAAGTAATCTTTATGCATAGTGAATTTGAGGGGTGCTTCTCAGTGGGGATTTTTACCTTCTTCCCATTGGCTATTGACTTCCATTAGAAGCACATAACAAAGTATAGCTGCCAGCAGTTTATTGATCTCTTTTTCATGATTAAGAGAGGTCACTAAGTTGCAGCTGGATTCATCAAAATGTAATGAATCATTCCTATTTTGATAGGTGGAATAATTAGAGTGTGGCATTTTTCACAGGACTTCCTTCCGTTGCACTCAGAAAATGAGGTAGGAATCTTCGTATTATGCTACCAGACCAGAGTGATTTTTATAACAAGGATAGATATCTTTTTGCCAAAGAATTGTTTAAATAGTTGTGTGGAAGGGATGGGCAAAACCCTGAAAAAGACATTCCATCAGCATTGCTTGTAGCAATCAAAGCCATCGTGAAGGTGTGTTCAGCGTGGGGCGGTATTTTAATTTTACCCAGAGTCTTAAGTAGTTTGAATTAAATTCTGTTTCTCCAGCTTAGGAGTGGCCAGCTCGATATATGTCAGTGACATGGACATGACAAGATACGTAGATGCTGAGAAGCTAGACTGAAAAAGAGTCTTACAGCTCAATCCTGAACTGCCCAGGAACCTGAATCAGCCAGACAGGACTGGAAGCCTCTGCCGGGAAAGGGGACGTTTGTCCCTTTTCCGCATGGTGAGGGCACAGGGTGGGAGGCAGGTCTACTCCTTTCTGCGCCAGATCCTTAGCCAGTGCAGAAGTGAGGGCCTCTGAGTAAGGCTGCATGGCCTTCCTTGGAGGTTGGGAACCGGTGGGGAGAGTCACCGCCTGTCCCGCCTCCACTCCATCCCACCCAGGAACGCCCTCCTGCCCCACCCCGCCCCAAAAGGCTGCATTGCCAGCAAGCGGCAAACTCACTGCTTGCCAGCAACCGGTGCTCCCTCCGGGTGTGCATGGGCAGGGTTGCCATGGTGCTGCCCCACTGCTGGTGGTAAGGCTTACCGCCGGTGTTGGAGGTGCTTTACGGCACCATGTGCAACCGTTGTCCGGGTGATATGAGCGTACCGCCTTTTGGATTGGGCCCTCAATATCTGCTCTGAAGTAGAGGAAAGGAGAGCAAGTAGCAATCTGCCACCTGTACATTGCTTGTACCCAGGAGGTAGCTAACGTCATCTAGCTGTATTATGTATTATAATACATTGATACTGTATTATGTGCTTGTGTTTGCCTTTCACTCTCATTAGTCAGGATATCATTTTAAAATGGAATTGTCTTAAGCTATGGTTCGTAGCACCTCCCTAACCCTGAGCTTGGATCTCTCCTGGCAAGCAGTGGTGGGATTCAGGGGGTTCGCCCAGGTTCGCGCCGGGTCCCGCCCACTCACTTACCTTGGCTGGCTTCGGTTTTTTTTGCTCCGGCCATGACGTCATAGAACCGGTTGTTAATTTATTTGAATCCCACCACTGCTGGGAAGTGAATATTGTATTATATATTCGTAATTAAGTACAGTGGTTCTCAAACCTTTTTAGACGAGGATTCACCTTTTAAAATGGCACTTGTGTCGGGATCCACCAGAAGTGATGTCATTGACATGGAAGTTATGTCATAGCCGGAGGTGACATTATCAAGCAGGAAGTGCCATCATTGTGACATAATAAAATGACAGTCCTGGAATTCAAACTGGCATTCTTGGGTTGCTGCAATTGCACAATCATGAAACAATCATGAGCCAGTGCAGGGAGGCCTGAGCCAACTCAAGGGATCTTTAGGATTAGACTGTGTTTTTCCTTTGATGTTCTGTTGTTTTTCCTCCCTTCTCTGTACTCCTAGTTCTGGGCTAGAAGTCCGGGGTGCATAGAGCTTGTTCCCAAGGAACAGGAACAGGAAGGAATATTTTTGCTGGGGCAAGAAGGATCAGTTATAGTGGGGAAGAGTTGCTTTCAAATTGACTTTATGCCAGGTTTTAAAATATTTGAGAATTTATGTCAAACTCCCCACAGATACCTGGTTATTCCACACTCCTTTTGACTTTTTTCTTTCCTAAATTAATGTATCATTTTTACGGCTGTCCTCTTTGCTAAATGTTAAGGTCAAAAATCTCCCCCAGGTGCCAAGAAGAAACTGTAACATATTCTGCCAGGCGGCATAAGCGTAGGAGCTTGTGTGTGAGTTGCAAATTGTCCATGTTGAAGAATGTGGTAACATTTTACTGCACTGAAAATGTGTCAAGTCATAAGATTTTTCTGTGATACGGAGAGGTGTTCTTATCTCTAATTCTTATCTCCTGTAGCCACTTGAGAGGGCAAACAAAGTAGGCATGGCTATTTTTTGTAGGTTCTTCAAATATAAAGCAATTTAGAGCTGCCCATTAAGTAGCACTTAGGCTGGTTTAAACAAACAAAAGCGAAAAGTCAAGCCAGGCGACAGCCCTGAAAACTTCTCAAAAATATGTTAAACAGCAGCAATTAGATTAGATTTTCATCAGTAGCTAAAAGTGATTTGCGTACATGAATCTCATTGCTACAGGACTTGGGTTAATAAAGGGTTCTATATAATTAAAAATTAATTTTAAAAAATTAAAAATTTTTAAAAAATTAACCTTCTGTACCCAGGCCATCCAAACTGTGCACCAAGAAAACTGCAATTTTGTACAATTCTGTACAAATCATACAGATTAATCAAATTATTTGTGGGATTTCTCTCACAGTACAATCCCATATACTTCACGCAGAAGTAAATCCCATTTTATTTTATTGGTCTTCTCAGGTGCATCGGATTGCAGCCTTATTTAGGGCCCAGTCCTATCCAACTTTCCAATGCTGGTGCAACAATGCCAGTGGGGTGTGTGCTGTATCCTGTGGTGGGGAGGTGGCCACAGAGGCCTCCTCAACCTATGGGAACATTTGTTTCCTTACCTCAGGGCAGCATTGTGGTGTTGAAAAATCGGATAGGATTGTGTCCTTAATCTACTGTTCTCTATAGTGTTGACTTTATACACAATTTAGTCTGCTTTTGCTTATCATGCAGTGGGGGAGACGACGCTATGCAGGGCATTTCAGCTTTGCCTACAACCACTGGAAATCTAATTAAACCCCTTTCTACTATGACCTCTCCATCTTGGGTAACCCTACATGGCATAGCTCATTGAGCTACTCAAGCCCCTTCAGCACGACAAGGCAGCGATCCATGAAGGGGCCTTGCAGTGTTAGGAACCCTGAATTTGAATCATATCTTCTACATGGATCTAGAAGCTTTTTTCCTAAAGTATTGAAGGGGGGAGCAGGAAAGAAGATAGCCCGATTCCAGGGAAGCACAGAATGAGGTTAATTGCTTTTTAAAAGTTTTCCCGTGCCCCTGGATTTCCATCAAAGCAACAGATGGCATTTTAGTAAAGTTTGAATTAAAACTGGGTTTACTTTGTAAAGACGAACTTCCCATTAATGAAAGCAACTTGCATTGCTTAATCCCAGCTCAGAGTTATGAAATCATTGGACTGAATTTACAAAGTTAAGAACATAAGAAGAGCCCTACTGGATCAGGCCAAAGGCCCGCCTAGTATCTCACAGTGGCCCAAGATGCCTCAGAGAGCACACAAGACAATTGTGTTTTCTGCGGTGGTCAGTTGATCTAAGTTCACTCTTTCTATGTATTCAGCAGATCATGGTATTGCTTTTGACACATCCTGATATGACAGCTCACCACTTCTTGACTTACTCTTGGAACCTTCAGGGAGAGTTGATATTTGGTGACAGTGTTGAAATAATTATAATCTCCTTTGCCATGTTGTGAAAGCCAGTATAGTTGCTTTTCCTGTGCCATAAATGTGCTATAAAATTCACCCAAAGAGTCTCAGTTGCAACTAAAGAAGCCAAGAAGTCAATATTAGTAATATAGCTATATTTCCTTTCAGGTGACTCGGTATTTATTTCCTCAGGTTTTTGTTTTTAAATACTGCCTGTTTACTATAACAGGCAATGCTGTACCTTCTTAAACTACTGTATATCGCTATTAAGAAATGTCCTGCACAGTTCTTTCCTAGCTGTCCTTTCATCTAAAACACCTTACTCCTGCTGGTATTTCAGTTTAATTACACAATATTTACAAATCTTTATTTCATTATCTCATTTGAAAAGGTTCTTGCAGTTCTAGCTTCTGCCCACTCTTGGTGCTAGATCATGAATTGACCTGCATTCAAAACACGTTCAGTTGCTTCCCACATTCTGAGAGGGATGTTAGAAACTTCTCGGGGATGTTTCATCAGTCTAATAAACTCTTCTAGCCTTCCTTGAAATTCCTGGATATTTTGCTTGAGCAGGAACATCCAAATTAACCTTGAATTGTTCTGAAATTGAAACTTGGATGTGTAGAAACCCTCAAGAGGAATTTCACTCTTATTAAAACTATTTTAGCCTCCTCAGACACTTTTCTCCAAAGAGAGATCCCCTCCCGCTTTGCCTCAAATGTAGGCTTATGTGAAATTTGGTGACATCTCTTCCCATTGTCACCCTCATAAAACTTTATTATGACTAAAAAATGTAATAAGGAGAGATGGATTCATGAGACGAATAGCCAGATCCTAACTCCCTGTGTGGTGGTGCAACACCAACGTAGCTATTGCTGCATCCCATGGGAGAGTTTCAGACACTCCCTTGTTCCCTTGTCTTGGAGTAATATCGTTCCATCAAGGCAGATCATGCCCAAGAAAGGGGTTAGGGGTTGGCTTGGCTGCTGCTGCCAATACTGTCCTTGTTTGCAGGCTTGATTGGCCCCCATCGCCACCCAGTTCTGCCTATCCTATACCCTGTTCTTTCAACCCCCTCCATGCTCTATGCGGCAGATGTCCACTTCCATGTGGAACTGATCATTCACTGCTTCCGGTGGTGGCCATACTTCATGTTCCCGCAAATTGTGTTTTGCGACTGCTGGAAAATGTGTCATGTCACCAGAACACTTGTTCTGGCAGCACAATATGCTAGGCTTGGGCTATAGGTTACCTAATAGATGTTTGTAGACACAGAAAAAAACCATGGTCCTGCGTTCAAGCAGTGCTGGTTCACCATTTATTTGTACAGGATACAATGGTGAATGTGGAGGATACAATTTGCCTGCCTGATACAGCAGCATCATAAGCTTTCTCTCAGGTCACTCTTAAAGGTTAGGAGTTGGGCTGTTATTTTATCACTTAACTTCAGTGCAGAAGCACCCTGTGAACAGGGACAAATCACACTGAGCAAGCCACAAGGAAAATTATCAGGTATAGAGGCCACAAAATAATCAAGAGATGATCAGGACCTCATCTATCTTCTTTAAGATACTCAAAACTACTTTTTCATAATCTAGGCTACAATTGTATGTGGAAACAGCAGAACCCAAATACAAACAATAATTAGGGCTGCAGGTTTACTCAACTAATTGGCTGGTTTTATCAATGCCAGATATTAATCAAGGACACATTCTTTGTTTATAAACATACTTATTTACATATGTTTTTAAGTAAATACGTACACATGGGTGGAAGGTGTCATGTTAGAAGAGGCCTTCCTTCCCTCTCACAGGAGAAAGACACTTTACTGTGAGATTCATGTGCATTATCCAAAAGCAAAACAGGAATGCTTTTCTCTCCTTCTGTATGATTATTTCTATGTGTAAAATTATGCAGATTTAATTCCTTGATAAATTTAAGCTCACACAAGCAGTGTAAAAATTTCTTTTAATAAATGCAAGGTATAAAACACCGTATCCAAAAAAAATCAGAAAAGGCCTCTTTAATCATTGATGAAACAAAAGCCAGTCCTGCATTAAGAAAAATTGCACAATAAATAAGTGCTAATACAAAACATCACAATAGCGCACATCTTGGATTGTAACCAAAACAAGGTCCCATAACCTTTGTTTTTATAGGATTTTAAAGTGCCATGGATTTCTTTACATTTCAGGTGATGGCCCTATTTATTATACTACAGTGGACCCTTGCCCTACAGTGGCATTATTTTGTTTTGGTAAGATTCATAATTTGTTCTAAAAACTTGGACATTGACTGCCACAAAACTAAATTATTTTCTCTCTGTAAAGAGGATTTAAAAGATGCCTGCTGCGCTCTTTAGGGGTCATGATTATCAATGTTGTACTTGTAATTACAATGTTGTTATAAAACATGAGGCTGTATCCTTCAATACACACAACCGCAATGTTAAAAACACTGCTGCTATAGGCTAAAACGCTACCTTGAAAGCTTGCGATTGAATCACATTCACATCAGCTGCAGCCTTCCCCCCCCCCCCATACACACAGCTATGATTTAGAAATGCTGCTATTGGCTGAGATGCTACCAAACACATTTGCATTACTGATTGGCTAATCTATCATCACTCACCAGATCCTGTTTTCAGCAGCAATGAGTCCATTGTAAAGTAAATAACATATTGTATTGTGAAGCTTGTTTTACTTAGGAGAATCCATTGGAAAATGATTTTATTATAAAGTGAACCCATTGTAAAGTGAAGGTCCACTCTATTTTACGGTCTTCAAAGCCACATGCATTATTCCAGCAATTCTTACAATACCCTCTATGATTGGTCAGTTTTACATACATGCCAGCATTTTACAAAAAACAAATAAGGACTTGTTCATAAAACACCTATCTTTATATGAAGGGTCACTTCACAAACCCCTCTGATCCCCACTGTTACACATTGCTGAGTCTTTGTCACTGTCTGATGTGTTATTGACTCTTCAACAGCCCTGATATCCACTGATTTGAAAGCCAAGAAAGTGATGATTCTTTTGTTTAAAGTTACATTGGAAAAAAATATAGTTGACCTACAACATGTTATCTGTAGAGGTGTGATTTGGGGTGTGGCAGATGAAATGTTTTGGCAGAAATGAGAAGTGCAAAAAGTGGTGTTATGTCTTTTTATTCCAAGGGCGCATTTTTATACATTATAATTATAGTTTAGAATCACTTTTAAAGTGTATTAAGTAAGTGATATAGGTGGTATATTGTCAGCAGATGTCCATGTACCACCCAGTCCAGCCCATTATTTATTTTTTTCTCAGATTTCCCAGGGTTGTTTTTTTTCTTTCAGATTTTTGTTGTTGCTGCTGTTTTACAAAAATGAGAAGGGCAGAAATCGGTGTTATGTGTTTGTATTGTGTTATCAACAAAAAATCACACAGTGATGTCATTCAGGGGGAACAGACCAGAACGGGCGTTCTGGATCCTAACGGGCTCCGTGGCTGCTTCCGGGGTTTTTTTGGTGTTTTTTTCAACATTTGAATTTGAACTCAAAAGTGAGTTCCTGTTCCTAAATCATTTGAATAACACCACTGAAATCACACCTCTCTTTATCAACTATTCAAATGTACTCAGCAACCTACCTATGTGGAATGCCTGTTTGCACTGCAGAGTGCCTTAACATGGCTTTGCACACTCGTGACAAGATGCATCTTAGAGATTTTAATTCTGGAGATAAGAGGAAATGCTAACACTAGCAATAGAGCCTACCCAAATTTTACCATGGCCTCCCCGAAGGGCAAAAAAGGAGCTGTGGTTTCCATGGGCAGGTACCAAAAGGTTGGTACTCTAGTGCTAAATAGAGACAGTTGAAATATATTGCAGATGTGATGGGATTCAGGCTGCAATTCTATATACACTTTCTTGGGAATACACCCCATTAAACACAATGAGACTTACTTCTGAATAGACATGCATAGGATCGCACTGGCAATGGCTTTCCCAAAACTGTTTGGTGAGAACATGCCTCACTTCCTTTGCTGAGAACATCCAGTTCACAGTTGTTGGTTGTCCTGCTAAGAAAGCACTTGTAAGATAGAATTTGGTGTCCAAGTCCCTTTTCTGAAACAGTGATTGATTTGGGGATGGGAACCCAGATTGACAGCAGAGCAGAATTTTAACCAGAGTATTTTAGCTTTATTTGCATCCCATACCATCTTGTTAGTCTAGAATTGTGTTTGGCTGGCAAAGTGGATAAGATAGTCACCCAGAGCCTTAAGTGGTGTTAATCATTTTTTAAATGTATCTATGAAGGATGGTGTGAATATGATAAAATAAGACTTCTTGGAAATTTTGATGAGTGCAAACGGATGACAGGTGACAGTGATATTTTCAGTACAAGCTGGGGAAACTGATTTCTTAAAGCTCTTTATACCTCCCTTGACATTTTAATGAGACACATGACAAAACCTATCCCCCTATGCTACTTGCTATGGAAATAAACTTTTCTCCTAGAAGTTGCAATGTGCGTTTGGGGTTTGGGTTGATGTCTAAGAAAGGAGGAGACTGGCCTGGATAGTTTTTCTTTCCACTTCATCTTAGCTAGGCTATCGATCTTTTCCTTCGTATGAAGTGGATTCTGGCTACCAGCCCTTTTCCATTGTACAATGATTGTGACTGACATTGAGAACTGGGAACTTAGTGACGCTTGAGCCACTTTGACGCTTTGTGTGATGGCTGTTCACACAAAAGTGATGTGTTAGGGCCTGGGGCAGTGATGTCATGTAGTCAGGATGCTCCGGAACGCCGTTCCTGTTGTTCTGTGTGGGGCTGGCTCCGCCCACTGCAGTCATTGCTGCCGCGCACCCCTGCAATACGCGAATGGGACTGGCCACGCCTGCACCCTGCACGCCCGCAGCCAGAGGTTTCAGCCAGGCAGGCAGGCAGGCATCAGACCGCGGGGGAAGAGAGGATGCGCGGAAGAACTGCCAATCAACCGTGCGTCCCGGTAGCTACTTCCTATGTTCCGGTTGTTAGCGCAGGTAGATTCCACCACTGGCCTGGGGCCCTGCATTGCAATCTGCTGATGATGCACCTTCTCTGCATTTCATGCAGCCCCACCTTCTCTGCATTCCATGTTTTGCCTACAGCACCAAGCCATGAATGTAGGAAGGGTTTATCCCTATAACTCCCCTCCCCAGGCACATTATAAGGTTCCAATTGTGAGGAGAATGTCTCCGTGAATTTAATGTTTGCAGATAAACACTGAATGGGTTGGGAGGAAGGGCCAGCTCACACCATGCATCATTGGTTGGGGCAGAGCTAAACTATGTAGAGGTTCCCCATCCCAATGTTGCATTTGCTCTTCTTGAAGAGCAAATGTCTGAAGAGAGCTTTGGTGGTTATTCATTTTTGCCTGTGTGCTTTCAACAGATGAACATGCTAATATTCTGTAGTGAAGATGGATTTTTAGATAGACCTGTGTGACTTTGCCTATCAATGTATATTGTATTAGCCACTGTATACTGTATTAGCCTATAAGAAAAGGCCATTGTCTTTATACCTTGTCTGTGAGCTTCTTTAAACAACTCAATTGGCCAAGTTCAGAAACAGAGTTTTGAGGTAGCAGAGCCTCAGGGTGCTATCTTAACCTGGAGTTTGGCCGGCACAGTTAGGCCAGCAAGTTTGGCCAGCACAAGGGCCACCATAAAGTGCATTTGGACCACTCTCAGAGTCAGTGAGGATGGCACACATCTGTGTGCTGGCCTCTCTGACTCTAAGAATGGTTAAAACATACTTTACGGTATCCCTTGTGCCAGCCAAACATTGCTGGCCAAACTGTGCCGGCCTAACTCCAGGTTAGGATTGCACTCTCAATCTGAACCTGTCAATGCAAAGCAAACAAGATCTTTGCAGAATGTTTAAATGCTGGCATCCATACAGTAAACTATGTGTATTTCTTACACAGCTCAATTTTTTTTTTTTTTAGTTTTTATAAAGACCAGGCTTGGGGTGTGGCGTGGGGGGGGGGGGCTGTGCTTCATGGACTTTTTAGTTCATTGAGGCAACTCCATTTTTTTTTACAAATCTGTACCATAATAATAACTGGTGTAGCATAGTGAGTAAGGGCCCAATCCTATCCAGCTTTCCAATGCTGATGCAGTTATGTCAATTGGAAGTACGCTGTATCCTGTGATGGGGGAGAGGCAGTCATGAAGTCCTCTTCAAGGTAAGGGAATGTTTTTTCCCTTTCCTCAGGGCTGCATTGTGGCTGCATTGGTGCTGGAAAGTTGGATAGGATTGGGCCGTAAGAGAGAGAGCTGTGAATCAGGAGGTCACCACTTGGGGTTGACCACAAACTCTGTTTGTATCTCTTTTCCAATCTTGCCTCCTCCACTTATTTATTTATTTATTTATTTATTTTATTAGATTTTTACCCCGCCTTTATGCCCGAAGGCACTTAAGGTGGCAATTACAAAAAATATAAAATTTTACATTAAAAGACAATATAAAAGAATATTAAAACAATATAGAACAAAATTAAAAACATAACAATAAAATAAAAATAAAACATAACACTTGAGAAATATTCCCATCTTCTTGTTTTTTTGTCTCAGGGACTGAGGCTAAGCAACTGCTTCTTTTTTCCTGGCCATGGCTATTGTCAGCGAAGATGCAGTGGCGACTCGCTCCAACGCTGCTCTGTCCTCCCCCTGCCTGACCATGCCTGCTCTGTGCTGGATGCCTGGAACATGGCTCTGGAACATGCTTCCTGTTAAGTCTTGTCAATGTTCAGCTTCATTTGCCCTCAGGAAGACTTGTGAATCTTTGGCGTTCAGGGTGTGGACTTGACGGGCTTTTTAAATTTGATTTTTAAAAACTTTTTGTTTCCAGTGACTGCTTACATATTGTTTTGTTGTGCTCTTGTGGACTTCGGCCACTTTTTGGTTTTTTTTGCTTTATTGAAAAAAATGTCTTGAGTTGTTTCTCTATTATATTAAAAAAAAGTTACCCAAGTGAAATATAACCAATGAAACAGATATAAGATAAAACAAGTATTCCTAAACACAAATCAAGGCCATGCGAAAAGCAACAGCAGCAGCAAAAAAAGCAAAATCACTTAAAATCAACTATTCAGACTGCCTTCATTTTAAGTGGCCATCCTAAATAATAAATGTTTTGACCTCACTACAACCTGAGTAAACTGACAAAGGCTGCCGTATATTTCAGGCTAATGAGTTCCACAGGGTGGACACTACAACCAAGAAAGCACTGCTCCACATTTTCAGTTTTACCTCAGTAAATGAGAGAATGTAGAAAATGGCCACCACCAGTGGGTAAGGCCTACCTCTGCATACTCTCATTCACTGAGGTAAAACCTTGATAACTAAGGGAGCAGGGCAATGAGGTACTTTGACTTTGTACCAGTTGCTTTGATTTGTATGAGAAGGCAGGGTATATATTTTAGTATCTCAAAGTCCTTATGAATATAGCATTGTAATGTGCACAACACTTGAAAGTAAAAAAGACAGGTCTTTGTCCTGAGGCACTTACAATCAAAACAAAAGGGAGACAACAGAGGACATAAAGGAGATGTGGAGTGGGAAAATAACATTATTTCCAGCTATTAAGTTGCCTTTTTATATATTGGTAATATTTTGTATGGGTTATTTTTATGAGTTTTGAGCTAGAACAGAATCTGTGTTGAAACAACCTCTGAACAAAAATGGAACCAACATGAAAATGGGTTTCACACTCTGATTAAAAGAATATCAGAATAAAAACTCTCTTCAGTTCACACACCGCTCTGGCTTCTAGTTTCTATTCCAAAGCTCCAATTACTTTCTCTTGAACCCTAATGGGAAGAGTTGTAATACAGGGACACATATATAATCCTTTCTTTTCCATCAGATACACTTGCTCTCTCCTTGAGTCCTTGCAGCCGCTGGGATGCGTAAAATGAAAGGCTGTTTGATTGTGAATGATGGCTCTAAAAGTTTATAAGCTACTAAAGTGGAAGTTTATAGTACCTAGGAGCTCAATCAGCTGACAGTGTTAAATGATATGTTTTAAACTGAGCTCTGGGAGTATGCCATAGTC
>JAJKFI010000051.1:1204418-1352053 GCA_029204185.1 Lerista edwardsae
GTGTGTGTGTGTGTGTGTGTGTGTGTGTGTGTGTGTGTGTGAGTGTGTGTGTGTGTGTGTGTGTGTGTGTGTGTGTGTGTGTGTGTGTGTGTGTGTGTACACACACACACACACACACACACAACACAACACAGTATGTGGAGGCAAACCAAGGGCACTCCTACAGGGCAGCAGATATACCATCAGATTGCCAAAGAGAGAGAGAGAGAGCCTGTATCACGAAAGAGCCTTCATTCAACTTGCATCTCTCTGTGTGTGGGATCTTCATTCAAACAGCATAACTGCTGTGTATAGCAGCCTTCAAAACATAAGTGAATGTGTGTGTGTTTAGGTCTCGGAAGACAACCTACTAACAACTAGTTCCCATAAAAGTAATCAATGGCCCATCTGCTTTGTTAGCCAACAACCTGGAAGGAATGATCAACCTAGCTACTGGAAATATTTAACACCATATTCTGTATTTTCATATGTGTATATAATGTGTGGGTGGGCCCAGAGAACAAATGTACCATGCATCTGATCAAGATTGGCACTCTGTACTTCTTCATAGGATGAAGCAAAAATCTGATTCAAACAACCAAAGTATCTTAATTATCAGCTTGTTATGAGGTCATTAATATTTTACCACACCAAGTCTTGATGTGGAAGAACATGCGCAGAAGTAGTGTTCTGCATGGATTTTTTTTTCTTTCAAATGGAGCTGCATGTTTCTTCCCATTCAAGATGTTACACCTCCATCACTGAGCTTCACTTTGTTGGGAAGTCATTCCTGACAGCCGGCAGTGATTCAGCACTTCTGTAGCTCAACCTGATTTTGATTGGCTGGAGCTGCTTGCATCCTAAGATGACATCACTTAGTGGTTTCATGTAGCAGTTAAACAGCATGGTGGACAAAGTATAGTTCTGCCATAGAGCACAGCAAATAATCCCTCAGCACCACCTGCTGGAAACAGTGATTCAGGTAGGACTGGAACCAACCACAGTGTGCAGTGCCTCTAGTTTCCATCCTGGACACAGGCTCCAGAAAATAACACGGTTGATGGTATTGAATGCTACTAAGAGCTTCAACAGAATCAGCTGGGTTACACTCCTCCTGCCTGTCACTGCCAGCATGGATCTTCCACTAGGGTGACTAAAGCCATTTCCATTTCAAACTGAGCCCTGAAATCAGACTGAAATGAATCTAGATAATCTGTCCCATCCAAAAGTATCCAGATGATGCGTGTTCGTAATAAGAGTTTTAAAAGCAAAACAAAAAAAACCTCCAATCCTTCTCCAGTCATGAGACTATTTTTTTCTTTAGCTGGAAAAAAATTAAAAAAATTTTAAAATGCTTTTAAAAGTGCATATAAAAATAACTATTTTTTTCTGAATAGGGAAAGTTCTGACAAACTTCTGTTTCCTTAGCTGAGTTTTTCAAACTTGCTTATATATACTGTATATATATTTTTTTTTCCAAACAGGTGACTGGTTTCCAAACGTTCCAAGTGATGGTAAACTGGAGAGATTTTACTTCTTCTTGGCTTCATTAATGATGATTAATACTTTGGGCTTCTGGGCTACCTCACACAGGTAAATCTTTGCACACTCAGGACCTGACATCTCAGTGCTTTGTGGGACTAGTCTGCTCATTGGACAGAAAGTGGTGCAGAGGGTCCAATTGTAATAGATAGGCTTAAGTAAGTCTGCTAAAAAGAAATTTACAGAAGCAGAAATGAGCACTTGCCTTGGGTATACAAAATCGCAGGTTTGATCCAGGCTTCCCCACTTAAAAGGATCTCCATTAGGAAAGATGAGCAGGCTATCTGCTTGAAATTTTGGACGGCAGCTAGCAATGACAATACTGAAGGATTGAATGCGCCATTGCTTTGACTTAATATAAGGCCACTCAACCCCTGCATGCTTTTTGGCCTCTGAAGATGATAAACATGGGTGCGACACCAGAATATTGTACTGTACTGAAAAGGAGCTTTAATTTATTTTTATTTGCAGATACAAACATCTGCAGCAAGATTATGACAAAGGGTTCAGAGGGAGTCTTCTTCAAGAGCAACTTTTACAGCATGAGAAATCACTTAAATTTTATGACAGTTTCCTGGATTGTCCCTCTCCTATGTCTCCCATGGAGACTCTCCTATGAAATCGTGCTTTGAAAATTACTGGTTGCGCACATGGTGTAGTCAGTCATCAGACTATTGTCTGTCAGGTTTTAATGATACATTTCTTTCTATGTTTATGAACTGACTTAACAATAATAGAGTGTTGTTCATCTTTTTCATTTCTCCTTTTTTAAAAAAAAAATCTGCAAAATCATCCAGACATCAGGTTCTGATCCTTAACTGTTCCACGTGTCTCATTCCCATTCCTATTAATGAGTGACAGAGCCTTTTCATTTGGCTAGGGAGACACTTGTAACTTCATATGCATATCTCTCTGTGTATTCACTCTAAAAATGACTTGAGTGTAATAAAGTCTCTTATAACAATGCAATCATACAACAGTCTCCTGTACAAGTCTTTTGTTTCATTAGGCACTAGATCTGCAGGGGGCTGAGTAAGGTCCAAGGAAACTGACCTAGAACAGGGAAATGGAAAGAAGCAAGAAGTATATTGTAAGGTGCCAATCATTTTAGGGCGCAATGATACATTTGGGAGCAAGCAAGCAATCTTGTGTTTGCTGATGACAAGTAATTCAGCGTGGAATTTGCAGGTGAGAAACAGCAGGGGAAAGTGCGTACTTGAAGCTTAACTTGTCCACACGCCACTTCCTCTGCAGTCTGCCTCCTGGGTTTTTTTTCTTCCCCATTTCACTGGCAAATGCTTCTTGGACCTCTAACAGAGGAAAATGGTGCCATCTACTCTGGCTTTACATATTGGGGGCAAACAACACTTTGGGAATCCCATGTCTTTTGCTGCTAAATATGTACTTTCAAATGTAGACTGTGGAAAAATTCAGAATAGCTCTGCCTTTGAGAGACAGCAGAATCCTGATCTGACAACATCTAGTTGATTCCTTCTGTCTCCAAGGAAAGCCTGATGAGCCAAGCCCCTTTAGTACAGGGGCATGAAGAAGCAGTGCTCTGGAACTGTGAATTGTGGTACTGCTGAATGTCATGGAATTGCTAGGGGTGGGTTTTCTTTTTAATGAAAACCACTTTTTGGGTGTTAAAATGTCTGAATAAAAACATACACCACCACATTTATTGTATTTGGACGAGCCTGGAAGCCTAGGAAGTGGAGCTTTAATCAGCAACACATTGAGCAAGTTAAGACATACAAATATCTTGGGATAAACTTCTCATATAACCTATTTTGGAATGTTCATCGCCAAGCAATTCGTACATCGGTTCTTCTCTCTGTGAAACATATAGTAAAGTTCTTTTTTTCAAGAGGTGGCTGCCATATACCATCAGCTCTGAAAATATTCAAGGCTAAATGCAGCCCCCAAATATTATATGGTATACCGGTTTGGCTTCAAGCCTTCAATTATTCAACTGAACAACTCCAGGCAGATTTCTTGAGAAGGATTCTAGGACTTCCAAATGCCATCACCTATGAAGTCCTATGCTTGGAATCGGGACAGAGAAAGTTAGAACTTCAAGCCTGGCTATTAACCTCCAAATACTGGCTTAAAGTATTTTACTCGGCAGATCAAAATAGCCTTTTATTTCATCTGTTATATGACAAGCATCATCCTGCTGAGTGGTGGCTAATGAAACTCAGCCAAATCGGTCTCAATTTAGATCTACTAGGAGCCTTGCCAATGATGGAGGCCTACAAGAGAATTAAACTTCGACTGGTAGACATCCACGACCAGAACTTGACAGCCCTGTGCTAAGAAGAGCATTAACTTTAGCAAGATGCAACATAATACCTTCGCAAATTTGATGGGGCAGGTTTAAAGGCCTACCCTTCTCTGATCGACTCTGCCCATGGAACCTGCAAGTGGTGGAATCACTGGAACATCTTGTTTTCCACTGCCCGCTTCATATTGATAGCAGACAGTCTCTGTTCAATCCTCTGATGGAGGAATTGGAGCTTAAACACGAAGGATCTAATCTGAAGACCTTGTTTGATCTTAAACTGAAGCCGAACATTTTAAAATTTGCTTTATTCTTAGCACAAATCATCGACGTGAATTTGCAAAGGTCGGGGAAAAAAATTGAATGATTAGCCATAATTCTATCTACTAGTGACAAACTGGTCATTATTTTAAGGTTCTGATTTTGAGTTTTAATCAGATTTATTTTGTAAATGCCAATAAAGGTTTTTGTATTGTATTGTGTTTTAAGATATTTTCCAGAAATTAAAATAGATTACTTTTCCAATTAGAAATAATAGTGTGGCTGCATCTGCTGGCACTATATCACCTGTATCATCTACTTAGTACACTTTTAAAGCATTTAAATTAGTAAAAATGAGAACTTGAATTGAGAATGTCGAATAAAAACACAACACTGCAATTTGCTATTTTAATCAAGAAATTTTGGAAAAACTATCACCAAAAACCCCCCTGGGATTTGTCTCCTCTGCCTTCTCTGTTGGGAACCTTCAGGAGAGCACATTGGCTTCAATATTTGGGGGAACCAAATCAGATACCTACACTGTGGGCAGAGATGGTGGCAATGGTGGAATGAGGACATGGCAAATCTAAGCACAATCCCAGGAGAGCCACACAAAATTACCAACAAAACCTTTTGTAATGGCTGCCCAAAACAAGAGTTATCAAGTGCATAGCTCAAGAAATTGTAGAGGTCATTCTGAGCATTTTAAATGCAAATTGTTAATTATTGTTAATCTAACAGTTAAATGCTCGCGTATATGAGACGAGTTGGTATTGAGATGTGTGATTTGTTCATGTTGAAACTGAATTGTTCTTTGGTATTGGTAGCTTTTTAAAATTGTGGTTATCCGGACTATTCTATTTATTTATTTATTTATTTATTTATTTATTTATTTATTTATTTATTTATTTTATTGGATTTATACCCCGCCTTTCTGCCCCATGGGCACCCAAGGCGGCTTACAACATCAAAAAACAATATTAAAATAAAAACAATACAAAATGAGACAGTTAAAACCATATTAAAACAGTATTTAAAACAATTTAAAACAATTTAAAATGAACAGAATAAATGATCACTTCTATATTTATTGCGTTTGCCATTATTGTTGGCTGCTTTGGGAGGGACTTGGAAAAATTAAGCCTGGTATAAATATTGAAATTAAGTGAAGAAACAACATGAATGAGTTAAATGTGCAGGATGAAAACTATAATATGTGGCTTTTTTAATTGAACAATTTCAAGGTACTACAAGCAAGACAAAGCATGTGGGACACTGTCTCAGGTAGAAAGGGGGGTAGAGATAGATCAGTGGCAGGGATTAAGCTATCCATCTGTTGAGTTTGTACTGATGATGGAGCACATGCTCTCCATTGCAATGAGATGTGTTAAAAGAGCATTTTTCATTTCCAGTGCCTAGCAACAAAGTCATTCAGCACCTGCAATAGTTTAAACATTAAGCATAATTGGCTTTGCTTGACATAAATCTGTAGTTTTGTAAATAAGAACAGGGACGGCTCATCGTCATACCAATTAGCTGAAAGGAATGCTTTCTTTACTGATGCCTGCTGGCTTTTTGCGTGGAGAGATGAGTCTCGTTATCATAAGGCTTGCTTACGGATTCTTCTTGATGGTGCTGGAGGGCTGCTGAAGAAGCTCAGGGAGGTGACCCAAGGCTTCCTGTGTGTCCTGTGGCCAAAGGTAGAGGATGTTTCCCCCTTACACACATATGCACAATCAGTGGTGTCATTGAAATGATTTAGGAACAGGAACTCACTTTTGAGTTCAAATTCAAATGTTGAAAAAAACAACAACAAAAAAAAACCCGGAAGCAGCCACGGAGCCCGTTAGGATCCGGAACGCCCGTTCTGGTCTGCTCCCCCTGAATGACATCACTGTGCACAATACAGATGCACAATACATATGTATTGAATCTTATGGCCTTGAATCTTGTGGATACCTGGCAACAACTCTACAGCATGATGCGACTTAGAAGAATGTTGACCTGTAACTTCTATCTGGTTTACCATCTGTTGATCTTGTACCTAGTGTTCTTCATAAAATACATTTTTCCATTTGCCAATAAAAACTGGTATTTTTATTATAGTGAGCCTTTTAAACTTGTTCCCTGCCTGTCTGGAATCCTGAAGGCTTTCTTTCTCTATAGCAGGGGTCTCCAAACATTTCAGTACAAGGGCCACATTGTATATTTTACACATTTTCACACCTATGCCCCCCCCCAAAAATCAGTTTTATAAATGAATGAATAGAATTTAAATGAATGAATACGTTTTACCTGGGTATTTTTGTAGTCGGTATGATACAATTCGGAAGAAAGGAGAAATGTGACAATTCCAAAGAAACAATGCCATGCTTAAACTGAGAAATGTTATGTAATGGGTAAAAATGTCAAATTTAGCAAATGCTCTGACAAAAAAATCCTGTAAGCCAGATAAAACCTGGTGGCAGGCCAGTTGTGCCCCACCCCAGGCTGTAGCTTGGAGACTCCAGTTCTATAGGTAAGGAAAATTTGAGTTGCTTGAAACCATACTCAAAGGGAAGGAATAGCCATTGGCCAAGAATTTCCCTTCTGTTAGGAGGATCTACAGCAGCCGCCAGGGTCTCCTCAGTGAAAAGGGACATTTGTCCCCTTCCCCCAGGGATAGCCCCAGCCACCACAATGGGACTCCATGAGTCTCCGCTGGCTATTTTGCTAGCAGAGAATCAAGCAGCCCCATGACAGGGTGTCCAGCCATAGGAGGAGCATTGGATCTGGTGGTGAAAGCCACCAATGGGTCCCACCCAGACATGTCATGTAGCGGGTACGCGGGGGTACGCGAGTACCCGTTCCTAAGATTAGGGCTGGCCCCGCCCATTCACCCACCCACTCGTTGGCTCCATCGGTGCTCCACTCCGCCCCCTGCAACGTTTGAATTGCCTGCACGTTTGAGTTGCCTGCACGTTCTCAGAGCCAGGCAGGCAGCAGAGTGAGGGAGACCGACGGCAGCAGCAGCATGAGCAGGTAGGCTGCCTGGGGCTCCCTCCCGAGGAGGCGCGGCAGTTCCTGGGGGGGGGAATTGGTAGCCTGTGTGGCGGCCCCGGGGAAAGCCCGGGACTCCCGGGCCACTGTGCGGCCTACCGAGAAGATGCGGCAGTTCCTGGGGGCAGTTCCTGGGTTCTGGCTATGACCTCACTTCCAGTGGGCGGGCCCTGACACAAGTGCCAATCAAAAGTAAGTACCTGTTGCTAAATCATTTAGATGCCATTACTGGTCCCACCCCTGTGCGGGCTATTTCCCCCCCACCCACCCAATTTTGACCTTTCCCGCCTCCCCTATGCCCCAAAACCATTTACTGATCACCTGTGCTGCTGGAGCACTGGTAGCCCTTCCTTGTGGCACTGAGACGGGGCACTCACTAGAGCCAGCCCTGCACCAGTGCTCCCTCCTCTCTGGGTGTCATGAAGGGCTTTACAGCAGGTTTGCAACACTTAGCCAGCAGTACATACATACCGCCAGCAATCAGGCCTTTTGGATCAGGCCATAGATCAGTTCTGAACTGTCTCATTTGGATGTGAATTTGGGCAGGTAGGTGTGATTCACTGAGTGTAAAACACAGATACAGGGTGGGCCAAAAATAAGTACAAAGTATAGTATAGTCCCATGGATGGAGGGCATTTTATTATGCAAAATAGTGTAAAATATGTAAAAATGTAAAATAAATACATTTATTATGCAAAATTTTATTATGTAAAATATGTAAAAGAGACTAATTGTGACTACTTGCGATTGTTCTCAATAAAAACAATAATGAAAACTATTTTTTTTAAAAACATGACTCGATTAGTCCTGCATATGTACTTTTGGCCCATCCTGTATATTTTAAAAAACATTAGCAGGAATACAGGAATTGACCCTCTGGGTCTCACACAGCCACTTCATTCCACCCTTTAAAATGTTTGCACCGCTGTTATTTTAGAGCCCAGGGCACATGCCCCACTCTTCCCACCCTAGTTACATTTTTGAACAATGATAACAGAAGAGAAAAAGCTTGGCCGCTAGTTCTTTCTTTTATTTGAGTATGGTTTCTAGCCCCTTCAACCTACCTTGCTTGCAGGAAAGGAGCCTTCAGCATTTCAAACAGACAGATCTGGGGTACTTTTCTTGTGGTAAGAGTAATTGGTAGCATCATTTTAAGCAACCTTAAACAACGTGCTTCCTTCTTAAAGGCCAACCTTATTCCCTCGAGATCATGTTTTCACCCCAGTTTCCTCCTTAGCATAATTGTCGTTCATATACTAGCTTAATAATGTTCATGCCAGTCCTTCTCTACAACAGAAAATTATTTCTTCTCATTTCGTGTTTTGAGAAATGAGGGGGGAAATGATAGCGGTCTTCCATAGCTTTATTTAAGCTCATAATTGCAAACACAAAGGTACGCTTGCCATTCTAACAATGAACCAGGCTTGTGGAGATTTTTTTTTGAAAGAGAAACACTTTGCGTCCCAATTTAAATTCTGCATCAAACTTGAAGACACAAATTGGGAGCTAAATCTCAAAGCTTCTGGTGAGGGTCTCTGGCAGGTCACCCAAATCCAGTCACTCAAACATTTTGTTATTGCTTCCCCTGCGCTTACGTAAGTGATGCTGTTTGACACCTCGGAGACAATTTCTCATGTTAGATGGGTTGTAAACGAGCACATGGTCCAGAATAATTAACGGTAACACTTCAGTCCATTTCTGACAGAGTTGTGTTTCTCGTACGCTGCGCGCTGGTCTGTCTACTTAACTGCAACCAGCCATGCCTGAAAGACAAGAAAGAACAAGATGGACAAGTGTGTCACTGATCGAACCTCTTTTGCTGTAATTAGAACTGTACAGGGAATAAATTATCCTCACATTCAAGCTGTCCAGCTTCCACTAATAATAACACAACCCAAGAAACAATCTGTTGACGCTAAGGCTGGACGGAATGTGCAACCAAATGTTTTCTGCTGCCCAAGTTGCTTTGCACAGGTTTATTAGATAAAAATTGCTCTGTCAATACCTTTCAGGATAAGATGCCTTTCCTCTCTTTTCTCCCAAAAGTCAGGTAATTTGGTATATATTTGCGATGGATCACAAATGCTTGCCTAATCTCCCATAAAGGCTTTGGACTAAGTCCACTATTGGCTTTGATCATGGTTGAATTTAATGGCATTCAGGTGGGGATAAATTAACAGAGCTGAAATGGAGGCTGCAAAACAACTTCATTCTCAGTCTTCTGAATACCAAACCAATTAACATTTTTTGTATTTTTTTTTAATTAGGACTGCAAGATGGGCTGGTGTAGGAGCAACATGCTCTGTGCAGCTGCCAAACACACTGATCTTCTCTGTGCTGCTAGGAGCCTTGATCAGAGGTGGTTAAGGGGTAAAAGTTGGGAGCTTTTGCTCTGTGAAAAGCATTAAGCACACAATCTTCCCTTTCTTTCACACTACAAGCCAAGACTGAATTAAAAGAATGACCAGCCCCATGCGGAGCCACTCTCTTCCTCCAAGCCCCTTTCCAACCCACACGACTTACTCTTTCTAAAACCTCCATGTACAAAGACAGAGCACAGTCATTCTATTCTCCTAAGAATACAATTCACCACTGCTTGGAATACAAGTGGTGTCCTCTTATATTTAGCAGGGGGAGAGCAACTGTCCCTCTTCACCCCAGCACAGTGTCTTTCTCGTGGCTGTTGCTGGTGGTGTTCTCCATTCTTTTAGATTGTGAGCCCTTTTGGGACAGGGAGCCATTTAACTTTAATGTTATTATTTGCCTGTAAACCGCTTTGTGAACTTAGTGTTGAAAAGCGGTATATAAATACTAGTGATTGATTGATTGATTGATTGATTGATTGATTGATTGATTGATTGATTAAGACTAGAACTCATGGCCCAATCCTGAAATATGCTCACGATAGCGCAGCGACTGGCCATTGCAAAAGCAACTTTTCATCAAACACTTTTCAGCAACCTGGAAGTAAGGAGTACCAGTGAGAAGAAGGCTGCGCTATCCCACTGGCTCTGGCCACTGATGGTTTTTAAAAAGGATGAGATGAATTCAGGAGAGTCAGGGACAGTGCAACTGACGACACAATCCTAATCTGGAGTTAGGCCTGGAGTGTTGCAAATGCACCATTGTCGTGAAACTTGTTTCATGTGGACCTTGTTTTGCATTAGAGTTGGAGGTGAAGAGAACTACTCCTGTGAAGGAGGGATCAGGTGAGAGTGATTGGCCTTAATGAGCTAAACCTAAGAAGCCTCAGACAGCAGAACCTCCTGGTTGCTCTCAGGGAAGCAAGATAGCTTCATCAGGTGCTGTGAGAGCTGGTTACAGTCAGTTAGGGAGCTCAAACATTGGAGGGTGTTTCTTGGAGTTCCTCTCAGCTGGGTTATAGACAGAGGGCTTTTATATGATAGGGAGGAGTCCTGTGAGAGTCCTTGTACATTTATTATTGGATTTTATGATATAGAGGCTCCGAAAACTTGTTTCTAATCTTATACATATGTTAAAATAAATTGGCTTTTTCTTTTGGTTGGGTTTATTTTTAGAGGGGTTTGCCCAGGAACTCCCCCTTCTTTAAATTGTATTAAGCCTGGGCTGGTGGCGGCAGCAGCTACCAAGGGGAGGGAAGTCCCCTCCCATCATAACAACCATAAAGCACATTTGAACCATTCTCAGAGTCATGGACACTCCCATGTCCAAGTGTTGGCCTCCAGGACTCCTAGAATGGTCAAAACACGCTTCACGGTGCATTTACGACACTCCTGGGCTCGGCACAAGTCACTTGTGCTGGCCTAACTCCAGGTTAGGATTGTGCTCTAAGAAAGCTGCCTGATGCTGCCTCAGGCCTGCTGCCTTTGCACTACTGAAAGAAAACCAAAGCCTTTACTGTGTTCTCTGCACTGCCATGAAACCTGGAAGTCTTGCAGTGCTGCAAGACTGACCTGCCACAGGTGGGACTAATTTTTTCCCTTCTGTTGTGATGTGAAAGGAGGCAAGTTTTCCTTGTGGCGTCCAGTTTCGCATGGAGCCGAAGTTTCCCTGCAGCTGTGCGTGCTTGTTCACTCTCCCAAGTAAGCCACGAGTCAGCCCGGTTTTGGTGCTGTCTTGGGTGCCCTGGCAAATTAAGGAGAGCAATCCCTGGATCCTCATCCTTCAGGGCAACATACCGATGGAGGAGTAATCAGGGGCAGCAGCTTCTTCTCCTGCTCTCCAGCAAGTGGGCTTCCTCAGGCTCCTGAATCTTCTCTGAGCCTCTGAGAAGCCCAATTGCAGCAATGGCAGGCATTGCTGTTGGCCAGTAGCCAATTTGGCTTATCCCTGACGCCACCTATGCATGTCCCATATTCAGTCTGTAAATGAAATTAAAATACTGCATTTATTCATAAAGTATAGGTCAGTGGTTCCCAATCTATAAAGTATAGATTGATTGGCAGCTCCCTTGACCTACTGGGCCAATGGCAGAGGCTCCCCATTGGGGTTACAATCCTACACATTGCATAGGGTGATGGTTTTTTTTTGTTTTTTGCAAGGATGCTGTGGCTCCCCTGGCTGCTGTGTGCTTGTGGGACCCCCCCCCCCCATTTTTTTTTACTAATGCTTGCATGCACTAAATATGTATAGCTAGGACCAAAATAGCCAAGTAGTTGAGTTCTCTCTCATTAAACATTGTTCATTTTTCATTATTTCCTCGACAACTCTTGTGAGAGACAAGGCTGAAAGAAACTTAATCCAGAACAGCTGCAGGAGAAATCTTCAGAAGTCCCTTATTAAACAATGGTATAATCTGCTTTGTGGCAATGATTTATCTTTCAATACTACTGAAACAAAGTAATAAAGTAACATAAAGTCAGGAAGCCAAGGGAGAGGGAAGGAAAGCAAGACGTCACTAATGCATGTCTCAAAGTTTAATAGATGTGTCAGACAATTTGCAAGGTCCAGAATAATTCCCCGGGTGAATTGTTGTATTCCCTGCCTTCCGAAATTCATTTGGTTTAATCAGCACTGTAAGGCTATTGTCATTTGCTTCTCCTTTCTGACCTCCTCCTCCTCCTCCAAAGTATGATATTTGAATATTCTGTCATGGAGTTATTGAACAGGAACTAGCTGAAAGGGGGGTGAGGTGGTCCCCAGGTATTTAGGGATACTTGTCTAACCCTATGAATTATCTTGGTGTAAACAATGAAACATTATTTGTCAAGTAGGTGAATGGGATGTAGGCAGGGACTTCTAACTAGCTAAGACCCCCCCTTTCTGTTCTTAAATAAATGGGCACAAGCATTTTCCCAAGATGGCTGGGTAGAACAGATTCCCTTCCAGTGTAAACAAAGATTGCCGATTCAAGATAATATATACCCCTAAGCAATACCCTTGGAAAACTACAAATATTCTTTCATTATGTAAATATTGGGGGTTAGAAAAATTGGCACATAGATCAAAGGTATGCATTCCAAGGGTTTATCCTAGGTGTAGAAGTGCAGCCTAAGAAATGTATCTACAAAGTAATTGACCTAGTTGGCCAAAACTCCAGAATACTTGTTTTCTCAGCAAGATCTGGTCATCCTGCTGCAGTTGCTCCTGGTGGGTATAATCATGGCAGGCTCTCTCACCTGCAAAAGGTTTCCCGTTTCACTTGGATAAAAGAAAACTCTCCATGCGCATGCAGAGGTGCATGCAATGAGCTACCACCTCGACTGAAGGATGAAGCCCCCCTGCAGGGCCATTATCTGCAGAGCGCTTGTCTCCAGTGCCACTCAGGCTCTGGGTCTCATAACTGATCGTGATCAAACAACATGCATTCTCTTTCTACCTGGCAGGTAAAAGGGAGCACAGCTACATTTGAGGAACTGTGGGGACATCCAGTGGTCACATGGTTTAATTAATTACAGCCAAGTGCTCCTGTATTAGAAAACACCTTATTTAAAAAGGGATTTTTGCTTGCTTGTTTTTTGGCCAGGTCATGATGCTATCAAGCATAGTTTGGGTTTTGATATGGCTGTCCATGTACCAGTGTTGAAAGCACTAAATGGAATGTTTTTGACACAATTTCCAGACATTGGGAGAAGTATAGAGGGAGAGAATGTGGAATGGTGAGTGAATGAGAGAGAGAGAGAGAGAGAGAGAGAGAGAGAGAGAGAGAGAGAGAGAGAGAAATATGTAAGGAACAACCTTCCCCACCCCAAATAGGGACAGTTGGTTAGTCCAAGTTCCTGCCTGCTGGCTATGATCTCCCAGATTGGCACATGGAATATCTAATAAGCAAAGAGCAGGCTTTGAAAGCTAACCTATTTGGTTGATTCTAGCGAGATGTGTTTGTCAGCTGTGGGAGGGCTGGGAAACGAGTTCTATATTCTTCTTGGTAATATGGAAGGAAAGACAAGTTAGCTGAAGTTGTCATGTCTTTTCTGATTGCAGAGATAGGATTATGACCAGCGACACCAGAAAAGATTGGCAGGAGATCAACAAGCAGACAAGACTGGGAACCAGAACATAGGGCCTAGGGAGAGTGGTCTATTGTTTTACTCAAAATGCTTTTTAATCTTCTCTTCTGTTAAGGCTCCCAGAGTGGCGTGCATAAAATTGATAAAAATAGCCAATTGTAACATGTCACAAGTCATTTTTAGAATAGATGTTAGATAACTATAGAAGGGTCCTAGTGTGCGTGAACAAGAAAATGGCTGAACTGGCAAAGGTTTAAATGTACAATCCTACACGTATCTGCTCAGAAGTAAGTCCCATTGAGCAGGGGAGTAGCATGCCTTGCCCATGCTGGGGGCAAGGCACGCATTGCGCCCCCATGCCATGATGTCATGACGCCTTGCGTCATGATGTCAGCGACAGAGGCGGGACTTCAGTGTGCTTCCCCATCTTCAATTGAAGCCAGGGGTGGCATGCCGAGGCCAGAGAGCCCCACCTCAATTCTTAGGAGCTCAAATGTTTGCGCCCCTAAGAATTTCGCGCCCAGGGCGATGGCCCCCAAGGCCCCCCATGCTACACCAATGCCATTGAGGGGGGCTTACACACAGGAAGTATGATTAAGATTGCAGCCTGAGAATGGCAGAGTTTCCACTTGCAGACAAGGTGAAGCTCCAAGAAGATTGAGCTGCCCTTCATTTCCAGGAAAGATCTCCAAGCACATCAGAAATCTCAGTGGTGCCATAAACAACTGAAATGTCCAGGGACAGTTGAAGCAAAAAAGGTGCCTGAAGATGGGTTTTTCAAGTTGTGCATGGGGAAGGCCATGAACTACTACCTGAGTCCTGGCTGCTTGGGAGAAACAAGAGATAATGTCAAGATGGCAGTGGCCAGGACCAGGAAGTGACACAAATAGCCAAGGAACAGAGTCAGCAGAAAAGGGGTAAAAGAGAGCCCAACTTCAGCTGATCAGAGAGAACCCTGAATAAGGAACAGAGTCTGACATGAGCACATCAGAAGTCCAACCCCTGGAGAATGTCTGCCTGAGTAAGGGTGCTTGGATAGGATTGGCCAGATAGCAAAACAGAGGGCAAGCTAGTGTCATGTTCTATGCCTTTTGTAATCAAAATAAAGCTATTATTTGTGTCTCAGGATTTGTTCACAAAAATCTCATTCTCTACCAGTGACTGAGGACTGGTAGAATGGCGTTTGGGTCGGGACCCACCAGAACTAATGTCATTAACCTGGGAGTGATGTTGTGACAAGAAGTGACATCATCAAGCAGGAAATGCTATCATTGTCACATAATAAAATGACACTCCTAAAATGCAAATTGCCATTCTTGGGCTGAAGCAATTGCACAACAGTGAAACATCCCTGGCAGAGAGCAAGATAAGGACAAAATATTATGTCAAAGCACTGAACTAAAAACAAAATTTAAAAAAACCCTCACTTGAAAATTCAAACTGTTAATACTTAGAAAAGAAATAGAACAAGAGTAAGGTCTGCAGTTTCCAAGATGGCTGCTCCCAGCTTTCTGCAACCCACCTGACATCAGTTCACGACCCACAAGTGGGTCCCAAACCACAGTTTGAATAGCTATAGTCAATAACGCTGGCAGTTCGCTTGTATCACCGGCACCAGGCATTGCAAAAGTGCTGTAAGACACTTGCCCTGTGTTGCAGGGCAAGTACTGACATAGTGCCAATTGGCACTGTACCTCAGCACTGAGAAGATGCACTGTGGTGCTGGCAGTGGCGATGGTGTCCACCAGCCACCAGAGCAACTTTTGGGGGCAGGGACAGAACCAGGTGAAGGAAGAGCAGCCTGAAGGGAGAATTGGGCCTAGGAGGGTGTGAAGATGCTGGCAGATTCTGTCACCGAATCCAATTATTCACCACCACCCCAGCGGAACCCTACACGGGCCTTTTTAGCTTTGCACCTGCTCAATAGTGGGCACAGCTCCAAAGAGACTCCTTGGGGCTGCTAGGGCTTTATATAGGTAAGGGAACAAATGTTCCCCCAAGGAGCCTCCAGCAACTGTGCTAGCCCCATAGGATACAGCAGTGGCCATTTTAGGAGCCACTGTAAGCCTGGGTGCAGCCAGGCTTAGGATTGGGCTGTGAGTCCTCCTCCCTAAGATCCCTGGGCTGGGCTGAAGCATCATAACCTATGAATCAGCAGGACAAATTTTGCGTGACAAAATCATTAACAAGCCTTTGTGTGACAAGGGCTTTTCCTTTTGCCAAGCATACAGTAACTCTGTCCAAATCTTCCAATTTGCCCAAGATCAATGTTGCCTGAGCCAGACAGCTTGGAATTAGTACACACTAATATCCGTACCTGCCATCCAGTAACCTGAGTGGTGATAAACAGCAGTGGTTCTCAAACCTTTTAGCACCAGGACCCACTTTTTAGAATGACAATCCGTCCAGGAGCCACCAGAAGTGCTGTCATGGCCAAAAGTGCTATCATTGTGATGCCAGAATCTGCTGTTTTCCTGATAATGCAGCAATAAGTGGGGTGATTTTCCAATGGCAACATAAATCAGAAA
Source organism: Lerista edwardsae (assembly GCA_029204185.1). Taxonomy (NCBI): domain Eukaryota; kingdom Metazoa; phylum Chordata; class Lepidosauria; order Squamata; family Scincidae; genus Lerista; species Lerista edwardsae. The sequence continues at coordinate 1,220,480 of JAJKFI010000051.1, forward strand.
GGAAAAAAGGCTATTTACAACCTTGACACAAGCAGAAGAACACAGCCCCTCCCCCTTTCCAGCATCTTCCCATATTTTCAATATGGCTGCCCTAGGTTCTTTGCAACCCACCCGAAATTGGCTTGCGACCCCTTGGTTTAAATCCACATGGGCAAGCTTGTTTTGGCCACCAGGGCACAGAGAAGTGGACATGACAATGGAACTTGATGTGCACATGCATCAGTGAAAGATCAGGTTGACCCCATCTCTGTTGTGACTCAGATGTTGCCTGAAGTGACCTCCTTATTTCAAAAGGTGTTTGGTCGGGTTTCTTAATACTTTTGTCTGTCCTCCGCAGTGTTTTGATTCTTTTATCTGCCATTGAATATGGTTTGTTCCCATAAATAATTTTTTAATGCTTTTTATATGCTTGTGTGAGCCATCCTGTAACATCTCTTGAAGTCAGAAAGGTGGGCTAAAGTGGATTTACAAGCAAATATATGGCAGAATCAGAAATATGGCTGGTGGTTGTTGCTGCTGCTGCTCATCCAATAATTAAGCTGTGTTTCCATCTCAAAGAAGCTGCTATTCTTATCAAATATTTCTAAATGACATACAATCACATGCATTTGATATTCGTCCCATTTCTTCCTTCCTGATAACAGAGAACTGTAAAAACAATCATTGGTAGCAGATAGTGTAAGGGGTGTTTTTTTTCCTTCTTCTTCCCTTTCTTTTTCTGAAGAGGCATCACTCCATTTTTCTTTTGCTTTCCTTATTTTTTTCCTTGAAATATAACTTGATTATGCATTCATTATCAAGACGAGGGAAGGCAATGATTAAACAAAAACATCTTTAGAATGCAGAGTTCATTGCAACCCATTTGGTTTTGTTGCACACAAATTGGATTTGCATTGCAACCTGCACAGCAGGTATTCCACTTGAAATCAAAGACAGATGCTTTTATGGGATTAGAAAGAAATATCTTGAGGAATGAGGAGAGCACCTTATTTTTGCATGCAATAACAACACCCAAATGAATAGTGATCGTTTTGTTATTTTATCCACCTGGCGCATTATTACTTTTTCCATTTTTTGCAGCAATTAAAAGTAATTGAGGGTCCCATTGGTTACTGGGTTTGTTGACAAAGCAAAAAAAAATTTAATTTAAAATTCTTTCTTGTCCTGAAAAAAGCAAATGATACCTGGACTGATTTGAATTTTAATTGTAAATGGATTGGAGGAAAAAATATTGGTGTGTGGACAAAATCATTTCAAGAAGTGACATTACATTATTTGCTGGAAAGCAGTCATTTGTTCAAACAGCCCCGGCAAAATACTGTCTTAGTTTACAGGCCCTGATTTACCTTTGTGGAGGCCCTCATCCCTTGAAATGAGACCCTCAATTAACACATACTGCCCATATACTGGAGCACAATATGTATAGGACCAAAAGAACACATAAACTCAACACTTTGAATGTTTACAGCAGTATTCTTGGTAAAGCTGCACAAAGAGGCTTTGTGCTGCAAAAACCCACCCATCAGCAAGGGCTTCCCTGTACTTTATCACAGTAGTGTAGCTGGGTGTGTGTGGCAAAACTGTAAGTATTGCAGGTGCTGCAACATGCCATATAACTAGAGGGCCTAAAAACATCACTTCTGGGTAGGGTTACCAGATACAAACTGGGACACTGTGCCTATACCTTTAACCATTGTATAGAAGAGGGAATTTGGGCAGGTGCAGCTTTTGAAACCCTTCCATGATGAGCTGCATATATAACCCTTCATATAAGTAGCTCACTCACTTGCCATTGGAGCCATTCCAGGCAGCGACAGCATCAAACAGGCACTGGCCAAACCAAATGGCATCTTCTTCGCGTTGCTGCTACTGCCTGGAATGGCTCCAACAGTGAGTGAAAGGGGCTGCTGATACAGCACGTTGCAGCACTAGCAGCACTTACTGTTTTGCCCCCGCCTTCTAGCTACTGCTGTATCACTGTCACTATTTTCTTTCTTATATTTGTGAAGGAGATTATTTTGGCTGGGGTTTTGTGTGAGACCAACTTTTTCTCCCCCTCCTTCAGGGATTTGGAAGTCTGTAAAGGTTTGAAGCCCTAGGCAGGTGCCTGCATCTCTTTGTCAATTCAGTGCAGGGAGGGAATCCCATCCCCTGTGGGGAAGTGAGAGTCCCCTATGGTGGAAGGGCTTCCCCCCCCCCACTCCCAGTTTTGCCATAGGCAGTTCTGCAAAGCAACCCCAGAGCAAAGCAACAGGAGAGTGAGCCCAAGGCTCATGCTATGGCATTCTCTGACTGCTGCCACTACAATCAGATGACCTTGTCATTGCTGACTCTGATACACGCACGTGTCTGGTTTTGGTTTCGAACAATCTGTCTTAGCAGAACCTTATGGTAAAACTAGAATATAGTGTATATACAGACATGCCTCCATCGCATTGACAGGAGGGGTGCTGCTTTATAGACGCGGCCCTGGAAAAGCTGGGGGTGGGGGGAGGAGTCCAACCCCCTTGGGGGACCCCCAGCAATCCCCTTGCACTAGGGGTGGGATTTGCCCTCCACACCAGTTTTGCTGGGGAGAGGCAACTCTAAAAGCAGACTCATGGGCATGGCACAGTAATGGAGATGATTCTCTGATGCTCTGCTAGAGGACTGGCTTGAAGTACAGAAAATGTTTTGGGACCAAGAGGGCTGCCTGGGTGGGGAAGCCTGTTTTCTGAGCCTCAAATTGGCGCAGAGGTGTTCTAATGGCTCCATGGTGTGTGTGTGTGTTTCTGTTTTGTTCTGCTTTATTTTTCTTATTAAGATGATACAGTGTATTATCGAGCTTCGTAAGCTGCCTTGGGCTTTTGCTTTTGCATGGGAAAGGCGGGATATTCATTTTCAAGTGAACAGAATCATTTTTTTAAAAAAGTGACTCTGTTCACTTTCATCGAACGTGAGGTTGCGCAAGCTCGCCCATCTGTCGAACAGACCACAGATCAACGTATCTAAAGGGCCGGCTTCTCCTGTGTCGGCTGGCTTATCCTGTAGTTAGAGGGGGCCTAGCTGCCTGTGCCACCCCTGACTGAGGCCAGGCTGGCAATCAAAAGGGAAGGGCCTTCTCTGTATTCGTGCTCCAACTCTGGAACACCCCCTTTTTGACTGAATAACTCTTCTGGTTGGCCTTCCACCGGCAACTGAGAGTCCAATCCTATCCGACTTTCCAGCACTGACGTAGCCCCAGTGCAGCCCTAAGACAAGGGAACAAACATTCCCGTGCCTTGAGGAGGCCTCCACGACAGCCACCCCATTGCAGGATGCAGTGCAAGCCTTCTTGGCGCTGGAAAGTTGGATGAGGTTGGGCCCTGAGCCCCTTTTGCTTGGCATTCCCCCCAAGCCGCTTCTGCTGTGTTTTATGCTGTTTTTATGCTATTCTATACAGAACATTGGGTTGCTGCTTTATTGCCATCTGCTGCTATCTTTTATTGTTTTATGGTTCCTATTGAGCTGCTGTTTTATCACCTTCCTTATTATTTCTTGTCTTGCTGCTGTAAGTCACCGTGTTTCTGTTTTACGTTATTTAATTGTACTTTTGTATCTTAATTTGGTTGTTAGCTGCTTTGGTTTGACCCATTGTTTGGGAGGAAAGACAGGGTGCAAGCATTTTAAATTATAACTAAGGGCACAATCCAACCCACCCTGTAGACTGGCACCAGTCCCTTTGCTGACCTATGAATGTCGCAAACGAACCATCAAGTGAGTTTGCGCCACTCTTGGAGTCAGGAGGCTGGTGCGCAGACATGCGTCCCAGCTCCAAGTAAGGGCAGCCTATGGAGGCCAGCATAGGGGCTTGGGAGGATGGAAAGAGGGCAGAATGGGGCAGGGGGAGGGTGGACCTGTGGGTGGGCTGGCCCAAGAAGGAGGGTGGAGCCAGGATCCGGTACTTAGGCTGGATCCTAACCCCACTTTGGTTGGCCCTACATGGGCCACTTGGATTTGCGCCAGCTATTTCACTGGTGCAGATCCAAGCAGCCCCATACGGGTGGCTGGGGCTTTATTTATTTATTTTTATTTTGAAGAATTTAAAATAAAATTATTTCCCATGCCAAAGCAAATGCCCAAGGCAGCTTACATGGGCAGCCTAGTCTAAACCACCCTTTTTCAATTGGGTTTTACAAATATCCAGTATTCTGCGATTTACCGAATCTTCAGTCTCAGATGTAGCCTTCACAGTGTGGTTCTCTCCTCTGGCCATGTGCCATCAAGCTTCAGCAGGTGATCGTAAGTCCATCCTAGACAGGTCCTCCAGGTTGGACTCCGTTCTTTTGCCGGCTGGCCTTCTCACCACATTCCCACACTGGCTCATCAGCTCCACGGTGACTCCGTTCTGCCACAACAGGTACTGCAGCTTGTCCCAGCCTGGCATTCTGTCTCCCATCCCAAAATAGACCACGGATTCTCCTGCTTAGCTTCAGGCAGTACCAGTCCACACCTCATGCCACTTTATAAACATCTCCTTACTCCAAGTTGTGCCACAGCTGCCTCCTGACCGGGGCTGAATATGGTGCTGAAAACGTTTTCACAATTTTGGCCTCTAGTGTCAAGCTCAGCTTGTTGCCCTCCTAAAGCTTGTTGCTTGGTGCAATTGCCCCCTGCACCCACTTAGCTATGCCACTGAGTGAATGGTCCTTCTATGATTAGCATAATCTAATCTCACCAGTCACGGATCTCACAGCATACTGTACATTTTGGCCCAGGCTGCAACTCTCACCCTTATTGGTCAGTAAGCCCATTACAGTCAGTATAACTTCTGATATAGTCAGTATCTTACTTCTGAGTAATCTTACTTCTGATACAGTCAGTATCTTACTTCTGAGTAAGAGTAGTTAGGCTTGTACTGCACAAAGGGGTAGATGATGGTGTATAAGTTAACTGTATTGTTTTGTAGCTCTGTTAATCTTTAATCACCTTTCATATGTATTTTGGAACAAAAAAAAGAGCCTGAAAGGAAGGGCGCTGAGGGTCATAAATATTTTACGCTTTCTCCTAGGAATAAAAGGAGTCGCGTGGGCTGATTCAGGAGCGCGTGTGTTTGTGTGGCTCAGGATAGTCGGATATATTCATGAATGTTGAAACGCAGAGCGGGGAAAACAGCAGCAAACAACTGTTTTAAAGGGCTGGAGATGCCAGTGCAACTTGCGCTCATTGAAAATGCGCTTGTACTTTTGAGAGGGAAGAAATCTATAATAACCATGTTTCTCCAAGTAGGGCTGTGAACGGTGATGGAAGGGGGGGGGTGAGATGCAAGCAATGGGGCATGAATAATTCTGCACACTGTATTGGTACAGGGCCTCCGAATATCCTTGCATGCACATCGCAAGCCCATTGGGATCACTAAATGGGAGTTGTGGGGTGGGGGTGGATGTCCCAAGTCCCAGACTTTTACAGGCTCCGAGCACTGTCACATTTTGCAAATTGCAAGTGGGCCCCCATATGCATGGATCCCGTATCTGTGGTTTCAATTATCCACACATCGGGGGGGGGGCGTCTTACCTTCCTTTATTCTTACTTTGGGTCACTAAAAAACCTTCTTGCTCAGGTAGGGCGGGCAGGGGAGAACCCCTATACTTCACATAGGGTTCTCTGTTATCCACGGTTTCAGGTCTCCAGTGGGGCCAGGAAACTAGCCCCAGCGGATACCTGGGCATACCTGTACTATTGAGCCTTCCTCATGTCATTTCTGCCAATGCCCAATTGTCATTAACCCAGAAGAGAACAAAGAAGAGAAGCCTTTGAAATACCAGTGAGCCTTTTGGCCAATACAGAGTCTATCTTCACGACAAACCCAACTGAAGCAAGAGCATTTTAAGACTCCTGTAGCAGGAAGTCATTGACACAAAATGGCACAGAGAGAAAGGCACTGGTTTCTGGGTTCTCTTTGTCTACAGGCTGATCCAAGGGGCCTTTGTCAACAGCAGAAAGTCATTTGTTAGCACTTTGGATAATGTACAAGTGAATGTACATCTGCTGGCAGAAATACTCTTCCCCTGCATGCAAAGCTGTCCTGCCTGTGGACTATGACACATCACTTGTCACATCTGGGGAAGAGCCGGTCAGTGAGGCCAACCTGGATCACCTGTTTGAAGAATGGAGGAATTGATTCCGGTAAGCCCTTTTCTCTCCCAACCTGCAATTCTGTGCTCAAAGTGACTTTGTTATTTTAATTTTCATTTCCCTTGTTCCTATCTAGGGACGGCACAACGCTTTGAAAGACTGCGGAATGAAAAAAATACAGATGAGGCTATCTGTCTCTATAAGCCCATCCAGTGATGAAATTTCTACTGTACTGTTTCGTGACGGCATTACCTGATGAGATAAAGCCATTCTCAGTCTGAAAGGGAAAAGCGAGAGAGCTGGCGGTGTCAACATAAATCACTTTACTCGGTTTCATGCTGAGATCAGGATTCCTAAAGGGAAATCCTTTGGGATGCTTCCTTACTCAACAGAAAAAGGAAAGAGTGGGGGAGAAAAAGCAAAGGAAAAGCTTCTTTTTGAAGAAGAGGGTTGATCAATTTTGCAACATTGCTTTGATTACAGTACACATTTTAGGCACCTATCACATTTTATTTTAAGACTTTTCCAGTGATCTTTTTAAAGGCGGAAGAAAAAAATTAATCCTTTTTCTTTCTAGTACCAAACATTGGCATGGCCCTATAGAAAGTTTTCCATTGCCCTTGAAGCACTTAGAGGGCTCCAAAAAATACCACTGGACATTAATGAAGTCCCTTTGAACAGGTCAGGAGGGGGCTGCAAACGTTCTGGCCATGGGACACCCCATTTATGTATTTATTTACTTATTTATGCACCACCTTTCCCCAGGTAGCAAAACTTGGTGCCCAAAGTGGTTTACAACATGACACGTACATGCATTATAAATTTGCACAAAAGCATGCATACTACATACTGCAGTCACATATTAAAACCACAATAGCATAAATGAAACCCTGAAAACAGCAGCTAAAGACATAAAACATAAGACAACAGATAATAAAATAAAAGAACTTCAAAGATGGTACTCTGGTTGATTGTTGCTTGGGTCTACTGCAAGCCAGTGTGGTTAGCGTGCTGGACTTTGGCTTGAGAAACCTGGGTTCAAGTATTGACTCAGCTAGAAGGTTCATTGGGTGAGCTTGAACTGTCAGTCTCTCTCTAGTCACAGGGTTGTCATGCGGAAAAATGGAGTAACACAGCACAATCCCATGCATGTCTACTCAAATCCTATTGAGTTAAATGAGATTTAGGGCACAATCCTAAAGTGAGTTAGGCCATCATAAACTTAACCAGCAAAGTTTGGCCGGCACAAGGGTCACCGTAAAGTATGTTTGGACCGCTCTCAGAGTCAGAGAGGCCAGCACACAGACATGTGCCATCCTCCCTGACTCCGAGAGTGGTCCAAACATGCTTTACGTGGCCCTTATGCCAGCCAAACTTGGCTGGCCTAACTCGGCCGGCCTAACTCCAGGTTAGGATTATGCTCTTACTCCTTGGTAAGTGGCTATAGGATTGCAGCCTAAGCCTCATCCCTCAAGCCGACCTTTGAGTGGAGGAATGGTTGGTTGGTTGGGTGTGTGTGTGAGAGTGAACAATATGGCATCTTTCTTTCATCTGTTTGATCAAGATTACCAATACATTTTACAAATAAAGACAAATACAGCTGTTTTGCTAGTTAGAGATCCCTGTACTTGTTATACTTTCAGAGACAAAAACTTAAGATGAAAAGGTGAATCAAAGCAAAAAGGGGCAGGAACTGAGTCAAAAGCCATAGCTGAATCAAACTCATTTCCTCATAGTCAAAGCCATTTTGCCCCTCCATCTTCCTGATGTCTCTCTGCTATATTTCTACTTGCAAGAATTGACTTCCTATAGGAGTGCTGTCATGAGGTGATTCCAAAGTGGTATAGTCCGACTCAGGATTCTGCCTCATCAATCTGCTGCACTTGTAGACTTGAGCGATCCCCTTTGGCATTTCTGTATGTAGCGTCTGGGGCAGTAGCTGCCAATGCATGCAATGGGAGGGGGCACAACCCACCCTCTTCCCTGCTACAAACTCCAGCACTTGTTCCCCTTTCTTATGGCTGGAATCTGCCTGTGCCAGGAAAGAAAGGCATGATCTGTCTTGTTCAGAGCAAGTGTAGAATAAAGTGGAGAGGCAGGGAAGGGGGCTACAAATAACATCTGCATCAAGGGGCCTCCAAGACGCGTGGAGGGGGAGGAATTGTCATACACACCACCTGTGCCGTGTGCTGCTGTAACTTTTCTTTATTCCAGGGAGCAGCCGTTTGCCATGGCCAGCTGTGGGCTTAGTGCTAAATAGGTAATTTTCTGTGTCCACAGCTGTTATACGTGTGCTCTGATACTCTATGTTGCTATCATCTCCCTTCTCCCTTACCTTAACTAGATTCACAAATACATTTTAGGAGTGGAATCAAAGAATTATGAGCCTCAGATATAGAAGGTGGCTGGCTGGAAAAGTCCACTCAGCACGTAGCGATCAATAGATCTTTATCCAATGGAAAACAGGTTCTGCAAGAACCTGTGCTAAGTTGGGAGCTCAGCTGGGTTGAAGAGGACTAGTAGTCAACTGGGTGAAATGCAGAGAGCATATGTCGTTTCAGGGTTATAGGAGCTGCAACTGGAGGAAAGGTTAAAAATACCCAAGAAAATCTCAACAAAGGGACCAACAGAAAGAGGAAAAATCAAATGCACAGGAATATAACTGTGAACGATGTACTGTATAAGGTTGCAGAATTTCTGTTGCAAATCGCCTTCATGGCTGCAACACTGATAAACTGATAGAAAGAAAAACTAGGGTGGTGCTGCGATTATATGTTTGGCTAGTTCAGAAGTCCCACTCAGCCACCTGGGGACAGTCACAACTTTTCAGTCCAACCTACCTCACGTGGAACCTCATGTTGCCCGGAGCTTCTTGGATGAAGAGCGGAATAAGAATGTGTTGAAGAGAGTAACAGCCCAATCCTACCTAACCGCCTGCGTGGCAAGGCAATGGTGCTTGCATGGCATTTGCTGGATCCCATGGCTACGGGCAGTGGTGTCATTCTATAATGAACTAACAGAACGGTGGGCGGGACTTACCGCGTGATTGGCTGCGCGGTTCTGACGCGTCGCCACCGTTCCGAGCCCCGTGCGGGCACCCCTGGCTTCGGAGGGGGTGCCCGCTTGCCTGGGTGGGGCGCTGGGTGCTGCGGAGAGCCGCGGAGGGGCGCGCCACCCGGAAGAAGCCCTCCGCAGCGGAACAGCAGGCGGCGACGCGTCGCGGGGCCCCTGTCAATCAAGGGGTAAGTCCCGCCTGCATTCCGGTACTTCATTATAGAATGACACCACTGGCTACGGGGAAATTTTGGCCTCTGGAATTCTTCCTCAGGGTAAGTCCCTCATGCCCCATGGGTCAGCACAGACCTGCCCTAGAGATGTTGCTGGTGCAAATCTGTGTGAGCCCATGAAGGAGGATAATGCCTGGGAAGGAAGTTAGCATTCACCAAACGCACCTCCTTCCTGGGCCTGATCCACCTTCCTTCCTGCCCCCATCATCGCCTGTTCCACCCACTCCCACCCTGTTCCACCACTCCCTGCCTCCCTACAACCCCTATGCAATCAGCTGCGGCAGCAGGTGTCCTTGGTCCTTTGCCATGCAAACCTCGGTGCTTGCCACTCCTGACGGCGGCAAGCCCATGTGCTCCAGTGGGAAATGCAGTACGACACTCTACGACACAGCCGCATAACTGGGGGATAGGACTGGGGCATAAGGATCTCTGGGTTGTAGTAACTTGGCAACAGCAAGGGCAATGTCTCTTCCCTTTTCACACCTAAAGATCACCATTTTAAATAGTGAAAATACCAAAATAACAAAAAATGGAACTTGTTTTAGGGAAGGGTGTTTGTTTGTCCCGCTGGCCAGCTCTGGTCCCAGAGGCAGTAACTCAGGGCGCAATCCTAACCTGGAGGCACAGTTAGGCCAGCAAAGTTTGGCCAGCACAAGGGGCACCATAAAGCACGTTTGGACCACTCTTGGAGTCAGGGAGGATGGAGCACCTTTTAGTTGCTGGCTTCTCTGACTCCAAGAGTGGTCCAAACCTATTTTATTTGCTGGCCTAACTCCAGGTTAGGATTGCACCCTCAGTCACCAGCCAATAGCTTCATCCCATCTGGACACATGTGCGCCAGTCACATGGAGGTCTATGCTTGTAGCAAAATTCTGAGGTTGCAGAATACGGATGAGTGGATGTACCATTTCACACTAGAGGTGGGAATTGTTGGGAAAAGGCATTTACGGGTGTAAATTAAACAGAGTTAAGTGGTGGAAGATCCTTACCATATGCTCCTACCGTACCACCCCTTATGTTGACGCTAACAATACCACAGGCACAGAGGCAGTAAAAGAGTTTTAAAGAAAAATATTTATGAGGAGCTTTAAAAATATGACACCCACCCTCCCCCGGAGTGTAAAGTGGTACAGCCCCTTCTGCTGCCTCATTTCTGTGCGATCCTCACTCCCACATTCTTCTGCCTCCCTGTGTAGACCAAGCCTTACTGCTGAGCAATCTCAATTTTAGTCTATTTATTATGATTCCCTGTGAGGTGGAGGCAGTGGATTGGTGTGGCCCCCACGTGCCTGCCTCGACTGGCTCCTGGAAACAGAAATTGAACGTCCACTGGAAACACCCTTCAAAAACACTTGTGTTTTGGGTGTGAAGCAGTGTAGAGAAGCCTTTTCCCCCAGCTAATTGGTCTCTAGGTATTCTTCGGTGTAACCTCCCTTGTCATTCGAATCCACTCACAACTGTGGGAGCCTGGAAGAGCTGCAAGAGCTTCCCTCCCACCACTTACAGGTTCATCAGGCCTCTTAGCAGACTGTCAGAGTTGGGAGCGTTCGGCAACAGCGTTAACCTTTGGAGTACAAACTGTCTTTAGTGCAACTACAAGAGAAAGTACAAAGATGTTCCTCTGCCTCTGGAAGACTTGTGGAGGATATTCCTGTGGGACTGGATAATCACTGGAGACAGCTCCTGCCTCATTTGCAAAAGGGCACCACTGGTGAAAACTGTAGAAAGAATCCCACCGTTCATCTTATCCCCTGGTCAACATTTCCAGACTCCATTTTTAATCCCAACCTGAAACCTATATTTAATATTGATTTATACCAGGACAGGTACACTAGCGTATACCTCATGGAAGTGTAGCCCGATGCAGAGGGAAAAATGATGCCATGGAAGTGATATCACAACAGGAAGTGACATCACAGTTGTATTTTCATTTTCTTGGTTTTTTGGCCATTACTCTTGAAATAATGAAGATATTACACTCCAGTTTGTTTCATTGCATTCTGCATCAAAATTCAGCATCAAATGGTATATGACATGATAGTATTATAGTATTATACATACCAAGGTTTTCACAATTTTGGCCACTAGTATCAAGTTCAGCTTGTTGCCCCCCCTAAAGCTTGTTGTGCAGTGCAATTGTACCCCCCTGCACTTCTTTAGTTAGGCTCCTGGACAGGTATATTATTTTACACATGCTCTCTTAAGCTTAGTTTCTCAATGCTATCTGGAATGGTTCTCCTCAACCTTTCTCCTTTCCCCTTCCTTCTTCAAGCAATGTACATCAAGCTTTTGGACCCACAAAACAGTTTACAAAATTGAAAAGCAGAATTATATCAACAAAGACAGTAAAGCAGCTCAAAAGAATACTAGGAAAAGCTCATGGATATTCCACCACTAAAATACAAAATCATTAAGACTTACGCTGCATTTGCAGGAAAGCAGCAGGTTCTGGCACGACAATGACAGCACTTGCGGCCATGACGTCATTTCTGGTGGGTCCCAGACAGACTGTCATTTTAAAAAGTGGGTCCCAGTGCTAAAAGGTTTGAGAACTGCTGATCCAGCCAGTTCTTCCCTCCCCACTCCCCCCATTTCCCTCTCACCTGCTCAGCAAACAACTGTTACAGCACCATCTAGTGTTCAAGCTTATCATCTCTTCTGCACAAATGCAGCAAAGAGAGATGGTGATTCCTCCTCCTGATTTATATAGAACCATCAATGGATATTGTGCATTATATAAAATAACAGAAATAAAGAAGAGAGGGTCATTTTCAATGATTCAATGACAATTCAAGAAACAAAAGAATAAGAGAGGAAGAGAAGGAAGGGGCAAAACGGCTGAGAAAATCAGTGGCTCTAAGGTTGGAATCAGGACTCTGATGGCTCCAGGTTGGGACCTAGCATTAGGAGTCATTGTGGGTGCTTTAGGTTTACTTTTATTTGTTACATTTTTTGTTTCGTACTTCCTCAAAGGCACTCAGGGAATTGTGCATGACTCTCTCAATGTTGTAAATAGACTTTTCCTCTTTCTGATTCACTTTGCTATTGGGAAACAACTGAGAAATAACCCAATTTACTGCTGCATCCTCAGGAAAGCAGCAGGCTCTGGCATCACAATGATGGCACTTCCAGCCATGACATCACTTCTGGTGGGTCCCAAACAGATTGTCAGTCTATAAAGTGGGTCCTGGCGCTAAAATGTTTGAGAATCACTGCACTAGCACTCTTTGCACATGCCCAGAGCAGTCTAAAGCATTCACTACAAATGTTGAAATATATGCTGGAGTGTGAGAGGTGGTGGTGGTAGAATGAATTCATTCTCTACCATATTTTTTCCAAAGGGAACAGACTCAGAGTGCAATCCTAAACTGAAGTTAGGCCGGCATAAACTAAGCCAGCAAAGTTTGGCCAGCACAAGGGTCACCATAAAGCGTGTTTGGACTACTCTCGGATCAGGGAGGATGGCTCACGTCTGTGTGCTGGCCGCTCTGATTCCAAGAGTGGTCCAGACACTCTTGTGCTGGCCAAACTTTGCTGGCTTAGTTTATGCCAGCCTAACTCAGTTTAGGATTGCGCCCTCAGTCTGTTTGCCTGTACCTATGTGCTGACTGTGGAGATCCTAAGCAGGCAAGCAGTTGAACAGCAGTCCCCTCCAGACCACGTGATGAGCAGTCTTGGCAACTGCAGTGGATTGGATGTGGGGTGTGGCTACCACAGACCTGGCAGGGCCCTTGCACGGAGGAATGGTGGAGGAATGGTAGAAGCAAGGGGAATAAATCATAAATGGGAGCAAAAACAGTTCCATGGGAGAAAATGTGACACTCTGCAGCAGTGGTGTTTCTGGGGGGGTCGGTGCCTGAGGGCACACCTCCACATGCCCCAGGAGAATGAGTGGAACTGTTGGGGAGCTTTGCATGGTGGAGGACGGTAGGATCAGAAGAAGGCAGGTCACAGCAAGGTATACAGGCATGCCCTGGTATCTGCTGCGGTTCTGTTCCAGAGTGCCCCATGGATACCTGAAACCATGGATACTGGATACTGGGGACACCTTTTTAAAGATAGGGGAACATCAGTGGTTTTGCTACAAAATGGTAAAAAAGAGATTTGTTTAATGTCCCCCTATCTTTTTAAATAGACATCCCAGTATCCATGGTATCCATGGGTAACTGAAACCATGGGTATATCAAATCAGTTGATACTAGGGCACACCTGTACTACTGAACACAAGTGCAGAGACAGTTGGACAGAGAGCCCAGTGGTGACCTAGAGGACAAACGAAGCAAGATAAAAGCACCACCACCATTCGGTCTTATGGACTCAGAAACAAAAACAGCAGGTATAGGGGTCTTGATCATGATCAGCCCTGCAGCAGGGGGGCTAATGCTTCTCCCTCCCCATACCCCCTATGCAAGCTATTGCCCTGAGAGGAGAAATATATAGGCGGAATGTATATTTTTCCTCCTGGGAAACGACTAGGAGGTGGGGAAGTGGAAATTTTCATGAGGAAAACAATGTGAGAGGAAGCACTTCCACACCGCTCCCTGATCTGGATCAGGGCCCCCAGGGGGGGCCCTATCTTAAGTTTCAAAGGAGTGCCGCCGTTCTCATCATCACACATGATGGCCCCCACGAGCGCTGGCCTTTGTTCTTTCCCATATGCCTGCCACAATCACCATTGCACTAGTTATAGCCAATTGCCAACATTTCTGGATGTGCCACCCTTGAAATGGCACCCGCTGCGGTCCTTAGCAGTGTTCCAGGGCAGACCCACCGAACATCTGAACACAAGAAGCTGTTTTATGCTGAAAGAAACTGCCGGTCCATGGAGCCTTCGGTTGCCTCCTACACTGACTGGCAGTGCCTTGCCGAGACCCCGGCAGGGTTCTTCCCTATCACCTGCTACCCAGTGATGTCATGCACCCACTACGCACCACTACACGAGTACCGGTTTCTAGAAGTTGAGCTGGCCCCGCCCACTTGAAGCTGGCCCCTGCTATTTAACCAGGGAACGGCTGAAGCAAAATATGTATATACACATCTCTAGAAAGCAAAGCAATAGAAGTTAAATCAACACTAACCACAAGCTGAAGTTATTACAAACATGATCACATCCATGGCAACAATCACGACGTCACTTCCGGTGGGCAGACCCCGACAAGTGCCAATCAAAAGTGAGTACCTGTTCCTAAATCATTTGGATGACACCACTGCTGCTACCTGCTCCTTTAGGTGGCAATGCCAGGCCTTCTGAAACACCTTCTACATGTAAAGCACGTGCCCTGTCACTGAGCCACGGCCACACCCCGATGCTGTGCCACTGCAAATGCATTATGTGCTGAACGTCTTCAAGCAGTGCAATCCCCTTTGATGACCACAAACCTCAACATGTATTGGGATGATGCTTTCTTGAGCTGAATGCCCCCTGCCCCATCTTATCCCAAGGGGATATCCAGAAAGCCAAAGCACCCTTTTCGGCGTCTTGCTCCTATGTTCCAAGTTTCCCACAGCAGTTTTTTCAGTGTTCCACACGATGAGATAAGCATGAATAATTGCGCTCCCAAAAAGAGCAGAACAACGCGATGAAACGCCTCCTGATTCAGTCGCCAGAAGTGTAAGTGGCACATTATGCCCAAAGCGATGGATCATCGAATGAGAAAGAACTTAGTGACGGCACCCTTGCTCCCATCCAAAGCACTGGGACTCAAAGTGTGTGATTATCGTAGCCCCTGGCAGCTGGTGACTCGCCTGTGCTGGTTTACATATCTATGCATCCCATTTGAAGTTTGTCATTTAACAAGTGTGATTTTAAAGCTTTCTGGCGGGGATCTGTCCTTGCAGATGTTTTTCTCCCTGCACTTACCATTTGTTTTAATTATTCCTGATGTTTGTGCCTATCAAATTGCACATTGCAGGCGTTTTCAAAAGGGAAAAAAGACTCTGCAATTGTCATAACAACAAAGCTCTTCATTACCATAAGAACTTTTTGACAGCTTTATTTTTTTTTTTTTAAAAAAAAATATCTTTAAAAAAACACCCAACCAATTATTTTTTATCAGTCTGATTCATGTTCTTCTTAAACAGATTACAGTCTTTGCTCCAGAAGTTACAAAGTGAAGGGGAGAATGCATTATGCATATTTATGGTAACACACACTTCAGGAAAACAACAAACAACAACAAAGAATTAGCAAGTTTTATTTTCACAACAAGGCACTCTTCACATTTTTTGTTGTCGCTGTTCACGATTTTAGTGACATCAGGCTTTGTGCTCCAAATCAGATCGACATCATCATGACAAATATGGGCCAAAGAACGCTGAAACTAGCCATATCATCCAGGGGACTTTAAATTTCTGTCTCTGAAACAAAAGGTCTCTTCCCTCTTTGCCATACAATATCACAGTGGAGAGGGCCCAACAGATCACAGTGATCATATGGCAGTATCACAGAATTGGGCAATCAACTGTTTACTAGGGATAGTCTCTCTGGTCAATCCTTGTCCCAATTTATGTTTTCCATCAAATATCAGATAAGTGTGCCTTGAAAATTCCGTTTTGGAAATACAAAAACTGGCAGTTGTCCAAGTATGCTGCTACTATCGGTAGTTTTAGCTTACTTAAGAAAAGACCTAGCGGATCTTTTCAACTGTGGAACTCCTTGCCAGAGGAGGTTGTGATGGCATCTGGCCTAGGTGCTTTTAAACGAGGACTACAGATTTCTGGAGGAAAAGTCCATCACAGGCTACAGGTCATGATGGATAGTGCAACCTCCATACTTTAGGCTATCTCAGAATGCCAAATGCAGGGGAGTGGCAATGAGATGCAGGTATCTAGTTGTCTTGTGTGCTTCCTGAGGCATGTGGTAGGCCACTGTGAGGTACAGGAAGCTGGACTACATGGGCCTTTAGTTTGATCCAGTGGGGCTCTTCCTATGTTCTTAAAGCAGAAGGAAAAACAACACCTTTGGTTAGTTTTTTTTTCTCATTCCTCCAAGGCACTCAGGATGCTGTACATTGTCCCCCTCCCATTTTATTCTCACAACAACTCTATAAACTAGCTTAGGCTGAGAGATGGTGGCTGTCCCAAGGCCATTTCATGGCTGAGTGAGGATTTGACCAGGTCCTAGTCTGATAATAGTCTAAACACCACACTTAACTGGTATAATGCAATCACCAGATTCATTAATTGCACTTTTCTTCTGTTTCTGTTTCACCCCATATGAAGCATCATATCGAAGAAATCATCCTGTCTCTTCACTCTGCGCTGCCAAGATCTGAGCTGGTGGAGTCCCATTTTCTGGACCTCCCATTCAAGTGGAGTACTATTGACAAGTTTAATAGGACTTGAAGGAGAGCTGAGAGGGTGACAAAAAGCTCTAAAGAATACAATGAAAGAAAGTTTAATGAGTGTGTCCAGTTCAAATGAGAGCTTATCATGTCCCAGCTTGTCTCCTATTGTTTGGTAATGATCTGATGGGATAAGAGACAATGAGCAATGATAAATGAGCAATGAAAGCATTTTTTTTTTTGCATCATCAGGCTAGCAAGTGATAGGTGCAATTACTACATGGTAACCGCCTAAATTGGGGGGGGGCGGATTGCATGAAGGTTAAGTTACCAACCTGTGTGCAAAACCTGAATCCAACAGTCACAGATGTAACAATAATAACAGTAAGGGGGTTGAGTGCCTATTAATTGGCAAGTAAAGGAAGCCATCCCAAAATAACATCATGATTTCTACACTGGTTAGGTACATACATTTGTATTTACTTACATACCTACAGTATATTTGTGCATTAAGGATGCCAGTTTGCATTCCAGAAGTGTCATTTGATTACATCACAATGCTTGCTTGCTTGCTTGATGATGTCACTTCTGGCCATGGCATCACTTCCAGTGGATCCCAACACGAGTGCCATTCTAAAAAATGGGTCCCGGTGCAAAACATTGAGAACCACTGTCCTTGTCCAAAGGAAGAATGGAAAAGGCTGTGCACATGTCTATCCTTAATGGGAGATGCACAGTTAATTCACTGTGCCAAAACACAACATATTCAGGACTATTTCCTATGGATGTTTGCATTGCATCTCGGACATGTTTAGCCCACCAAGCACTTCAGATTCTATTTAAACAACAAAACAAACAGGCAACCAAGGAGAAATGTGTCTTATTTATGTGGGATGCTTCCTCCGTGCTACATTCCTGTGGCACATGTAAAAAGGCATTTGGCTGCTCTCCTCTGAGAAATACAGCTCCAGTTCTGTTGTTACATGAGATGGCGTGGGGAACAATTATTTAATTATGACAACTACACACATACAAGACATTGCATTTCCATTGCATTAGGAAACACACATGCACCATCTGCTAGGTACCATGATTTAGTTGTAGGCGTATCAGAGTGGAGGCTTACAAGCATTAACTCTATTCTGGGAGGCTATAAATGCACGTTGCGCCTGCTGAGCATTAGCAAGGGAGGCATTTGGGGGAAGAGCAGCCTTTGACGGCCTAGTTATTATTACAGCTTCAGAAAGACGTTAATTTTGACCATAAATAAGCGCCATCCACTTATGCAGGTTGCTTTCAAAAATAAACAGGTCATTTTTTACGAGCTGGCAAGGCTCAGGCCTGGGGGATGTGATTCACAGGAGAATCTGCAATACGGAATAAATGTGTAGGTAAGTTTCATTTGCGGAGGTGAGGACGGGCAGCTTATTCCACCCAGGAAGCTGAGGAACTGGCAGATTGCACAGGGCCCAAGCTGGGAGTTCCTGCGGATCAGACACTTGGTCTCTGTTACCTGCACCACCAGGGCTTGTGGTTGGGGGGGGGGGCAAGGCAGGCCGCTCCAGCTGGGAATTTCACAGAACGGCCCATAATCCTTCTGGCTGGGGAAATCAGGTGATATGGGAGGGCCAATCTGGTGCTACTGAACATGTAAAGACTCCTGCTGATTTCCTCAATCTGGGCAACTCATCGCCAACTGGTTCTCCCTCTGTGCGCCAGACTAATTGCCTCCAGCTACTCCACCTCCAGCCTGCCTACCTGCTGCCTCTTCAGTCTGTCTGTTGGGAGCTTGCGTTCAGCCTCTCCACATCCAAGATACCTGCCTTCCCTTTAGGCCTGAGCACCTGACAAGGGCCAGAACTCACGCAGTTACATATTTAGGAGTGCGCATTTGCCGAGACACGCTTTGGAAAGACGTGTCATTCGCATGAGCAAGGAGAGAGGGTGCGACAGTCCACAGCATGGCTGGCATGTTGCTTGGAAAACCTTGATGTCTGGTGGTATTTATTTCCTGACAATTTGTAGACCACACTTCCCAGAGTTCAAAGTAATTTACAGTCCATTGATTAGAGCAGGGGTGTCAAACTCATTTCACACAGAGGGCCAAATATAGCATTTATTATGCCTGACGAAGCTATGTCATTAAGCAGGAAGTGATGTCATTATCTTATTACCCTATCTTATGTCATTACCCTATCTCACCCAGTTGGAGATATAGACGGGTGTTTACACTGGCCTGCTGTGACCAGCTGCCCTCAGCAGTGGTAAAGGGCCCTGATTGAAGGGTCCCACTTGCAGAGTGATTATGCTCTTGTGAGGCAAATGAAATTGAAACCATTGAGCATGTCCTGCTGGTCTGTGAATATTACAGAGATACTCAAAATTCTCATATTTCTGCCTATCTGAAAGGTTTAGAGCGCAATCCTAACCTGGAGATAGGCCGGCACAGTTAAGCCAGCAAAGTTTGGATACCAGCACAAGGGATACCTTAAAGAATGTTTGGACCATTCTCGGAGTCAGAGATGCTAGTACACAGACGTGCGCCATCCTCCCTGATTCTGAGAGTGGTCCAAAGGGGTTTTACAGTAGCCCTGGTGCCAGCCGTACTTCGCTGGCCTAACCTTGCCGGTCTAACTCCAGGCTAGGATTGTGCCCTCAGTGAACTACTATACACAAGTTGAGATTATAGACTCTTTCTCTTGTCAGATTCAAACTTTGTGGTCACATAAAGGGTCGCCAAATTTCTGGTTGCTACAATAACATAAATAAAAAAATGGTGGAATGTGGTTTGCCTGGCTGAACATAGAAGAATTCCTACATTTAAATTACAGACAGAATGATGGCCCTACTTTTACTTTTTTCATTAGAATTAGTTTTGAGATATGATTTAGGACAGTCGGACATTTTTGGTTAAATAAATGCAAGGACAATGTCCAGCTTTAGCTTACACACATTTACTCAGAAGTTAGTTCCATGGAATTCAAGCGCAGTTTCAGTCACTTATGGGGTGGGTGGTATGGAAATAATGGAATTTGCACTCCTTTTTCCACAAAAAAAAAGTTTGTAATAATCACACCATTCAACTCCCCTCTTATCTCCCCAGTTCACTAAAATCTGCTCTTTTATTTCAAGTGCTAATTGCCTTTCATAACGAACAGCCTCTTCAGGTACAATTATGGCATTGCCATAGATAGCTGTCCAAAAAGTTGAGGCTTGAGGTGAAAAAAGATTGCCTTGGTTACCTAGACCCCCAAATGCTTTCACAGTGCATCTCTTGCCTATTTCCTGATCAATATGATACAGGGGTACAAAAACACATTTTTTGGTTTCCTTCTCCCCACCCCTTGGTCACATATATAGTCTCCTAACAGGCCATGGTGGGCCCCCAGATTAAGGAAGGTGTGAGGCAACATGCACAATTCCCAGAAAGTTAGGGCTGCTTCCTCTGAGAGAAAAAAAATAAATTTATCCTCCTCCTCCTCCTCCTCCATCATCATCATCATCATCATCATCATCATCATCATCTTATTATTATTATTATTATTATTAAATAAGGAAATATTAAATTCGTTCAATCTATCGTTCTTTTTATTGTGCAAGGAAAACCCAAAGTAGCTAATAGTGGAAAATGAATATTAGGACATGATCAATACACCAGTATCAATAATCAATATTTATCTCATGATCAATATAAAGCCAAGAAATCCAAAACAAAACAAACAGAAATGATACAAATATACCTCGCTTTAAGGCACTTCGCTAATACGGCACTTTTCAATTACATTATTGTTTTTGGAGTTGCCTAGAAGGGTTTTGTTTTGGCCAGCAGATTCCAAGCTTTAACTGAGCAAGTTGAACAGCACCATTTTGTTACTCATGTCTGTCTTTACACAGCTGTGTTCTTAGGTACTAGTTTTAATTTCTTAGTGGCTTCATTATTTTTATCTGGTTTCATGATGTTTTATTATAAACTCTGTTTTTTATGTGTTATTTGTAAACTGCTTTGAGTTGTCATGAAAAGCAGGATATAAATCCATTAAATAAAAATGACAAATAAAGCACATGTAGCAACACAGATGTCACCCCATCTCCCCAGAAGCAGAAAAGGAACAATGAAGGACATTTGAGAGGTACGGTTTGGAAGTGAGCTGAATGGGAAAGGCAACAGAGTGCCGTAATCCTGTTCACATTCAGAAAGGATAAGGCTATCATGTACCAAATAGCTTGCAGCTCCTGTATATTCAAGAAGTCCTGTATAAGTTGGAAGGAACTGGTGCTTGAATGAATGTGCTGCCAAAAGTTCTCTGCAATCATCTGTTGGATAGGCAAGATCAGGGTATCAAACATAAGGTCCGTGGTCCAGATATGCCCCAACCCAGAAGCTCTTAATCCCCCTAGTGATAATTGGGCTGTCCCAGCGCTATTCTTACTGCTGCAGCATCTCTCAGCTGCTGAACTGCAAGTGTAGTGATGCTGTGGCAGAAGCAGCACCGTGAAAGGGCAGCCCATGTGATTATTGGGCCCTTCTGTAGCTTGAAAATATGGTCAAGATTTGCATATTTCCTCTTCTGTCATTTGCAGTTAATAAGTTTCTATGTGAGAACAAAATGCTTCTTTCTGGCCACCATC
Organism: Lerista edwardsae; assembly: GCA_029204185.1. Classification (NCBI taxonomy): domain Eukaryota; kingdom Metazoa; phylum Chordata; class Lepidosauria; order Squamata; family Scincidae; genus Lerista; species Lerista edwardsae. Next base: position 1,241,772 of record JAJKFI010000051.1, read on the forward strand.
TGCTTAATGACATCACTTTCTGCTTAATGATGTCACTTCTGGCCCTTAGCAGGTCCCATGAATGCTATTCGGCCCACTATATGAATCAAACTCATGATACCCCAGTCAAGATTGTGTGGGAAAGTCTCCAAATACTTGATGTCCACACTTGACAACGAGCTGTTTGGTAGTTACAGCAGAACAGCTAACCTTCCTCAATTGGCTTGGTCAATGTCAAGTGCTTTTTGGCTATTCCTTCCAAGAACTCTGTCCTCCTGCATCTTTCACATTCAACATCTGAATTTCACATTCAAAATTTTGCATGTCAAATTAGAACAGAAGAATCTGAATTTTAGACCATTCTGAATATTTGCAAAAATTTTGGAATATTTGTTTCAGCTCAGGAGGGAACCAAGTGGCAACCAGATCCATTCCAATCTGCTTGCCTTCTTCCCCACCTGTTGTGGACTTAATAAAATGTTAGAGCAGAAAAGGAAAGAGGAACAGTGGAAAACAAACCCAGGTCCCAGCTGACAAGCTGACAAGACTACAGTTAGTAGAGCTGGAGCTCTAGTCAGAATCGCCTCGAATTACAATATCATTGCAATTAAGAAACAGAAAAAACAGGACTTTGTGCTTCTGAAATAGCAGTTCCTTTGTAGGCACAGCTGGTCTATGTTAAAATTTAACTGTTGCTTAAGATTCCATTTCTTAATTAGAGATAAAACTTTAAAACAGTCCAGCTGCCATCAAAGCTCAGCATCTGGTACGGAGGCAGGAAGGAGGTGAGAACTGATGCGGTGGGATCCCTGGGGGAGAGGAGGAGGAATAGGGAGAAGTGGACTTTCTGATACGATGCCTTGAGTGGCTGGCTTGCATTCCTAAAATACATTCCAGATCTATTCTTTGCTTAGTGTTCTGTTTGCATTCTAAACTGCTGAATGGAAGCAGATAGGCCTGGGTACAATTGTAGTAGTGGTGGTGGGAGAAAATGGTGATAACAAAATAAAAACACGTAATTATCCTTTCTGCACTTCTCATTTTTGTTTTTTTAAAAAAGCCACTGGAAATCTGCAAAAAAAAATCAGCCTAAAAAAATTGTTTTAGTTTTTATTGATTATTTAATGGGGAATGCATGGGTAATGACTGCGGTTTCATCTGTTGACACTATACTACCTATATCACCTATCTAGTACACTTTTAAAGTGATTATAATTAATAATTAGAATGTAAATGTTGAAAAAAAAAGCACAGCTTTCTGCACTTCTATCTTTGGAAAACACCAAAATCCACAAAAAATAAATACCGTATATACTCAAGTATATGTCGATCTCATGGATAAGTCAAAGGACAGTTCTAAGCCAAAAATAATAGAATTTACTATGACTCATGCATAAGTCAAGGGTGAAACTTAGTTTATATAGAGAAACCCGTCATGAAATTCTTTGAAAATGACTTACTAGTAATTGTTCTGCGGCAGCACAGAAATGGAGCTATTCTCCAAACAAGAAGGGAGAGAGATGAAGGTGCTTATTGGAGTTGGAAGTTTTGTGAGGAATACAGCACAGCACCTCCATAGCAGCAGCCTTCATAATGACTACAATTCCCAAAAGCACCTTCACCTCTCTGCCTGACTGGAGAAGAAGGAAAATGGCTACTGGTTTTTTGCTTGCTGTCTGTTGGTGCCTGAGAACAATTACTGGTAAGTAAAATTGCTCCTTTTTTTCTACGCACCCCCAGCTTTCTGCTTCTTAGCCCAGCCCCTACCCAAGCTGCTGTTAAAAGCTTTATTAACTGTATTGACCCATGTATAAGTCGATCCATGTTTTCAGAGTCTATTTTCAGGCATAAATTTTTAGACTTATACATGAATATATACAGTTAAATAAAATCATTTTCTCCCACCTCTAGCTAGAAGGAAAAAAAAAAGGATTTCTTGTCTACCCTAATGTTAATGGTTAGATGTGGTAGAGCCAAACCCAGCTCCACCATGAAACTAAACAGAGCAACACTAGACAAATCATTATTATTTAGAATATCTGTCACTTTCAACAATTGCTCAGTAGTTTACGTAGCTAAAGGTATGATGATGAGATGGTGTCCTGATCCTGAAGAATCAGAGCCTAAAAAGAAGCACTGCCAAATAGCCACTGGGACAAATGCCATGCTGGGGTGAAGAGAAGGCACCAGCAGTTGGCCAGGTTGGGAACTGGATGAGGGCCTGTGCCTCAGCCTCCCAGCCAGGCGAGCCTCTAAATCTCCCAGTACAAGGGGCAGCAGGCAGCAGTGCAAGTTGGCCAAGAGACTCACACCAGTGCTGTGCCCAGCACACCATCAACAAATGGACATCTTCTCCAGAGGCCTCTGTATCGTCATGGGATCTTTTGGGGATGCTCTCAATGGCTGGTGGGGAGGGTGGGAGGATCCACTACCATCTGTCATCCATCACTGCCACTGATGAGCTTGGGATGTAAAGACCCAAAATGTCTTGAGGGTCTAGTGCAGGGCTTTGCCCCTAGAACCTCCAGCAACCTGTAATAGCACTGCTGGGACAAAGAGGGGCAGTTGCACTTCCGCTGCTCAATATAAGGGAGCCACTGTTGTAAAAGTTGTCTCTTTTCCCAATTAGCAGGGATAATCTGTGTCTCTTCATCAGCCCTACCACACAGGGCTCCAGTGGGGTCCAAAATAAGGATACACTATAAAAATACAGTCATCTTGCCTCTGCCTTCACTTCTTCCCAGCATCACACACCCTTTCCCTTGTATTGGCCTGATATGCTGCTAGTTTCTCTGACATACTAATCCATCACTTTCTATCCTAGAACCTGCTTTGTCTATAAACATCCTATTACCCAAGGCACACACACGCCCTGCTGCTGCCCCAAGGAGCAGAAGGAGCCCCCGTCGTGGAACCGGGAACCTGCACAGATAATGCATACCATTTTCAATGCAATGTGCAAGTTATTGCTTTTCAGACAAAGAGATTAGACTTGAAGGAATGTGAGCTGTGTGATGCCTGAGCAAAAACCACTTTCCTCTGGGAAAAGAATCTGGAGTTAAACTGACAGTGTAAGAGCCACTTTGGAAAATCCTAGCCATTAGGTAAAATTGCAAACTGCTAATTTTTGAATTACCTTGCGTTATCAGTGACAAGCTACCAAGCACTTAATTGCGGTAATGACGGTGATTGACAAATCCATGCAGTTTATATAGAGAAACCCGTCATTGTTCTATACTGGTGGTAACCCAAAAGCCCACCTACAAAGTCGACTTGATTATACACTTTGCTTCAGGGATTAACTGTGATTTGATGTACTCTTTCAATACATTCACCTCTGACATACTTGTTCAGCATAACTGGTTTGTGATGGTCAATTATTCCATTTGCATCCCATTTAAAGTTTGGATTTAACTTGAAATGGCATTTTGCATAATAATGGCTTCTTGTTGTTGTAGCTTCCGGAGTTCGGAGTTCGCCCAATTTCATGTTCATCGCTTGGATGACACTATCTAACCATTTCATCCTCTGCCGCCCCCTTCTCCTTTTGCCTTCGATCTTTCTCAGCATGAGGGTCTTTTCTAAAGAGTCCTCTCTTCTCATGAGGTAGCCAAAATATTTGAGCTTCAGCTTCAGTATTTGTCCTTCCAAGGAGCAATCAGGCTTGACTTCCTGTAGGAATAATAATGGCTACCCATTCCAAACCCATCTAAACTGGCTTAAAAAAAAATGGTCCAGCCAGCCAAATCATACTTTCTGAGAATACTTTCTGCACTCCCTAAGGGTGCAATCCTAACCAACTTTTCAGCACCAGGGTAAGGGCAACGCAGCCCCCAGGTAAGGGAAAGTACATTCCCTTACTTTGAGGAGGCCTCTGTGACTGCCCCCCCCCAACTGCAGGATGCAGTGCATGCCCCATTAGCACAACTATGTCAGTACTGGAAAATTAGGATTGCTCCCTAAAGGTTACAAGAGAGTGGGCCTTCCTTTTGGAAGCAATTTGCATGGGAATGTTGGTTCTCTCTCTGAAGGTCCAGGCATTCAATCGATATGGTGCCCCATCAGATCAGCATATGGATAAGCTCCTCATGTGTCCGTTGTCCCAGACTATTTAGCACTTTAGAGAGCGCAATCCTAACCTGGACTTAGGCTAACACAAGTTAGGCCAGCAAAGTTTGGCCAGCAAAAGGGCCACTGTAAAGTATGTTTGGACCACTCTCGGAGTCAGAGAGACCAGCCCACAGACATGCGCCATCCTCCCTGACTCCGAGAGTGGTCCAAAAACACTTTATGATGGCCCTTGTGCTGACCAAACTTTGCTGGCTTAACTTTGCTGGAGTCAGGGAGGATGGCTCATGGCTGTGTGCTGGTCTCTCTGACTCTGAGAGTGGTCCAAACATACTTTACGGTGGCCCTTGTGCTGGCAAAACTTTGCTGGCTTAGTTTATGCCGGCCTAAATCAGTTTAGGATTGCGCCTCCAGTATATTTAAAAAGTAAAGGTTTCCCCACGACCGAATGGTCTAGTTGTGACCGACTGTAGGGGGCGGTGCTCATCTCCGTTTCAAAGCCTGTAGAGCCGGCATTTTTGTCTGAGGACATGCTTCCGTGGTCATGTGGCTGGCATGACGCCACGGAACGCCGTTACCTTCCCACTGAAGTGGTCCCTATTTATCTACTTGCATTTTAGGTGCTTTCGAACTGCTAGGTTGGCAGGAGCTGGGACAAGCAACGGGAGCGCACTCCGTCACGCAGTCTCGAACTCCCAACCTTCCGGTCGAAAGCCCAGCAACAGCTGATTAACTCGCTGCGCCACCACGTCCCAAATATACTGTATACTGTATACAGTATACAAATATACGTCCCACGTCTCAGTATATTTACTGAGAAGTAAATCTCAGGAAAGTCCAAGTAAGCAGGATTACATGGTTACAACTATCATGGAGGAGATGAGCATAGGAAACTGCCTGATATTGATCCATTAGCTCAGGAATGACAATACAGGATTGCACAGCTTTGCAAGAAGGAATTTTTCTCTGCCCTACCTTGGAGATGCAAGGGTTACCTCCACATACAGAGCACCTGTGTTTTCACCGAGTTACAGCACCTCTTCTACACCTGCACTATAACAACCATTAGACATGCTAGCTAACTAGATCCTCCAGAAATAGCATGGCTCTAAACGCTGGGGGCTTTCAAATAAGGACTGCTTGAGACCCCCTTGTCTTGCTTGCAAGCATCAATTTCTCTGGCCCAGGGTGCAATCCTAACCTGGAGTTAAGCTGGCACAGTGAAGCCAGCAAAGTTTGGCTGGTACAAGGGCCACTGTAAACTATGTTTGGACCACTCTTGGAGTCAGAGAGGCCAGCACACAGATTTGTACCATCCTCCCTGACTCAGAGTGGTCAAAATATGCTTTGCAGTGGCCCTTATGCCATTGTAGGGGCTAGGCTGACCTCTGGTCTGATCCAACAGCAAGGCAATACTTTATATATTATATAGCTTAATTTACATTTAAAACTGTAAATGCACATTCATTTAAAATTATATTTTAAAACTGTTGGGCATCTAATGGAGCCATTTATAGGAAAGGAGAGCATTGCTGGATAAGAGCAGTTTTCCCCCAACAGAAGGAAAGAAGCCTGTTTGGAAAGCAGACAGGAAGGCAATCTTTTCATTGTCTCTTGAAGTAACTTGGCCCTACCCTTGAGAGTGATCTTAAGCTGCTCTACATTTTCTCTGCCAGTTGTTGAATGTACTCATCAACACATCATGTCAACACAAGAAAGTGACCATATTTTTATTTTAACAATTTAGATGACTTTTGCAAGTTTTTCTCCGCAAAGCGGGAGGGAGAAGCCCACATCTCTCTTTGCTTTGGAGTGTTGGCCTCATTTTTTTTTCCTTGTAAAGATGTCTCAATTTATAGATTTGTTTTGTACTCATCTTGGAGACAGACTGTATCTGGGTGTATTTTTTTTTTAGTCCCTCTTTCTCTGCTCTGTCACTTCCAATTCACAGTTGCTAAGCGTTCCAAGAGCTCACCAGAGGGACCTTCTCATAGTGTGATTTGAAAACTTTGAAATAACACCTACCAGCCGAAGCACCATATGCTCCAAAGTTTCACAATGAACCAACAGGAGCTTTCCAGAGAGCATTTGAAATTCCCAAAGACTTCAGCCTTTGCTACCAAAAAAGGCATCTTCAGCTAGGGTTATATCCACACCAGCCAATAATTACTGATTTCTTTCCCCCAACTTCCATTATATACTGCTACTGGCTTACACAATTGCATGGCAGGGGGACAAAGATTTAGAGGAGGGAGGCAAAGATTCAGCAAGTTCCAAGGGCCTGCTATTGAACAGATTTAGGATTAAACTGCAGAAGAATATATTTTAAGAGCATGCAGCACTATGATTATATACAAATTATTATTATTATCAACGACGGTATTTATATACCACTTTAACAAAAACTAAAAGTTCACAAAGTGGCTTACAGATAAACTCAAATTAATTAAATGGCTTCCTGCCCCAAAAGGGCTCACTACCTATAAAGATGTAGAAAGAACACCAGCGAACATGCACACACTTCATGCCTATCTGTAACTACAGCCGTGCTACCAAATTATACGAAGGGAGCACTTAAGCCTTTCATACAATGCAGTGGTCGGTTTAGGCCCAAATCCTAACCAACTTTCTAGCATGACATAGCAGTGCTAATGGGGTTTGTGCTGCATCCTGCAGTTGAGGGGCAGACACAGAGGCCTCCTCAAGGTGTGGGAATGTTTGTTCCCTTACCACACAGCTGCATTGCCTGATGCTGGAAGGTTGGTTAGGATTGCACCCTTAGGGAGACGGTGAAGATTCTCAGAAAGTATTCGATTTGGCTGGTTGGACCATTTTTTAAAGGAAAATATAGTGGCACTGCGGGCCCTGAGGGGCTTCAGTGCTTACCTGGAGTTTGTGTGGGGACCTGAAGGGTCTGTGAAGCCCGCAGCCCCCTTTGCAAGCCTTGCTGAGCCTGAAAAAGGGCCCAGATTGCACACGGAAAGCACTTTGGAACCCACACATTGGGAATCGCAGGACTAAAGGATTTCGGCTGCAATCCTATGTACACTTTCCTGGGAGTAAGCAGGACTTCTGAGTAAGCAAATTGTGCTAGAAACAATTTCCAGACCATTGTACAGTATTTTCCAGACTGTTGCCTGAGCGCTGGAATTGTATTTTGCCATACAAGGTGACCTTGCTACGGACGGCAAGAAATTATTTCTCAGTAATAAATTTGGCACCATCTCACAATAAGGATTTCACAGTAACAGAGCTCATGCACTTAGGCCCAGCCAAGTTGTTGCACATAAAATCCAAAAGAAATAACATTAAAGCATTTTCTTGTATTTTTTTTAAAGTTTTTATTTCTGAGTGAAATGTGTGGACATTGGCAAAGATTTTACCACAAATTGGGTAGGTTTCCTAGGAGGTAGATACAATTTCTTTGAGGGTCAGATTGCATCCCTGATTTGAGTCAAACAATGTACAGAGGTGGTATCATGCAGATGTTCCACAACAAAGCCATAGACTGGAGAGGGCAGTAAAAGAGAAAGGGCAGAATAATTGCTTTCTTGCTATATGTTTTTAAAAGTATTTTCATACTTCTTTTCAATAACAATGCTGTAACGTTTTATAGTCTGGCTTTCTGCCAACATACTCACAGTTTGAGATAATGGTAGACAAGTCAACAGATTATGCTGAGAATTCTGGGGACAGAGTTTCAGTGTAACATCGGATTTGGCCCTCAATTAATTTCTTAAAAAGTGGGCCACTAGCACATTAAGTGACAAGGGAGCTTTTGTGCTGGGCTCCACCCCCAAACTGATGGGCCCTGCCCCAGCCCTGCTTTAGACCTCCCCCAGCACCCACCCACCCTTGCTTATTCAGGGTTCCATTTCCAGAACCCACTCAGGTGCCTGAATGTTCCTGTCTAAAGAATTGACAACTGTAGCAGCAAACAGTTGGCACAGAGTATCACAAATATTCCAGGGCAAGCATGTGAATGTTAGTCATATTCATGGCTATAAACACTGATAAACTGTTATTATACACATTTCACTCATAAGCCCATCTCTGGCAGACTGGGGGCCTAATCCTAAACTGAGTTAGGCCGGCATAAGCTAAATCAGCAAAGTTTGGTCAGCACAGGGGACACCATGAAGTATGTTTGGACCACTCTCGGAGTCAGAGAGACCAGCACACAGATGTGCACCATCCTCCCCGACTCCAAGAGTGGTCCAAGCACGCTTTCCGGTGGCCTTTGTGCTGGCCAAACTTTGCTGACTTAGCTTATGCTGGCCTAACTCCAGTTTAGGATTGCACTCTGAGAGCATGAGTGAACAGCAGGATGCGATGGCAAGATGCATAGGAGGCATCCCCCATTAGTTTGTTTCCTCTCTGCCCAAAATGGTTGCTTCACCTGACCTCATTACATTGTTGGGCTGCCTCTACTCAGGACCATCTCTTCAGATTTCAAGCTTCTCCCCTTGCCTTCTCTGATCAGGACTCCTCTCCCCTCCCAAATTATGCACCACTGGCTTCTCCCTCCCCTTTCCATTCCTCTCTTGTGGAGGTTTGGGCCATTTCACACATCATATATATGTCACATATATATTTCACACAGGATATATATATCCTTTATTATTATTGGAAGCTGCAGTTGGTACAGCTCCCTAATGAGCATACCTACAATACATGCATTGCCAAACTTTGTTTTCCTTATTGACATGTTATTTTGAGGTGTACACCTAAAACTAAAGCTCTTTTCAGACAATGACTTCAATGGGGCGGGGTCATACCTGCTGCCTCTGTATATTCATCAGATTACTGATACATTTTTCCAGATTCTGTACAGGCTAGCAGCTGAATGTGCAAAAGAAATTCTGAGATTCTCCAGCCCCGCACATCCACTGAACACTGGAAAAGGACTACGATGTTTTGTGAAGCACCCCCATATCTCTTATCCAACCCCTGCTCCACAGCACCCCCAGAAAATGGGACAAATGCTTTTTTTGTGGCAAACGGCCTGCAGCCCCAACACGATCATCACAATCTCATTGTGCCAGCACTAGAAGCACAAGTGGGCTGGAAGGTCAGCTGGTGAATTATGCAGCCTCCATCCTCATTGGGTTCATCCGCCGCCTGGTTTGTGACATGTGGATTTCTTCACTCTCTCCAACATTGATAATTTCACGTACCCTTTTTGATAGTAAGACGAAGCGTTTGAGGAATATCTTTTTGAATCAATCAAAGGCGAACTTCACATAAAACACAAGCTGTTCCCTTTGTGGTTAATTTTCATCCAGCTGCACTTAACTACTGACGGAGCCAGCAGAGAAAACGACTTGGCAACATTTCCTAATTAGGGGACGTTAATTACTGCTAAACACTATACAATTTCAATGTTATAAGAGTTCATCTCCATCAATGTTATTACAGTACTAAAAGAATTAATAATGATTTCAGACTTGGAAACTGTTGCCAAAGTGCCCATTAGTTCAGAGTTTCAAAAGTGGCTCGACAATGCAATTTCAATGCGTACGTTGCCGAAAAGGCTCAGAGCCAGCCACTCTCTGGGCTGCTGGTATATGAAGTGCCAAAGGGCAGCAGCCAAAGACTAGACTGGTTGTTCCAAAGCACTATGTGAACTTCAGCACTTCCTATCCCTATGCAACTCTCCACCTTGCCTATTCTTTCTCTTCTGCCCAGCCAGTTCCTATGGTCTTCTATCTCCATAAGAAGAGCCCTGCTAGACCAGGCCAAAGACCCACCTAGTCCAGCTTCCTGTATCTCACAATGGCCCACCAGATCCTCAGGGAGCACACAAGACCACAAGATGCCTGTATCCTGTTGCCACTCCCTTGCACCTGGCATTCCCACTGCACCGCCCAGTTATGCCCCTGGCACGCCCTCGGGGAAGCCCTGCGCCGACCGAGTGCCGCTGATGCTCGACCAGTGCTGCTGATGGTCGCAGCAGCGCCCAAGTGTCAGTGCTGCTGCTTGCGCCGGTCCAGCGCCATACTGCTGGCGCTGATGCGCTTGATAGCACGTTTGTGACAAAGCTGGACTGGCACAAGAGCGTAGTGCCAGCGCAACACAGGTATAGGATTGCGCTCTCCGTGTAAGGCAACCTCCTAAGCACGACATCTAAATTCAAGATGCAACCCTCTAAATGGAGTGATGAGTTATGCTGGGATCAGAGTTGAGAGGTCAAGCCTGGAATGAACATCATCACCAAGGATATGCCAAAGCCAATGCAGCCAGTCCCAAGTCTCCACCCCCTGACACTGGAGTCCCCCTTGAGTCATAATGGGCGGCCGTCATGACTCACCCAGAGCCGTTTTTAGAGTCAATTTTACTCCTGAGCCGTTTCAAGAAGTGAGTCAAGTCATGAATCAGGCATTGCTCTGCAGAAGAACGGAGGTGCTGGTGGGGTGAGGGGGGGGAAGAGAGAGAGAGGAAGAGGGAGTGTGTGTGTCGGGGATCTTATTTAACACTCCCTTGATGTTCCCATCCCACCTGCCATCAGAGATGTGCTGAAATCCTTCATTTCAACCACCCTTTTTCATGATATAAACAAAAGCTCTGCTGTTATTTGAGTGAATGCAGCAGTGCAGAAAGCAACCAGTACCTTATAAATCCCAGCAACAACTCCATCCCGTTCCATCCAGCCCCAGCCTCCTGGAGCCAACCTACCCTCCTCCTACCAAGACTGCTGTTTGGGCCAGTTGGATGCCAGCTTTTGGATCACCCATGAAGTCTTTCAGTGCAATGCAAATGCCACAAAAAGAAAAAAGAAAAGCAAGCAATCACACACACATATAAATCAGACTCACTGAGTCTTTGGCCAAAATGATGAGTCTCCGTGACTCAAGTCTATTTGAGTCATGACTCTTTGTGTGTAAATCTCCCCAGTCCTGAGTAAGTGCCTGAGATGTTGATACGCATGACTCGAGTTCCTACAAGTTGCTGAAGACATGTTTTCACAACTCAAGTCAGAGTTACGAGTCCGCATCCCTGATCATTGCCAGGCAGTGTCCAAATCTCAACAGGAAGTCCTTATTGTCCTTCTGGTTGAAGAGTTCCAACAGTCGGACTGGATGAAGGATCAATCAAATAGCTGGGAACCCTTTACTTTCTAGAGAGAGACTTCAGTCTAAATCCCAGTTGGTCATACGAGGTAGCTATGTGCAGAACTGTACAGCCTTAACATTAATGGAATGGAGTTTCAGCAGTCCTAAACCACACACTCTCCTTTGTAAATAGTAACAGTTACCTTAAATACCAACAAAGGACATGGGCAGGCAGGATTTATTTTTGGATGCGAGTGTACAGTACTGAGCATGTTTGTTCTAATGGCCATAGGGCATTTTAAACACTCTTTGTGCAGTTAGAATACGTCGTTCTCATCTGCCCTATTAAAGAACTGACCAGATGGAGGTATTCCCCCCCCCCCATCTTTTCTTCCTCTGCAGGTTGTATTTAATTAAAAATGATTTCCCTTTTAATCCTACCCCTGACATTTTATCTATCATCCAGATGTTACCTCTGATCATTTCAGCATAGGATCAGTAGGATAAAACTTATTTCTATTCTCTGAAGGAAACAAGAAACTAAAGTTACATTTGAGCACATTAAGAAAGGGACATCGCTTTTGTTCTTTTTGCCCTCCTCAGAGTTTTGAAATCACAGACTGTATAGGTCATCTTGTCCAACATGCGGATGGTGAGGAAATCAATACTTTGGGGAAATTTCCAGCCCGCAACTAAGTCAGACCCTGTAGACTAAAACTTACCTGCTGAAAAAAATCAATTTAAAAAAAAATTAAGAGCAAGGCTACATAAATATGCAGAATGCGATTGTGATAGGCAGAGCTGGCAGAGTACTAGACTCTGGGTAGGGGGGAAGAGGAGGGTCATTTTATTTTTAAATGTTCTCAGCATCAAAAAACAAAATGCAAAACATCTCCTGTCATATAGTAAATTAGGCCATCAAGGAGAAAGGCACAGACTTCTTCCCAATATAATATGGGACATGCAGAGAGTTCGTGTTTCTTGATGCAGGACAGCATTCAAAAACTCTGCACAGAAGCATGCTGCCATCAAAAAGCTACCATCTATAATTTGATAACCTGCATAACATATAGCCCGACTCTATGGACTTGGGAAGGTATCTCATCCTGAATTGAACCATTGGTCAGAGGTGGATCTACAGGGAGGGCAAAGCTCTAAGTGTTGCAAGAAGCCTTACCCTGTCATGTAAATCCCTCCTCTCCCTTGCTGCTGTAGCCAGTAAGCAACGCCAAGATGTTGCTTTTCCCTGTGAGGATTGGCTAAAACGGTGCAGGAGAGGAGTGATTTCCACTGCAAGGTAAGGCTTCTTGCAAAACTTAGAGCTTTGCCCTCCCTTAGATCTGCCTCTGCCATTGGTCCAACCACTGGTCCATGGCTCAGAGGTAGAGCATTTGCTGGGCATGTGGAAGGTCCCAGGTTCAATTCCTGGTTTCTCCAGGTATGGCAAAGAAAAAAAATCCTGCTTGCAGTCTTGGAGAGCTGCTACCAGGTCAGTATTGTCAACACAGAGTAAGAAGGCCAATGGTCTGATTTGGTGTAAAGCTGCTTTCTACAGCCCTATGAACCTGTGACCTTATGCTTGGAAAACATGTGCTCTATGATTGAGCTTTGACCATCACTTGTCCAACAATAAATTATAGTTGCAACAATTGCAACTTGAGAAAGTGTATCCAGCTACACAGCATATAAATTATTGGCAGAATGTTGGTTCCAGGGCTCCACCTGGGGACTTGTTTTGCATGATGAGGCTCCTCTAGACCATGATGGTAAGAAAAGAGTGTTGCTGAGACTGTACAAAGTATTTTATACTCTACTGCAGGGGTCTCCAAACTTTTCAGTTAGAGGGCCACCTTGTGTATATTACACATTTTGGGGGGCCAAAAAAAATCAGTTTTATGAATGAATAAATTTTAAGTGAATGAATAAGTTTTACTCTGATCTTTTGAAATCAGCCTGATGTGCTTCAAAACAAAAGAGAAATGTGACAATTACAAAGAAAAAAACGTGCTTAAACTGAGGAATGATATATAATGAGTAAAAATATTGCACGATAACAAAAAATAATAATTAATTACATAGCTGTGGGCCGGATTAAATCTTGTGGGGGACTGGATGTGGGTCCTGAGCTGTAGTTTGAAGATCTCAGTGCAGGCCCACACACCTTGCTTTAGGAGATGGGGCTTCTAGGCAGGCTGTAGGCTCTGCATTCCAAGTTAGCTAACATTTTCGCTTCCGACTGTGATATGAAGTGCTCCTTTTTGTCCTCTGAGCTAACTGTTCCATGTTATGCGGTGGTGCAGGGGGGAGCCTTAATGAGAGGAAAAAAGATGTCTGCCCAGCATCTGAGCCCTGTTTCCTCAGCAGAAGGCAGAGACGAAATAAGGCATGAAACTCGCGGTGGCCTGATCTTTAGAAAGGTAACGATTTTAGAATTATTTTTAGTTGCGTCGCGTGTGCACAGTAATTAATCTCCAGTGAAATGAGAGAACAATCCCCGCACAGATTATTCTTTTATTTAAACATATGTTCTTAAAATGTCAAGCAATTTATTTCTGCAAAGTCAAAGTTGAAACATGGTGTATAAGATTTTACAAAGTAGAAACTTTTTATTTTATTTAAAAGGAGGCCACAGTTTCAGCCACGGTTGGCTTCATTTATTTATTGTTTACGTTTGTAAACTGCTTCACCATTTCTCCCCTCTATTACCCATCAGAGAATTAGGGCCCAATCCTATCCAGCGTTCCAGCTCTGAGGCAGCCATGCCAAGGGGGCACGTGGTATATACTGCCGTAGGGGAGGGCAGCCATGGAGAGCCTTCTCAAGGTAAGGAAATGTTTGTTCCTTGGGGCTGCAGCAGAGCTGGAAAGTTGGATAGAATTGGCCCTAATTCTCTGATGGGTAATGGGGGGGGGGAAATGGTGAAGCAGTTTACAAACGTAAACGTTTAAGGATGTAAAAATATAAAACAGGATCTGTACTAACAGATTTGTACCCTGTGCTCTGAAGTTCGGTGGGATTCTATTATGGGCAAAGGGGCACCTCAGAAACATGAGCTACAATGATGGGGAATTTCGCCTGGGAAACTGCACAGAACATTCGGCAATCCCAAAACAAGAATCACTCCCAGAATCACTGGCCAAGGTCTGCTCTACCTGTGTGACTGAATGTTGTTTTTGCTTATTGTTTTTTCACTGATTGTTAGAAGTCACCTTGCATTCATCGTGGAGGAAGGTGGGATAAAACATTTTTTAAAATAATAATAATAATGAGCTGGACAAGTTCTGAGGCGGCAGAATGGATCATACCATTTCAAACTCGGGGGGGGGGGGAGAATCCCATTTCCTACAAGTAGAAACAGATATAGAAGGGAGCAGGTTGGTTTAACCTTGCTATAAAGTAAAACCCTCGTTATAAAGTATAACCCTGTTATAAAGTAAAAATAAAACTTGCAGGCATGTTCTTTAATGTGAGTGAGCATTTAAAAACAGGACACACAGACCTGCAGTCTGAAATAGTTCAGTCCATTCTATCACCTCAGGCCACCACTACCGAATTTCACTGCTTAATAGAACAGCCCTCAGCTCTTGAGAGTATCTGCACATTGGCACCCATTTACAGGTGACAAGGACTCTTGAGGCTTCTCACAGGCCACAAGCCCTATTCATTCACAACTGATCTGAAAACTATAATGTTCAATCTTGCAAACAGTGGGCAAAATCTGGAGACAAAGTGGGAAGGTGCAAGCAATGGAAAGTGATTTGGGGGCTGGGTGGCTCGAAGAATCAGCCATAGATGATCTACCCCCCACCCCAAATGATAATGTCTTATTGGCTCAAGATGAGGACGCTAAAAGTTTCCATGGCTGCGATCCTGAGAATGTAGGCTAAATTCATGCACACAAATTGGACTTATTTTTTATCTTGTTTAGACCAACAACATCTCCCAGTGCGCCAACAGCTGCTTTTGAAACTCTAGAGACTTTCAAATGTCAGGATGTGCTAAAGGAGGAAGGAGAATTCCTGTTTTCTTAAAAAAGCAGTAATGCTGCTGTGCTCTTCGAAAAATTCATAGACTTGATGACAACCTATAAAATCAGCTTAAAAAAGTAAAGGAGTCATGGACACAAGATGTTGTAGGAAACCTCTGACATTGTCCATCCAGATAGTGTCCATTTAGATTGATGTGCTATCAAGCTAAAATGGCCTTTTGCTCATTGTTTTCTGGAATTAACACTGTTGACACACAGCTGAAAATATGCACCAAAATCAACATTGCAAAATCTTTTAAAATTCAGAGCTTTCCATATTTACCCTTACAATAGAGGAGAAGCACTCCGAAGTATAATGGAATGGCAAAATGAGAGCACTGGCCCTTTAATCCGTTCAAAAATGCTTCTTGGGCCTGGATGCAGGAAAAAAAATTCAAGGACATTGTTTTTTTAAGCCTTTCCATGTCTCTCTGTTTTGCTCTCTCAAATCCTGAATTAGTCTCCGGACTAAGCCATAGGCAGGTCATAATAAGCTGCATATCTGCCAGTCACATGGTGATAAATCTGTGGGGGGGAGGGGAGAATTTACCAGAGCAATTATAGAAAAGCAGACATTAAACAGGTCTAACAAAGCTAACAAATTAAGGGCAGGTTAACAAGACAGCAGGTGCCGTTTATAGATATTTAATTACACTGATTAAAACAATGCTTTATTCAAGGTTTCTGAGGCCATTTATTTGAGCAAGCAACACAAGATGGTCTCATTTTACACTATAAGGCTCAGATTTTATTTACCTGCCCCATTTGTAGGCTGCTGCTCCTCCTCCTCAGAGTGGCATGTTAATCTCATAACAAGATAGGTTGGTTTGAGAGAAGGTGTCCTGAGGTGATCCATAGCTGAGTGGGATTCTTAACCCAGGTCTCTTTGGGCCACAGAACCCGGTGGAGACTTGAACTAGTGTTTCCCACACCCAGCACACCAGCCACAGCGTCACACTGGCTACCTTTCTACACAACTTCCTGTCCGCTCCATATGGTAAGCCTCAACAGCGAAGCTAGTTGGGGGTCAGACATGGCTCTATGCCTAGCATTCCAGTAGCCACCAGGGACAAAATTCACATGGGAAAACCATGTGATGGGAACAATCACTAGGGTCTTATGGCTGCTTCTATGCACAGCCCAATTCAGACATTACATTCACTGCTTACATGATGCTAAACACATGTAGGACCACAGACTGACCGTATCCCATTGGGTCAGTAAAGTTCCTTTTCTTTTCTGATCTGTCAAGCCTCAGGTAGCAAGAGGGATGTGTACCTAGACCCTGTGGTCTAAAATGGCTTATATAACACCGCTTCAGATATTCAAAGCCCAATGCCAAAACCCAATTCAAAATGTGAAATTGCACGCACACACGCATAAGAAGAATCCAGGTCTCTTCTGGGCTAGAACTACCCTAGATATGCAAACTAAAAGGGAACAGTGAAATTCCACACCCAGCATACACGTCTCTCACAGGGCAAGGTAAATATGGCAGGGACAGCCATTTTTTTTTCCTCATGTATCTGCCCATTCACATTCAGAGCAGATGGAAAGGAGGGGTACACTGTGAAACAACAAGAGCATGCAGGTGAAGGAATGAGAAAAAACACGGCCATCTCAGTCCATCTAATTTGCTTCCTCCCCCACCACCTCGCCCCACAATTCTTCCAACACTTTCTAAAAAATGAGGAGGGAGCAGGCAAATCTCTGGAGAATGGTACTCGCCCTGCTGCCTAGGATCTCTTGAAAAACAGAGAGCAAGAAGTGAAGCTGTGGCACCTCAGATGCGCAGCATGTCTTCTACCAGTTAGTACTACAAGATGGGTAATATGCCATAAAATGAGCATATTTTGGTTACTGAGGAACTCCCCCCCCCCACTTCCCTCCCTGCAATGAGGGACCTCATAGACTCAGGAACGCTAATTGGTAATTGTCAGTGTAATTAAGAACACTGTTATTTTAACAATGGGGCAAGAAAACAAAAGTTCAAACACTTAAAAAAAAAGAAATGGTTACCTACAAAAGGTAAGACTTTTTTTTTCCTGAACTGGTAGAAAACCTACCTGTCTCTCAATATCTCCCAGCAAAGTACTGGCACCAAGCCGAAAGAGTTCAGGTTTCAGCCACTCATCTCCAAGCTCTTCCTTCATCAGTGAGAGCCAGGTAAGGGCATCTTTGGCACTGCGAATGCCTCCTGCAGGCTTAAATCCAACCTTGATTTTCAAAAGAGGAAAACAAAGACAAATAATAAACATGTCATTTGGGGAATGCCAAAAACCAAGATCTGTCCATGCACAGCTTGTGTCGCTTTGTAGGATGTGACCTGCTTTACAGTACTGGGCCTCTCTTTCCATAGTAGCCCAGGGTGCACGTCGGAGTCCCAACTGTGGGCTTTGATCAGGCCAAGGGTAAGGAAATGCTTCCTGAAGTTCCTCAATGTTACAATTTTGCTTACAATCTTCGCTGGACATAAGTGCTTGGTGTAGGCAAGACACTCACAAGCACAACTTGATGAAAGGAAACTGCCATGTCTCACAAAGAGGTGGGGAAATAATGGTTTTTAAAAAGGAAAATGGGTCAGCTTTGTACATATTGTCTCTGAAGCAAACATTCCTCAGGCAGATGGCAAGAACAGTCACCTGTGCAGCCTGACTCTCTATTTTTTAACTTTTTATTATTATTATTGTGGATACAACTCCTTGCAAAGGCCTTGGAGTTCCTGGAGAACTGTTCTCCTGACTTTTGTTCAGGGGCTACTTATGGGAGGAGGCCTTAACTGTACCAATGAGCAAATGGTTGCTATGGGAACAGCCCTTTGGATCCCAGCCGCCATCTTTCTCAACTTCCAATATTCATGCTCCCACAAATAATTCCACTTATTTCCACCCAAAGCTACCACTTCCTTCCTATCCTCTCTTCCTTTCCGTTGGCTGATTTTCTAAAGAGTCCATCAGATTGCCAGAATACACCATATATTATTTTATATAAAACGTTTCATTCAAGAGCTATAAAAAGTCGAGCTACTTCCCCCCTGCTGTTTCACAGCATTTCTTTATTTTGTTTAATAAGTTCACCTCCTTGAGAATTTTTCTCGTCACCTTATATTATTAAAAGTAATAAGTTTTTCTGGGCTGGGGATTTCCCAACAGAAAAACCAATTTGTGTGTGTCCTTCAATAATGACAGGAAAAGATTATTTCCCATTATGCTGCATACTTTTCATATCACCACCACAGCTTATCATTCAATAAATGTTACCCTGCAACCCGCTTCTGTCCTCAGAAGGAGTTTAATTTCTACATTAACCTGTTTTTATTAGCCAACGCCTTGCTAGAAAGCATCTGTACGGCAGCCAAATTGGTTTGTTAAGGAAACCATTTAGAAATCTCTTGTCAGTGATAAAATTGTCTTCATTTAATAAAAGGATATAAACTCAGTTTATGTATAATTTATTTTTAAAAATTTCCCAAGCAGGTGCACTCACACACATTTTCTGTTAATAGAAGTTGCTTTTTAAAAATCACCACACACCCCATAAATTTGGTTTAAATGAAAGATAAATTAAATGGTTATCTTAATGGCATGCAAGTTCTCTGCTGAGGCTACGTAAAGGACCAAATGATATCCACAGTCATGCAAAGCTACAAGGCCAATCAAATTATATTGCCACATCAGAGATGATGGCTTCTGCAAGGGTGCCTGGGTGCCATTGTTTTAGCTGTAGACATCACTTCTCACAATGTCAGAAATTTTACCTGCCCAAGGCATGAGGTCAGGTGTGACTATGAGGGCTGGAATCGGGGCACGTGTCCCTGTATTGTCAGGCATGTGTCATACCCCAGCAGGAGCCACACTACCAATTCTGGAGCCTCAACTTGAAAGCCCTTCCTCCTCTGAGTAAGCAGCAGCAGGAGCCAGGAGATCTTATCCCTTTCCCCTAGGTGGTTCTGTGGACCAGGCACAGAGGGAGAAGCCAAGCAAATAAGCAACACTAGTAAGACAGATCCATTTTGACAGAGGGGCCCACTGAAGACATCTTGTCCAAGGCCCCCCAAAACTTTGGGTCAAATAAGCCAGATACTATGACAGTGGATGTGAATGCCCTCATGTTGGTTATATACAGCAGGGAGGAATAATTTTGTCCCACATGGGAAAAAAACCAACATGTCATGGTTTTTTTCTCACATCAGCTTGCACTGGGGGCACAATCCTAACCAACGTTCCAGCATCAGGGTAAGAGCAGTGCAGCTCTGAGGTAAGGGAACAAACATTCCCATACCTTGAAGAGGCCTCAGGACTGCCTGCCACCTGCAGGATGCAGCACAGGCCCCACTGCCACAGCTATGTCAGTCGAGGAAAGAGAATGTATAAAGAGGACTGTCGCTTGAACTCAATTGGTCAAGATTTCTCAGCCAGGGTTTGCTTGTAGACTTTGGCTCTCAATTTGTTCAGCTTCTCAATTTAAAGAACTGCTTAGCCAATCCTGGTGAAAAACTTGGATTTGGTTGTCTCCCTGAATTTTTCCAGAAAGCGTCTACAAAAAGATGTTTCAGTTTGGCTTTAAAACTGGTTAAAGTTAAATTCAAATGAGCCATGAAGTTCATTCGAACACCTTGGGCCAGTCACTATCTCTCTCAACCCAGCCTCGTTCTCTCAGCTTTGTTGTCAGGGTAAAAAGGGAGGACGGAGGAATTAAAATGTAATAATTATAGCTGACATTTACTTTTCATTCTCCAAAATTAAGTTGTCTGAGCAAGCTAAGTTTAACTTTTCATCAAAAGTCTTCCTGGATATACTAATCTGTGGGTGTCCATTCATAAAGGAGGGAACACTGGTGTCTGGAGTCAGGCTATTGGAAGACCCTCTCAAACTGTGGGTCGAAACCCACTTGGTGGGCTGTGACCCCATGTCAGGTGGGTCGTGGAAAGCCGAGAGCTGCAGACCTTACTCTTGCTATATTCCTTTTGTGGGTATTAACCATTCGAATTTTCAAGTGTTTTTTTTTTTAAAAAAAATTAGTTCAGTGTTTTTACATAATATTTTGTTCTTATTTTCTATCAGGGATGTTTCATGATTGTGCAATTACTGCAGGTCCAAGAATGCCAGTTTGCATTCCAGGAATGACATTTTATGCTATCACAATGATGGCACTTCCTGCTTGATGATGTCACTTCCAGCCATGACATCACCTCCAGGTTAATGACATCACTTCCAGTGGGTCCTGGCACAAGTGTCATTCTAAAAAGTCTAATAAGTTTGACAACCACTGCCCTAGACCGTAAGAGTATGCCTTCTTTCTCCTGCATCCTTCACATAGATGTTCAAGAATATAACCTGAGTATACAATCAATATACACTGTAAAAATAAGCACTATATTCGGGTTACCTTATAGCCAGTTTTCCAGTGGAAGTCTCTAATAGCCCTCACCATCACCAGTCCTACTGGAATGGTAGCATTAACTGCTTCTTTTCCTGTAGAGGTCTTGATAAAATCAGAACCTTTGGGGAGAATAAAAACAAAACATAGGAAGCTTTTTGTCCCCAAAATTATGAAATTACTGGTTCAAGTTTTACACTATAGGTAGTGCAATCCAATGCACACCTACACAGAAGTAAGCCCCTGTAGTGGAAAACGCAGAAGAGGAGGCAGTGGATGGTGCCTACAGTGGCCCTTGGTTCAAGAAATGCAGGATTAACACCAGGGAGGTAGCAGAGGCTGGGCTGCACAGCTGCAGCCACTTAGGAGCTTGTAGCAGGGATATAAGGAGCACCTGGAGGAAGGAGAAGCTGTGGGTTGTAGTTGTGGAGAGAGTGGTGGATTTGCTGATATATTGGACTGAACTACTGGCTTGACTGACTGGACAACGGACTGGTGTGGTGAACTGATATATGGACTGACTTACTGGCTTGACAAACGACTAAGGACTATTGGACTGAGGACTGGCAATTGTTGAAGGACACCTGCTCTGAAGCTCCAGGAGATGATCTGTGGCGTACAGGCAAGCCACTGGGTGGGGTGAGCTATCTGTTGGTGCTGGGGTCCGGTAGTTTGTAGATATTGCCAGGACTGTCTGTATAAGTAGCCTAAGCGGGCACAGCATTTGGGAGGAAAGTTTGGAGCAGGGGCAAGACAGCCCCATTGAGTTTAATGGGACTTACACCCAGCTAAGTGTGCATAGGATTGCAGCCTTTGTTTTTACAATATTTGGTATCCCATACTGTCAGTCCAGAAGGGACCTCCAGTGCCTTATTGCAGAAAAAGAAAGCCAACGGAAACCTCATTCCGTTCTAATCTGCAACATCCAACCACTTCAGGAGGACAACTTCCCTGTAAGCATAATGCTGCCAGCCAGCCATTACTTCATCCCAAAACCCTTCTGAAAATGACAGTTGGGCCAGGCAGGCCCCCCTTGAGAGGATATTCTGAAGGGGTAGTGTAACAAATTGAGAGGCTCCATCACATGCCCTTCTGAAGAATCTAACCTCTGAATATGGGTGAATACAGAGCAGTGGTGTGATATGAGATAGTTGGCCATTAAGCCATTGTGATAATGGGGGACCATCCACCCCCACATTGGCTGGAAGGCTAGCTTGACAAAGAATTGGAGGTCCAATCAATTCTTGACCTGCCTTGCTGACAACTTTATCAGCAAGTGGAAGAAAGAATTAAAACAGCAGTTCCCTAACTCTCTGGGAGTTAGGGAACCGCTGTAAGTGCTTGCGGGGGGCATTGCAGCAACAGAATCACTATGAACACGTCATTTCTGGCCACATATTGGGACTGGGGGGCCTTACCACTGCCTGCCCCAGCATCTGGGAGGGTTGGGGAGTCCTCTGCAGGGCTCCCTGTGCGTTAGAAGAGGGCTGCCTAAAAAATCCCCAAACCTGCAGGATGAAGGTCCACAAGCATGACATTCCCCCCACCTGAATTCATTGTTGTCGTCCTCATCCTAGACCTTTAATGACATGGACCCCCACCCTAATTCATTAGTCCAGCAACACACACAAACATCATTGTGAAAAAAAAGAAAACCAATAATCCAAAACCAATAGCTCTAGACTCCCCCCGCCCCGATTTTGAACTTTTATTTTTTCTCCTCTAGGAAGGTCTTCAAAGTCACTTGGCAATCACAGGGACTAGAAAGACGGGTATTTCTGTTTAAATTAAAAACAGTAGACCCCAGGAATCTAACAAGTATTCAAAAGCACTGTATTGGTTACACATGTGATCTACACTGGGCAAATGCACCCCAGTGGGTTGTTGGCTTCAAAGGGACAGGATTAACCTGGAATTGTCGGCCCCTGACTCCGACTGCTACTTTAACAGCTCAGAGGCCGCAGGAATCTTCTCAGTCAGGCTATTCCAATAGTTCCTTCCCTCCCGTCCCTTCCCCTCCCCTCCATATGACCTGGCTGTAGCCTACAACAGAAAATACTGGAGCAAAGGACCATTGGATGAGGCAGAAACATTGCTGCTCATTCTTGTGTTACCGGGAGCTGGCAACAATCTCCGATGACCAAAAGTATCTTTCTCCTCTTTAGGAAAGCAAATCAAACTTTACTGCACTAACTTGGACTTTTCTGCTTTTCCCATTTAATTGCAGAGCATAAGCCCTTTAGCGTAATATTCCCCCCACAGCCCCGCTTTGGAGTAAGGTAAGTCAACGCTTTTATAAGTCTGGTAATTAGAAATCTCTATGGTACAGTTTCATTAAAAACTTTCATTAAACAACATCTGCCCTTGTATAGGGTCTCCTAATCAATTTGGTCAAACAGAAGGGCTTCTAATCGGCTGTTGATAAAAATAGAAGATGAAATTTTAATTCTAATAGATTAACCACAAACTCAAGATAGTCCTCAAAATCCATCTCCCTCTATTCTCCAGTGGATTTAACGACTATTCAGCAACTCATTACTAAATAGAACAAGATGAACATTTTCCAGTTCATTAAAGAAATGTACTATGTATTTTTGCATTGTCCTCATGATTCGTTACAGGGAGTCTTAATTACAAGATAATGGATAATGGTTATTAAACGCAGGCTCCAGTAATGAAGCTCTATTCATTTGTGAGCCTCGGAGACTGCAAAGAGGGGAAAATAAAATTACTAGCTTCAAAAGATTAACGGATTAAATTATTATTCAATTTTGAAAATCTCATTCAGACTTTGCAGAAACAAGAAGGGGTTTTTTATAAAAAAAAATTAGTATTAGTACTACAAGTGATGCACTTATTTTTTTAAATA
The DNA here is from genome assembly GCA_029204185.1 of Lerista edwardsae. Lineage (NCBI taxonomy): Eukaryota > Metazoa > Chordata > Lepidosauria > Squamata > Scincidae > Lerista > Lerista edwardsae. The sequence goes on from JAJKFI010000051.1 coordinate 1,265,146, forward strand.
AAATAATATCTTAAGGCTATTAGCAGAATAATCAGCTTGAGATGTGATTATCAAACATACAGTCAATTTAGCAACATCTTCTAACAATGAAAACAATACATTTTTTATTTCGCGAACAAACTCTATTTATGATATGGGCAAGAGCTTGCAAGCTCGATTCCATAAAGAACATGGAAGAAGTATGCTGCTACAGAGCATTATACCATAAAGGTATTATTAACATTTTATATTCCACTAATGAAAATGGAGACTCAAAAAACATAAAATCAAACCACTGCTTTAAAATGGAGGCCATTAAGCATAATTCATGTTAATGTTATAAATAAGATAGGCCTGGCCATATTATTCATCTGTCAGTGCTTTTATTTGATGAAAAAAGAGAAACTTTAAGCAAAAAGAATAGACTAAGAGCCTGATCCCACAGCTACATGGGGCTGCGATTCTGGAATGGCAGGACCCCCAAGTACTGTCACGTTCCCATGGGGCCAAGGGCTCAGCTGACCAATCAGTTGAACATGCCCAGCCTAGCATTGCTGCCCACAGGCTGTCCTTGTTCCATGAAGGTTTAATTTGTGTGGCTGCTGAAGCGCCATGCTTCCAGAGGTATAGTAAGGCACTGGAGACTATCTGCAAAAGAGACCTTTACCCCATCACACTCACAATCCGGATTTTATACACACACTCACACATAGTTATTTACAGAGTAAAAAACAAGCCCATCGGCACTAATAATAGGTTTAAACCTAATGTGTGGTTTGACCCAGTGATTTGCCCAAAGCTCTACAGTGGGTTATTTGGTTGAGCAGTGATCTGGAACTTGGATTTTCACATGCAACATTCCGTTTCTAAAACCAGCCTGCAAAAGGTTAAGGATGATACGTGGGTAAGCTGAACTCCCTCTGCTCTACCTCCTACAGGAAGACACAGACAGACACACAGAGATTACTGTGAACTTATGTCACAGTGAACTTATGACCTGCCTACTAGTCCCTACTTCAGACATATATACAAGTTTTGAGGAGATCAGAAGACTAAGGGCCCAGTCCTAAGGTGCATAGCACCCGTGATACGTATGTACCACTGGCTAAAAGTGTCGTGAACATGCCATGAAGAATATTCATACTACTATGAGAGGAGGGAGCACTGGTGCTGGGCCCAGCCCCAACTAACTGGTGTTACTTGGCACTTGGCCCCAGTGCCAAGAAGAAAGGCTATTCCAGCAGCGCCAGTAACCGCTAAGTAGATATGGGGCTGGGGGAGAGACAGGGAGGGGCTGGGACTGTGTGAGGGAGGGGAGGATTGGTCCCACGCAGGGGGTGGGACCTGATGATTGCTTCCACCTCCGGATCCTATGCCCTGCTTTGGGCCAGGCAGCCTGACACGGAGCTGCTCGAGTTTCCACTGGCAAAATAGCCAGTGGAGACTCGAGGTGTCCCATTGCATAAGAACATAAGAAGAGCCCTGCTGGATCAGGCCGAAGGCCCATCTAGTCCAGCTTCCTGTATCTCACAGCGGCCCACCAGGTGCCCCAGGGAGGCATGAGACAACAAGATGCTTGCATCCTGTTGCCACTCCCTTGCACCCGGTACTCTGAAGTAGCCTACTACTAATGTAAGGAGGTTGCACAATCCATCATGGCCTATAGCCCACGATGGACTTTTCTTCCAGAAATCTGTCCAATCCCCTCTTAAAGGCATCTAGACCAGATGCCATCACCACCTCCTGTGGCAAAGAGTTCCATTGAAGGGCCCATGGATTTCCTTGGGAGAAGGGGATGAATGTCCTTCCCCAAGGAGACCCCGGAAGCTGTCACACGTTCCATGGGATGCATTTTGCTACCCTTATTTGCCTTAACCTAATAGTGGTTAGGATGGCAAGCTTTGGCCAGGTAAATGAGAGCTCAAATTCCCATACAGCTGTGACGCTCACTGTGTGACCTCCATGATTGACTTATCTCAGGATAAGTTACTTCACAAGGATGCTGGGAGGATGAAAGTGAGACCACCCACAACTACTTATGCTTCTCTGGGCTCAGTGGAAAAAGAACAGGATGCAAGTTTGAATAACATCATCATGTAGAGGTCAGGAATAGGACAATTAGAAACAGATCAGCACCAAAAGAAACTCAGACCAAACCAATTTCTGGAACTATTTTTAAACCCCAGTTCTGAAAGAGCTGACTTTGTTTAAATTGCAAACTAAATCTCATAATTTGGGGTGGAAGAATATAAAAGCTGCAGAGGAATGCTTTTGTGCAACTGCATAAGGGAGAAAGAGCAAAAGTGGACAGGAAACAACTGCATTTGAGATCCAAACCAAACTGATGCTGCTTTTCTTTTTACAAAAGCTTTTGAGCCAGAAGAAAAAAAAAATCAAACCTGGCATACAGCTAGAAAAGGACAAGCAGTATGAGTGTGTGTTTACTGTCCCATTATTAAGCAGTAAAGAATAATAAGCAGCATAGCCATCACAGAGTAATCACAATCTTTGCGTTTCAAAGTGCTGTAAACACCCGGGGGACATGATTATCTCCTGATAACCTCAGACTGCTTAAAGTTGCTTTACTCTTAATAAAGAATAAGGACACAGTCTGCAATTTAAAATAATGCAGAGCGATCTGGCGGATGCCTAATGGTTTTGTATCACAATTTTTACTGCAATCCTTTCAAATGCATAGAAGTCCAAATTGGATGGCCCAGATGAGAGAGTTTGCCAAAGCCACTTCGGCTTTGCCAAAAGCCATCCCGAGCCACCCCCAAACGTAAGGCTGTAACCTTTCTCCACTTCTGCCAGGTCCACAATTAACAACCCAACTCATACATTCCTGGGGCAACATGGAAGCTCCTTCTGTAAATGGCAATATCTCACACCATTACAGCAGGAGCCAGCCAAAGAGGTCAATGGAGGCAGTGGCCTTCAGAGCGAACCAAGAGTTTGCTGCGGCACCCTTGGCGGTGGTTCCCAAATTGTGCAAGCCAATTTCAGGTGGGTTGTGAAGCACCTGGGGCAGCCATATTGAAAATATGGGAAGAAGGGATGCTGGAGAGGGGGACGGCTGTGTGGTTGTGTTGCCTGTGCCAAGGTTGTAAAATAGACTTTTTTCTTTCTGATTCACTTTGCTATTGGAAAATGGCTGAGGAATAACCCAACTTATTGCTGCATTCTCAGGAAAGTAGCACGCTCTGGCCTCACAATTACTGCACTTCCAGTGGGTCCCAGACAGTTTCTCATTCTAAAAAGTGGGTCCTAGTGCTAAAAGTTTGAGAACCACTCTACTAAACTTTGGCCAGGCTACATCACAGACGGAGTTCCCACCCATTTCCTCAGCCTGTATCACATGAAGTACAATTATTTCCAGCCATCTGAATTAACTCTGATGCTTCCCAGTGTCAGCAGTAAGTTGTTAACTAATTTTATTAATAAAAAAGGCTATTGTATACCAAACTTGGGGGAAAGTTGCTGAAATAGAAAAATGATGTGCTTGAAATGGCTTTAGAAAAAATATATTACATAGAACAAAGCAAACTGGAAAATTAAGCTCCTTTATCAGGCCTTGAAAGTGCTATGAATTTTAAACATAACTTTTTTAAAAAAAGCCAGATATATAAAAGAGGAAGAAAAAAAAAAACAACCACCAAGAGCATCACACTTCAATGTCAACTTGAGTGTATTTCTCAATAATGTCTGATAAAAAGCACTCAAATTCCAAAAAGGGGAAGAAGAAAAAAACACCATGCCTTGAAGGAAGGCATAAGTCATTTTTGCTTTTGAGACCTTCAGGCTTTAAGCATATATATAAATGCCTGGTCGACTCTGCACCAAACCTCCAAAGTCTACTCCAAAAGAAACTAAAATGCTTTGCTCAGAAAAAGTGATGTAATTCAGATTAAGTCTATATACCATGGAAACAATGGCATCACCCTCCCCCTAGTATCCCTTTTTCCACCTATAGCTACTTTTGACAATTTCAACTGTGAGCACCTCAGGGCAGAAACCCGTCCTCTGTGCTAAGTAAAGCACCAAATACATTGGTGGAACTACATAAATAGAATAATCTGCCTACTACTGACAAAATCACAACTAGGTCTTTTGTTTAGTACATTCTTCTGAGCATCACTAAAGAACAAAAAGGGAGACCAGGGTGGTGTTGCCATCCACACACCAACAACTGCAGAAACATCCATCCAAAAGCTGGATGTTCCTATCACTTGGCTACCACACATGGAAGAGAAACCTTAAGACAAGCCTTCAACACTTGTTAGAATGATCTTCATATAATAGGCCCTGAAACACATGTGTCATCAATGTTAACAGTTCTATAAAATGCTTTCAAAGATAAGCCAAAACAGAACTGGATCGTTTTATAGTTCACGATGCTGAGCAGAAATTTAACAGGCCGCAATCCTAACCTGGAGTTAGGCTGGCACCAGTGGCGTTTCTACAGGGATGGCAAAGCTCTAAGTTTTGCAGGAAGCCTTACCCTGTCATGTACATCCCTCCTCTCCCTTGCTGCTGTAGCCAGTAAGCAACGCCAAGATGGTGCTGTTCCCTGTGAGGATTGGCTAAAACAGTGCAGGAGAGGAGTGATTTCCACTGCAAGGTAAGGCTTCTTGCAAAACTTAGAGCTTTGCCCTCCCTATAGAAACGCCTCTGGCCGGCACAGTTAGGCTGGCACTGATGTTCCCCTATCTTGGTGTCCCCAGTACCCACAGTTTCAGGTATACACAGTGGGGTCCCGAACGGAACCATAGCGGACACCGAGGATGCCTCAACCTTCGTGACAACAAGGGTGATTCTAGGTTCTTAACATCCACCCCCTTCTCTTGCCCTACTCTGTGAAGGACTGAAATTTGCTATCCACAAAAAAGACTTCTGCAACTTCCAATGCAACTCTAATTTGTCCCTATCCCCCACCCCACCCCCAAACATCCAAATGACTTATTCTGGGAAAGTTTGGCTCCGAAAAAATAAATGAAACTTATTTAACAGCTTTATTAAAATAGTCCATCATAATCATTAACACGCGATCCGTGCCAAAAAGCCACAAAAAATTAGCAAGTGGTAGTTTAAATATTTATAAAGGAATACTTTTCATATATATATATATGAAAATAGGGGGAACAAAGACCTTGTGTGAATCTTGTCAGAAAATCAATTTTAAAAGCATGGGTGGAAGTGAAAATAAAAAAAAAGGAATGGGGGGGGGAGTTTGTTCTTCACTCCTGTAACTTATTGTAGGCTAAAGTATCCATTTAAAAACTCCAAGCATCTGTTCAATGGCAGCTGTAAGTAACATTACCCACACTCAGACAATTTATATCTTTCCCTTTTATTAAAAAATAAACAGGCCCCTTTAAATTATTCACCAGCAAATTAACATAAGCACAAGCATTCCCGGCTCCTGCTCAGGAACCACAGAGTGGGGCTTCTTCGCTCCAGAGATGATCTAAAACCTCACACATTGTGCTGACTTCTCCAGCTCCTCATGCGCTGTCCCACCCAATTCAACACATGAAAACATGGAAAACCTACGCACCACATCAAAGACGCATCTGTGAGTAATGAAAAGCAGGGGGAAAAACCCACATTGCTAACTCCTCACGTGCCCAGCTGGTGAGCTTTGCCTTTTGAGCCACTACGATATGATCTCAGCTCATTGTGGTCATTGCACCTTTTAAAAGGTTTTAATCCTCCTCCATTTTCACCACCCTGAACTGGGAAATGTTGTCCACTCATAATCTGAATTGTTGTCAACAAAGGTTGCTATCCGTGGAGGCCAGGATCAGGTGCCCCCAAACTCAGACCCAGGACTCATTTTTTACGTGATTGATTCAACAAAGAGAACTCTAGAAGACCACAGAAGAGGAGCCCTGCAGATCACATTGTGGTTCCTCAAGTTCACCACTGTGTGTCTCGTAGTGGCCAGTCAGTTGTCTCTGGGGAGCCCCACAAACAAGGCATGAGGACAAGAGCCCTTTTCTCCTGCTGTTGCCCTCCCCCCCACCCAGCAATTAGTGCCCAGCAATTAAATTAATTCAGAAGTGCCTGAGTGTTACTGAAATATGGGCGTTACCACACAACCACGACCAGCAGCAATGAACACTCTCAATTAAAGAATTGCTGAATACATCGTAATAGCTGCAGATGCTGAACCCCTGGAGCTCATCCTTCATCTTTTACTTCTGTGAGAGGACAAGAATGTGCCCTATGTCTTTTGTGTGCTCTAAGCAGGCCAGAGGTCAGGCATGTGGTGTTTCTTGGCCTGTCACTGCCGGCTCCCTGACCATCAAAGGCCGCTTGCAACCGAAGCCTCAAATTCACTCAGTCCCACAAACCATCAAGACAGGCCTGCCTAACTGAGGGTCAGAAAAATGTTTTTTCCCAAAAAAATTTATGGTAGTGTCATATGAATTTGGGATGCCAGGTGGTGAACCATTACTCTTCAGGCTCTTAACAAGGAAACAGAGCCCAAGCCTATGCATGCCTACTCAGAAGTAAGTCCCATTATAGTCAGTGGGGCTTACTCCCAGGAAAATGTGGCTTATGATTGTAGCTTCAGTCATTAGTTAGAATTCTTCCTTTTGGTGCAAGACAACTCTGCTTATAACTTCATTTGCTGAAGCATTTTTTGCTGAAGATTTGGGCACTGGCCTGTGTCTTGTTACAAACCACTTTTGCAACTTTCGAGTTTGTTGGTTGCCGACACCAATTTAAGAGTTGCCCTTTCTCCCCTTGAAGTGTAGTGGTGCACTTTTGAAAAATGGTACTCTATGTGAGCTTCTTGTTAAAAAAACCCACACCTTAAAAACTCAAAAATAAACAGTTTTGAAAAATATTTTGTTCAGTTAAATAACTATTCTAGTTATTTAATAGAGTAGTATTGTAAAAAATGAGGTCGATATTTTTCTGCATGGAATATGTTTGATCTGATTACCAAATTAAAATGGAACTGGGGAGTTAAAAAATACTGATTAATTTAATCTGGATGAAAACCAACATTTTTAATGGTTCAGTTCATGGACCACAAGACTTGCTTTTGGCTACAAGAGAATAGCACAGTGATTCTTTGGAAAGTAGATTCTTTGGCAGCTGTATTAAAGCAAATGCAAAGTGTGATGAAAATAGGAGCAGGTACACAAGGAAAGGGGGTTAAATAGCTGGGCCTGCGAGGAGTTCAAAATGTGTTTTGTAATTTATAAATGCAACTTTGATATAACAGGTGGGTTTTAAAAAAAAACATTCATGTATTATATTGGGTGGAGCATGAGATAGTTTTGGCCATACTTTGTATACACCGAAGTGTGGTAGGAATGACAGAGTAATAAACATCATGGCTGTGCCCAGGCAGAGTCCTACTGCATGCCAAATGTCAAACCAAGTATAATCTAGAACTATATGTACATAGAACAAAACTTTAAAGCCAGAACTAACAACACTGGAATTCCACAGAAATACCGTTGTTTGAAGACTGGTGGATGAAGGTCTTGGAACTAGCAGAAATGGATAAACTTGCTATTCTAATTAAGGAGAAGTCAGTAAATACACTTATAAACAATTGGAAACCGCTTACTGTTTTCTTGCAGAAAACAGAGAAAAATAAAGTATTGGTTTGTGGGTTTGAAGAATGAAAAGCAATTACAACTAACTATTAAGAGGAGATTAGAGCAGAGGTCTCCAAACCTTTTAGCCGAAGGGCTGCATCCAGGGGTGGGATTCAGCCAGTTCTCACCTATTCTGCAGAACTGGTTGCTAATTTTAGGTTGGGAGAGTGGTTGAATTTTAGGCAGTGGGTGGCCCTGAAGGCTGCCCTGAAGGACATAGAACCAGTTGTTAATTTATTTGAATCCCACCACTGGCTGCATCAAATATCTGGCATGGTGTAGAGGGCCAGAAAAATAAATAGATGAATTTAAATTAAAAATTTAAAAAATACAGTAGAGACAAAACTTAGATGAACGAATGGGCTCAAAATGCCAGGATTCTTCCAAGAACCCTCACACCCCACAGAAATATAGCACACACTTTAATGGACTCCCATTCCCCCACCCCACAAGCAGCCTACTTAAATGTGCTGGAGTCAATATCTCAGAACCAGCAGATCATAGGAAACATCCAGAACATGTTCCGAAGGCCAGGGAGGCCTCCCAGACTCTCAGAAAGCTGTACAAGGCCTTCAGAGGGCCTAAAAACCTTACGTCCGGGCCTGGGAAATCCAGAGAGTGATTACTTTTGGTCTTCTGGAGGCATTCTGAGGGCTGGGGAGGCTGCGCTTGGCCTCTCTGGCCCTCAGAACACCCTCTGCACACAACCACAGCAAGGTCAGCAGGGCCAGAAGCTCACAGGGGACTAGAGGCTTGCCACGGGCCAGATCGAGGATCTCCGAGGGCCACATCTGTCCCCTGGGCCGGGGTTTGGAGAGCCCTGGATTGGAGGAATGATACGCAAAGGGAGACGTGTTTGCTTAAAAATGGTTGAAAGAGACTTTTATTATGCACTAGGCAGACTGGAGTGGATGCTCTGTTTTTATGAAAATCTATATATATAAAAATGGACCTGGGTATGTGGGTGTGTATGTATGCGGGTGTGTATGTATGTATGTTATGCATAGGCTCGGGAACGCCTGGACCAATCTGCACGAAACTTGGCAGGAATACACCTTGCAGCCTGGAAGGAAACACTGCGGGGGTCAGACCCCCCTACAGCCCCCGGGGGGGGAGGGACAGTGAGGGGATTGTATTGGAGTGAAAGTGTGCTGTCACCCTGTAGTCACAAAGGATTCTGCAGGTCATGAGCTGGGATTGCACTCACTGAGCTGATACACAGGAAGAGACCTCAGAAACGAAAGTGAAACTGCTTTGCACTGTCTGAGTGGCCCAGGCTGGAAAGAGCATGATCCAGAGAGTTCCAACACCCAGTCGGATCTGAGAGGGACCTATTTCCAGAGGGCTAACTGCCCTACCACAGGACCTGCAGACATGGTTCAGTGAGTGTGACAATTTCATTACGCTCCTTTGCTTGATTCTGTCCCTGTATTCATTCCTTCCCCTAATAGAAGCTGGGGATACTTTGTCCCCCAGGCAACGCCGGGTAACAAAAGGCTAGTGATACTATAATTCTGTAAGTTTTACTTTCTTTGTGTGTGTGTTAGTTATCCATTAGTGGTTAAATAAATAAATATATTCTGTAAAAAAAACCAACTAAAGCCAGAACTAGATGCGTGTTGACAAGCAGTGGCTCTCTAACCACATGTGGAAGTGTGTGTGTGTGTGAGTGAGAGAGAGAGAGAGAGAGAGAGAGAGAGAGAGAGAGAGAGAGAGAGAGAGAGAGAGAAAAGAATCTGCAGGAGAGTACAATCCTTTACCAGTCTTCTGCTTCCCCCCCCCCCAAAAAAAATCTAGTTTTGTAGATAGGCTAATCAGGGTGTGTGGAGTTGCACAGGAAAAGTAACAGGTGGGGAAGGATTAATCATCCTCTAGTCCTACTTCTTCCCTGTAAATTTTCAACATACCACATGTTAGAAATATCATCTGGTTGCATGCTGTATTGGAGCTTAAAATTTTAAATTTTGCTTTACTGCAGGTCAGGCTCCTAAATATGGAGACATGATATTCTCCTTAGAAAAAAAAATTGCAATCAGAAGCTTCCACCTAAGAAGGACACTGCCCTTCCTAAAACCCATGCAGTGAGCCAAAATAAAGCAGCTATCCTGGCTCCACCTCTGTTATTCAGGACGATTGGCAGTGACACGCAAGACTTCCATGAAATTCTGCAAGCAAAGGTTAATGGAACACAAATTGCTAGAGATTAAGCAGCAATTACTCCCAAGAACCGGCCTTTGCACTCCGACTCAAGAAGAACAACAAGGCTGTATACCAAAATGGGGAGTTTGATGTGGGGGATCTTCCCTGAAGAAGGGGTCAACGCAGGCTTCCGAGTGTTTGTTTCTCAGACAGAAGGGATGCTTGGGCTTCTGAAATGCGATCTGAAGTCTTTCAGCATTGCACTTAACTTAATTCAAACAAAGCACACTTTGCCACTAACAAAGCCACAAATCAATGAAAGCTATCATGTATGTTTAAAAAAAATGGGAAAACTGCCTTGAAAAAGCTGTAACAATGCAAAGGGAAAAAAATACTGTTAACCACAGAGCCATCTACTGCACTGCAATGAAACTGCAGTCAGAGGAAGGGGTAAAGGTAAATGTAAAGGTTTGCCCACAACCGAATGGTCTAGTCATGAAGGACTATAGGGGGCGGTGCTCATCTCCGTTTCTAAGCCGAAGAGCCGGCGTTTTGTCCAAGGACAAGCTTCCGTGGTCATGTGGCTGGCATGACTATACGCCGTAGTACATGGAACGCCGTTACCTTCCCACTGAAGTGGTACCTATTTATCTACTCGCATTTGTAGTTGCTTTCAAATTGCTAGGTTGGCAAGAGCTGGGACAAGCAACGGTAGCTCACTCCGTCATGCAGTCTCAAACTGCCAACCTTCCGGTCAACAAGCTCAGCTCAGCGGTTTAACCCGCAGCGCCACCAGGTCCCTAAGAGGAAGGGGGAACGAGTGCAAATACATATGTGCATAAAATTTAAAAAAAAATTATTTGATTGCTTTAAAGTACAAAAAGCAAAGCAAATTAATTAGGGCTCTCCCTCTAATGATTTGATTATTTCAACTAATTACTTAAACCAGTGTTATTCAAACTTGGTGGGTCACTTGGTGGGTCACAACCTGATGTCAGGTGGGTTGCGGAAAGCTGGGAGCAGCCTTTGGATGCTGCAGACTTTACTCTTGCTACATTCCTGTTGTAAGTGTTAACAGTTTGAATTTTCAAATGAGTTTTTTTTTAATGTTTTTAGTTCAATGTTTTTACTTAATATTTTGACCTAATCTTGCTTTCTGTCAGAGATGTTTCATGGTTGGTCAATTGCTGCAGTTCAAGAATGCTAGTTTGCATTCCAGGAGTGTCATTTGAATACGTCACACTGATGTCACTTCCTGCTTGATGATGGCACTTCCAGCCATGACATTACTTCCGGTGGGTCCTGACACGAGTGCGATTCTAAAAAGTGGGTCCCTGTCTATAAAGTTTGAGAACCACTGACTTAAATCAACTACCACTTCCATCATATCAATAGGGTTTTGAAAGCCTCAAGGTACTGGTGAACCAGCATTACAATTCTATTTGAAGAAAACCTTCAAATGGGCTACTGAGATGGGTATCAGAACAGGATTTCTATTTGGCATCCCTGGGGGCTTTTGCCCTGTGGACCAAGGTCACTGGGATTCTAATTATTGGAATCAGTGCTAAGAGTTTTGTGTTGAAGCATTACAACAACTTGGGGTAGTGGTGGTGGTGGCGGCGGCAGAAGACATTCCTGTCCTGAAACAGATATAGTGCAATTATGCTTAATATTACCACTCTCCCATCCTGACCATTCCATGTTTGTGCTCACTTCAGACCCAAGAAAAAGCCATGGCTTGCATTAAGTGAGCCAGCTTAGAAAGTGCTGGTGCAGTCTCTTCATCACTCACATGCTCCATCCTTTGCCTTGCATATTGCAATCCCTTCCCTTCTTGGTTTGCCACTGCATCTGCACTGGCAAGTGACAGTCTGCTTCTGCCCTGAAAATCAAGACTCTACGCCTGGATCAAAGTTGTGGCCTAATCAGTGTTGTGTTTTCATCAGTAATGCATTGTCTTTGTGCCTCTGCCTTTCGTTTCTTCAGCCTCATCCTGACACAGGGAGTTTAAAACACGCGGCTAAAACAGATGCTTTCACCACCTTCCGGCTTTCTCTGAAGTCTGTTGCTCTGGACAGACACTAGATTCCACCACAGTTGAAGCAAGACCTTCAACACAGGCATTATTCCCAGTACCTCAACTAAACTCTGCCTCATGTCAGAACCATCACAGGTAGCAGATGCCACCTGTATGACAGTCTGCGGAGGCAGGAAGAGCTTTAAGATCTTTCTAGGAGGCCCTGCTCAGAGCATCCCTTACCTTCTGAGATGTAGGAAAGGGACAACAGGGAGCAGGGCCTTCTCAGTTGGGGCACCTCATCTTCGGAACTCCACATCTCTACCAGTTTATTAGGCACTTTTGGGCCACAACTAAAGTTCTTTCTTAATTCTCCTCAGCATTTAATAGAATCTGACTTTATTGCTGGTGCTAACTGAATTCTGGTTACATTACTACTGGCCTGAAGGCCACAACTATGCATCCTACTTAGGGGTGGAGCAAAAAAACTTAAGCGCAACTCAGACCACTGAAGAGCACATCAAACCACACACACACCCCAATACCAACTGATCAGGAGTTCCATTTTGGAGATGACAACTGATTTCCTAAAGGTCATATCCTACAGATCTGGCTCTTTCCAGATAAGACATTCTAAATTTGACAAAAACACAAATGGAAATTACCTGCCATCATGGCTACAAGACTGGCCTTGTAGACATTAGTAAGTGATCCCAGCTCTCCAGTCCCCAAGATGGTTTTCATGTGAGCTTCTCCACAAGCCTGACGAAACTGACAGATTTCCTCATAGAGGCCTAGAAGAAAAGAGTCTGATTAAACATACATCTCTAGCTCAGCATCACACCTCAGATTTTTTTAAAAAAAGAATCCTTTGTAAGAAATCCTGAAACAAATTTCAATCAAGTAGATTCTTAATCTAAAAAGCTTGGTTCCAAATGTGGATTAATAAATACAGACTTGAAATGTGAAGTTTCTTGTCTTACAGAAATTTGCTGCAACACCACCTTGAATATTGCAGAACCAGCCAGAATGACAGAAGTCATTCTGAAACATCTCTCCCTTCTTCCACCCCATTAAAACAAGAAATGGACTCAAAATATTTCAAAAAGTTCTTCCCCAGAATCAGTGTCTACAAAACTATCAATCATCAATCAAATAGTATTTATATACCGCTTTTCAACACAAAGTTCACAAAGCGGTTTACAGGCAAACAGTGATAATAAAATTAAATGGCTCCCTGTCCCAAAGGGCTCACAATCTAAAAATACGCAAAACACCACCAGCAACAGCCACTAGAAAAGACACTGTGCTGGGGTGAATAGGGACAATTACTCTCCCCCTGCTAAATATAAGAGGAACACCACGCAAAAAGTGCCTCTTGCCCAGTTAGCAGGGGATGAATATTTCAATTCCACCCCCCCACACACACACACTTTCTGTTTTCAATGCTGGGCTTAAGGTGAACACTGGAGCATTTGAAGACAGAAAAACTGCCCCTCTCCCATTAAAACTTGACTGAGACCCGAAAGCCTGCAGAATGAACAGCAAAATGCGTTTGGGATTTTGAGCAGAAGCAGAAGCAGAAGCTCAGGGGAACTACGTTAATCCAGACACTAACCACCATATGGAAATCCCTGTCATTTGACTGGGATGGCTTTGGGACTCTATGCACCTGGCAGGCAAATCAGCCACCTGGGCTAGTTTTCCTTATTCACCTTATTCCAAAAAACGGGAGGAACGTCCAACATTACAGTCATTCTCCAGATGTTTCTAGATTGTGAGTCCTTTAGGGACAGGGAGAGCAAACTAACACAGTTTGTAAATTTTTATATACCGCTTTTCAACAAATTCTTAAAATGATTATTTTAGTGGATCCTTCCCCTGCTTGTTTGCCCTTATTTAAAGGGCAAGAATTTAAAAGTCAGTGCTACTGTATGATTTCTCTTTCTATATTTATTTCTGTTATTGGGCTACCTGTATTTCATCTCGGCTTGTCATATTTACAATACGCCATTGACCTCTTGCTGGCATGCCTTTAAATCAACAAAACCTGCCTACAGTCAGCTCCTTGATAGGAATCCAGAATGGAATGTTGGGGAGCCAAAAGCTTGAAACAAGCTTTTCAGATAAACAGGTACACAGATAAAATACACTTTATTAACCATGAAGGAAAAGGCAGCTAAAACTTGCAACGCTGATAAAATGATATCATGATGCAATTGCATATTGGAGTGTTCATGCATTTCGAATGAATGCAGTTTGTGGAAGAAAGACCAATTTCAAGCTTGCTCAGAAGTCTCATGATTATCATCTCACCCATTCCTGACCCTGAAGACAGGTAGGGTTTGGGTATGATCCAGCAAGATCATTTTATCAGCAAGAATGCCCTTATGTAGAGCAATGGTTCTCAAACTTTTCAGACATTGGAGCCTTTATCACTCTTGCAAGGAGTCTTGGGAAGCCCTGCCGGTGCATGTGCAGAGTCTCAGGAGTCCCAGAGCCCTGGCACATGTGCAGAGTGGCACAGCACTGAGCTCAACACTGAAAAGCTAGGAGGGGCTGAGGAAGGAAACCCACAAGCAGGGGAAGCAGGAGAGATGGACAAGCAAATGGGGCAGGAGGTAGCCACTTAAGGTGTGCGCTCATGAAGCTCTTATGATGAGCCTAAAGCTCCTAGAAGCACACTTTGAGAAACACTATTCTAGAGAGAAAGATAGGAAGGAATCAGAGCTGCATGGCTTATGTTTTCTGTCCCTCATTTGTGGTATACAAGTAGGAAAAGAGCCAGACAGAATAATTTTTTTAAAAAATGTAATGTACTAATGGAAGGTAGCTTTTCTCTAACAATCTGTCAAACACGAGTTCAGTGAATTCAGTGCAAGGACTCGGCTCCTAAACTAAAAAAGAAAGCCACAATACATTTGCTTTCATATTCCAATCCATTAGAGAGCACTTAAAATAATTTAATTGTTAAAGACCAGGCTTAGTAAATTATAGTTCAAGTGGCATGAAGGTAACCACAGATTTAACTTAAAGCTCAACGTAATTGGACATACACTAAAGTACTTAACATTTTCAGCAATTTTTGAAACAAATTAAGCACTGAAAGACTGTTCAGAAAGTCCAGCACTCATACATCAAGCCTGACCCTCAACTTTGCCACAGGCTTTTTTTTTAAAAGCACTAAAAGAGGAACAGAAAAATCAAGGACAATTTCAAAAAAAAGTCTGACAATTTTATAATTACAGTGCATGTCACACATTGACTTTTCTAGTGGATGTGCTGAACATAGCTGTGTGGAGCAAGGATGTGGTTAATGGAGCAAGGAAGCACATGCACTCTGCCCATGCTCAAGGCCTTCCACCATTATTTCTACTTAACTTCACCCACTCTGGATTTAATCATTAGCACTCCTGAAACTGATCCCTGACTCCAGGAAAGCCTTGGCTGTTCTTATAGGTTCAGTACTGGTTTAGAGGCATTTGTCTGCAGGCCAGGATCCAAAGAACTGCATACTCTAGCTCTTTACGCCCAGTTTGGGATTCTGGTTTTTGGACTCCCCATGCCATGCAGCACACTGTTTTTGAAACTCTGGGGACTTCAAAAGAACAGTTTGTGATAAGAAGGATCAAATATCTTGAGGCTTAATTTAGCTGTTGGCACACATACGGGGAAAAACAAAAGGAACACGGTTTGTTGTTAGCCACAGTTGAGCAGAGACAATGTGCACCAAGCCCCTGGGTATGGTGCTATGCTGGAGGCAACTCGAAGCAGTAGATAGCAATGACTGCTTTGGACAAGAATGGGTAGAACGCGTACATGGTTATTCACTTACAAGGATGGCCCCAAGGCGTGCTCTAAAGACAGATGATGCAGCCTGTTTCCTGAAGCTAAGCAGATCTGGGGGTAGTCAGTGCCTGGATGGGAGACTACCTGGGAACCCCATGGGTGCTGCTTTAAGTCCCACCAGGAAAGGAAGGATACAAATGTAACAATACAAGGGAACAAATACTCAATTTTGATTCTTTACAACCTCAGTATGCAGAATAGTTCATCTACTTGCATCGCCATACTCTCCAGTACTTCCATCCCTCAATATAACATTTGCCATTTTTAAGACAACCCAAGGACAGGCCTTTCCTAAGGGCAGCCCAGTGCCCATTAAAGAGGGCCTTGCTAGGAATTCCTACACGCCTACGGCTAGCTGCTGATTGGTTACCTGGGGCTAGCAGAAGCCAACATGATGGCTCCTGGCCAGCTCTAGAAGTGGCGAGGCCCAATGTGGGGCATTCCCGCGGGGCCTCCAACCCTCCCTGCAGGGCACCCTACTCACCAAGAAGAGCACTTGTGGTGCCATGTGCAAAGTGCAGCACCTGGAAATAGTTGGCAATGACATGATGACACTGCCAACTGCTTTCAGGAGGCCCATTTCGGGCTGTACGGAAGCCGGGAAAACTGCTCTGCTTATCCCACTGACCTACAGCCAGTGATGTCATGAAGGGGGTATGCGGGGGTACGCGAGTACCGGTTTCTAGGATTACAGCTGGCCCCGCCCATTCGCCCACCCACTCGTTGACTCCGCCCTCTGCAACGTTTGAATTTCCTGCATGTTTGAGTTGCCTGCATGTTCTCAGAGCCAGGCAGGCAGCGAGCGGAGCCTTTCCTTTCCTTGCCTCTGAAAAATGAGTTGCTCTGGGGTTTTAACATGATGCCAGGCCTCCTTAAGATGTTCTGGGGGTGCTGTGGAATACTGTTGCAACTGTTGGGTCAGTTTAAAATCATCTGAGGCCTCAAAAAGGGCTTTTTTCATGTCACTTCCTGCCACGACCTCACTTCCGGCTTATTACGTCACTTCCGGTGGGCGGGTCCCAACACATGCCAATCAAAAGTGAGTACCTGTTCTTAAATCATTTAGATGACACCACTGCCTACAGCCCTTAGAGATCCTGACTGTAGCAGCAGGCAATATGCTCGCTGCACTGATGTGGGGGGCCCCAAAGCGCAGGCCCAATAAGGTGACATTGGTCACATTGGTTTAAGGCCTGCCCTGGATACACCGGCCCTGTGCAGTTCAGCCGAACACAGGCCCATGGAAACCAAAGGCCTAGTCCGGAAGAACACTCGGTGAAGAGGCTGTTCACGCTATATTCTCTAGCTAAGGAGAAGTTCCCTCCTAATGCAAGGATGCTAATTGTATACTTCTTTTTTTATTAACACAAAGCTTAGTTATTGGAGCATTGTCAGCACTTAAAGGCAAACCATTCAAGGTACATTAAGAGAAAACCAATTACAAAGAAAACCCATCTCCTACTGTATTATCAAGCTTACTAATTAATAGCATTCCAGGGAGACAACTAGCAGCAGAAATCTAAACGGTACCAAGCGTTCCCCGAGATTCTGCAAAAACCAATTAGAAAACACACAGATTTTGTTGTCAGGAACTGAAAACACTTATTTTTTTAACAAGCTACCATCTAAGCCGACAACCCCTTGAGTTCTTTTTAACAATTCTGTTTGGAAATAATTAGAACATTGGCACCCACATCGTTTTGTTTCCCCTCCCCATTTCACATTAAGTTAGACAAAAGTGGGGGGAAATTATTTTTCACAATATTCTTTTGCAAAAAGAAAAAAAAAGCTTTGTAAAAGTCTGGGGATACGCTGGCATGAATTTTTGGCAGTTACTAACAAATTGGGATAAGCTGGGGGAGGGGGGGTTCAGGCAAGCCACAAACTGTGCAAAAAGAAAAGTGTGTGACAGTGGTGGGGGGGAAGAACCCAAGGCATGAAAAATCATTAGTTAAGTTCCGAAGGAGCTACATATGGCTGTCAACTCAAGCCTAACGTTTTTAAAACGGCACATGATTTTGCGTATCTTAAGGGCCCCTAGTTCAGTTGCAGAGCGCATGTGTGCAGAAGGACCCATGTTCAATGCCCCACACCCAAAAAATCCCCCTCCCCCACATGGACTTCATCATGTTAAGATCAGCTGTGTGTGTTCCTACAGATATCAGAGTTATGGCTGGCAAGAATACAGGAGAGAGCCTTTTCTACTCCCTATACCGTGATTTCCTTTCCAAGGACCCTCTGCAAACCCTTGAACAGCCCTTCGTTCTCCTGGGCATTGGTTCAACAGGATAGCTGAACTGTAACACAGCTTATTGCAATGGTTCCCGAACTTGTTAGTACCAGGACCCACTTTTTAGAATGACGATCTGTCTGGGACACACCAGAAGTGGTGCCATCGCTGGAAATGTCATCATTGTGATGCTAGAACCTGCTGCTTTCCTTTCTATGCAGCAATAACTGGGATCCTAAGCTTAATTAGTCATGACTCAAGCGCAATCCTATGCTGCGCTGGACTAGCGCGGTCGGCGGGCTTGCACCAAATCCAGCATAGTATCGAGGAAGCTGGAGCCTCCCCACGGCAAGGACATGCTCATGCCCTTACCGGAGGGGAGGCACCAACCTCCCCGGTACGCTCCTCGGAACTGTGCCTGCTAAACAGGAAGCCGAATCCTGGGCCCGCTTCCTGAATGGGCCGGCACACCTGCAGGACTGCCCATGTCCCGCCCACTCTCTCCCATGTTCCAAAATGGCGCCTCCCTTGCTGATGCAAGGGAGGTGCAGCGTGGACACAATGGGACCAGCGCTGCCTGCCAAGCCAGTCCTGTTGCTGTAGCGCTATATGCGTAGCGCCAACATAACCCCATTGCATCAATGCTGCACCCGTTTTAGGACTGCACTGTAACTGAACTCAGCATATAATCCCATATTTTTAGATGTACTCACAAACAACAGTGATGACATGACAAAATACCATATACTGTACATATCAAAACATAGACAATCTTGCACTGAATCGACTGTTCTTTAGTTGGGACCAATGGTGTCATTCAAATGATTTAGGAACAGGAACTCACTTTTGATTGTTGGGAACCCGGAACCAGCCACGGAGCCCGTTAGGATCCGGAACGCCCGTTCTGGTCCGTTCCCCCTGAATGACATCCCTGCCCTTCGCTCCCCTAGGAATCCGGAGTCGCTCCCTTTAACCCTCTGAGTGCCGGCCAACCAAGAAGAAAAGCTCTTTGCAGAGGAATTGGGAGAGGGGAGGAGGGAGAGTGAAGTGGGGGGAGTCAGCCCTAATTTTAACTAGTGGAACTGAGTTCTCCCATGTTCCCCCTGCATGACATCACTGGTTGGGACTCTGTTAATGCTTACCTTCCCATTGGCCTGTCAATACCAAGGTTCTGTTAATGACAATGTCAATCTCTCGGGCACCATCTTCCACAGCTAACCGGATCTCCTCCAAGCGGGTTTTCAGAGGTGTCTGTCCAGCCGGGAAGCCAGTTGCCACTAAGACAGAAAAGAACCCATGCAACATGAACACTGCAGCTTGTTAGAAAGCCCATAGAATATGCATTTATTTAGGAGTGCCCTATTCTGCCTTTCCCCAGGCAACAAGCCTAGCACTCAGAATACTGACCAGCTATGCTGTGTTGGTGCAAGGAGAGCTACAACAGTGGGGTAGAAGCCACCATTTTGCTATCTGTCAGGCTGTCCACATTAAAGCACAACCCATTTATCCACCATCCCTTGCATTCCCCAATGTAGGTCTTAATTCTAAACAACAACAAAAACCAAGCAGCTTTATCTTACCCTAGCTTTGATGAAGATAGGATCACTCTGAAACGCCACTGGGACTATCCACCCAGCATAGTGAATTTACGCAAACACCAGTAATACAGAACACCAGTACAACTCATGGGCCAGAAGAACACAATTTGCACAAACAGATCTCAATGGTGGTGGGAGCATGGCAGGGGAGCCAAGGTCTTCATTCAAAGCTTATGCTTGCTCAAAAGTAGGCTGGCAAGAACTCCCAATAATAGCACAATACAGCACCAGTGAAAGAAAAGCCCTTACATTGGAGTCACGTTGACACTCTCTCTCTCTCTCTCTCTCTCTCTCTCTCTCTCTCTCTCTCTCTCTGACACTCATGACACCCTTCCTTGCAAAAGAGCAAACAAAGCACAAACAGTAACTGATGAGAGAAAGTTCCAGAGCATTTCCCAAATTTGGATGGCAAGCGTTACTTCAATGACAATTCAATCTTCTCAACAGGTGAACCTCTAAATGCTGATATCAGACATCACTGGCCAGGCTAAGCCCTGTGGGTTGCAGCTGTTACCCATTAATCATGGCTAGCCCCAGGTGTCTCATCTCTCAACAGGTAACCACGCAGCTGTTCAACACTCAAAGAGGCAAGGATGCCTGCCTCCCCCCCTCCCCCATGGAAGAGAGACAATGCCAGACAATCGAGGCCTGCAGCAGCAGCAGCAACTGTCATGACCAGTAGGAAATTATGCCGGCCTTATGTCAGGATGCTGCCCTTCCCCCACCCCTCATTTCTGTGCACGACAGACAGGAGTGTAACTGGTGCAGCAATACTCAGCATGGGGAAGCTGCATCTGTTACTGCGCTGCTGCCACATCACTTTCAGAGGCCCTGGGTCCCCCATGAAGGAAGAATTTGGCAACTTCCTGTTCCTGTCAAGCTGCCAGAACTCACCCCCAATTCTGAGGAAAAGTGACTGCACAGATGAAGACTAGGCCCATATCACCAATAAGGACATCAGGCAGGCCTACAGACAGATTGATTCTGATCTTCCACAACCAACTGAGCTACATCTGAATAGGAAACAATTACATAAAATGAACATGTGCACACTTTCTTAATCTGGTGCGTGTATTTCAGTCACAGCATCACGGTTTTATTTATTTATTTTTAATTGGGAACGCAAGAAGGTAACTTGGGATGGTCCGCAGGCTCCAAAGATGGCCAAAAATCTCAACAGGAGGCTGCCATTAAGAAAAATATTAAGAATCCACCTTCAAAATAGGGATTTGCAGCTTACCTGAAGCGACCGGAATGCTGCAGCCAGCGGCCTTGAGCGCTTTCACAGCATCCGCTACTCTCGCTGGATAGACACACACAGCAGCCGCCGTGATACCTGCAAGGAAGTCCTAGAGTTACACAAGGACCACTGCCTTCCGGGATATGGTCGGCTCACCCTCCTTTTTAATCACCTGGTTTGGGGGCTGGCCTTACCAATAGGCAGGGAAAAGTAGTGTGACAGTTTCAAATTTCACTCTACAATGACAGAGCAGCAGATTATTAGTGGAAGTGTTTGTTTCCAGTGAGTAAGGTAGGATTACAGCCTACATCTTACTGAAACCAATGGGCTTATTTCTTAGTAAAATAAATAACACCATTTTCAAACACCGGATATTATTAGTTATTTTGTGTGTTATTAAGAACGTAAGCCCTGCTGGATCAGGCCAAAGGCCCATCTTGTCCAGTTTCCTGTATCTCATAGTGGCCCACCAGATGCCTCAGGGAGCGCACTGATATTATACAGTTTTATCTTTCACATTCTAGGGGGAAAAGTGGTCCCATGTGGGTTTTCTAATTTCAGGCACTAAAAAGCAATGTCAAAAAATTGTTTCATTTTCACCATACCCCAGTGACCCAGAGGAATAATATGGTCTGTGTTCATGTTTGGCTCAATCTGGGTTGCCTCCTGTTAAAAAATAATTCTCCCCTCTCCAACTTGCTCTGCAACAATTAGTCTGCGAATACAGTGGTTCCCAGACTGTGGGTTAGAACCCACCAGTGGGTCGTGAACCAATTTCAAGTGGATTGCAAAGCATCTAGAGCAGCCATATTGAAAAGATGGGAAGATGAGATGCTGGAAAGGGGGAGGGCTGTGTAGTTGTTTTGCTTCTGCCAAGGTTGTAAATAGGCTTTTTTCTTTCTGATTCACTTTGCTATTGGAAAATGACTGAGAAATAACTCAACTTACTGCTGCATTCTCAGGAAAGCAGCAGGCTCTGGCATCACAATAACAGCACTTCCAGCCGTGACATCACTTCTAGTGGGTCCCGGACAGAATGTCATTCTAAAAAGTGGGTCCCAGTGTAGTGCTAAAAGTTTGAGAATCACTGTGCTAATAAGTTAGCTCACGATAGCTACATTGGGCTGTGCAGACTGGCAGGAAAATTCTGGTGGCTTT
This sequence comes from Lerista edwardsae, assembly GCA_029204185.1. NCBI lineage: Eukaryota > Metazoa > Chordata > Lepidosauria > Squamata > Scincidae > Lerista > Lerista edwardsae. The sequence continues at coordinate 1,286,978 of JAJKFI010000051.1, forward strand.
TAACTTTGCCAAACCCACCATAACCTGGTTTTGAAGCTGGTTTCCCTCCTCCTCCTGATTTATTACATCATTTCAAGGTACAAAAGTATTTTGTGCTTTGAACCTTGGTGACAAATTTTTTAAAGGAATTGTCAGAATGCAGCTCACTCTTCCAGTCAGGAATGAGCTGAGAAAGACGGCAATGCTGTTACGCAAGCAGCTTATCCTTGCGCCAGACACAAACACATGAACAAAAGGAAAGCTGTGTGTCTAGAAGTATCATTTGTTGTACCTTTATCATGCATGTTCACAGCTTGCAGCAGATCCTCTCTGATGGGATGCTTGGCTTTATAACATAACCTGTAGACGTTGGAAGGGGTATCATCACCTGAAAGAGTGGTGAGGTCAATGCAGGTCACAGCCCTCAGAAGCCAGGCGGCCTTCATTAAAAGAAGCAGAAAGGCTATTAGGAAGAGTCCTCATCAGGCAAATATGTGGCTCAAGAAAATAAGACCTAATGAAAAAGGTTATGCACTCAACAGATTAAAATTCATAACTGATAAAAAATTAGAATAGAATGGCATTCTTGAATTTCTGCATGGAGGGTGCGTGCGTGCGTGCGTGCGTGCGAGAGAGAGAGATCCCATTTTACACCACATCACTGGATAACTGCCGAAGTTAACCTATCTGCAAACGTAACTGCAGAAGTAAACATAACTGTAAAGGGTTAAACCTATCTCTGTTTTGGGTGCCTGTTTCTGAGGAAGATAGAAAGGGCTCATTTAGTAATCCATTTTTGTGCCAATTCACAAATATTAAGAAATTATTTTATTAGGACTTTCTCACCCACCATAATTGGATGTTCACTGTGCTGCTGCTACTAACACTGCAACAGTTTGTATAAGACACTTTTGAGAATTTGTTGAAAAGTTGTATAGAATATTAAACAATGCAACAAAACCAAGGTAGGCTTTTTTTTTGGGGGGGGGTGATCTTGTGATGATTTTCCCTTTTTTTTTAACTCACTATGTGGCCTTAGGCAAGCCACTCCTTTTCAGTCCTCTCCATCTGCAATAAGGGGATAATAATGCTTACTTACCTTAAAAGGTGGTTGTAAGCTGATGACAAGATAATACGGGTGAAGTGATTTGTACACTTTCATGCATTATAAAAACACCAGGTATTATTATTTCTAACATTTTCTTTAAAAGAAAATTTGCCAGTAAGTACCTTCTGCATTTTTTTTTTTACAGAATGAAATTGGGTATAAACTACATTTTTAGTTGGAATATGTATTCCAACTAAAATACACTAAAAGAGAAGAGAGGATAAGATCAGCTGCTGGGAAAACGATTCTGGCCTCCTCACTTGTGAAATGAATTGTGAAGACAGATGCAGCAAAATAGCTTCCAAGAATTGGTGTGAACTGCAGGAGGTGGGGGAGAGATCTAGCTTTAAAAAAAAAAATGAGAACTTTTTTTACAGAAGAGACTGAGCGACAAGAGTCTACCTACATATTGCGAAGCTAAACTCTAGCCAAAGTCTGGGTATTTAGAAGCAAGATAACAACTTGCTACCTCAAGCCTAGTTTACAAATGCAGAAAAATGAGGTTGTCAGACAAAGCAGAGAAAGTGAAAAATATCATTTGTAATCCCCACCCCTTTAAAAACTTCACACACACACACACACACACACACACACACAATCAATTTTAAAAACTAGGGAAAAGGGTCTAAACCAGTTCCTTCCCTGAAGAAATACAGTTTATTCTACCACCTTAAAACTCTGGATGACAGAGAAAAATTTAAAAAGGGCTTCCACTGCAGTGGTTCCCAAACTGTGGGTCGCTCAGAACCTAGAGCAGCCATATTGAAAATATGGGGATGCTAGAAAGGAGGAGGGCTGTGAGATTGTTTTGCTTGTGTCAAGGTTGTAAATAGGATTTTTCATTTCTGATTCACTTTGCTATTGGAAAATGGCTAAGAAATAACCCAACTTATTGCTGCGTTCTTAGGATATCAGCAGGGACTGGTGACACAACAACGGCATTTCCGGCATGACATCACTTTCGGTGGGTCCCAGACGGATTGTCATTCTAAAAAGTGAGTGCCGGTGCTAAAAAGCTTGAGAACTGCTGTTCTACTGTATTCGTCTGAGCAAGACAAAAAAGACCTGCAATTCATTAGTTCTGGGTTCAAAGTACTGTACTTGTACCACAAGACTTCTTCGCATGTATGTTCCACACACACACACACACTGTCTGTGAGGAGGAGGAACAGGGTGACTCTGGCTGGACTCGTCCCCTGGCCTTTATGTGGCAAAAGTAAAAACTGGGCTGCATTGGTTGTGGTGATATCTGCAGAGACCTTTTCACACAACCAATGGACTAAAGCCTACAAAAACAGCCTGAACTGGGAAAATAATGTTCTGAGAGTTTGTTTGCAACCAGTAAAAGAAAATGCCATAGCCAGATACAAGGAAAGAAACGAAGGCAAGCCAAAACCGAAAGGAGCTGGCACCATACATTAACCCCTTTCAAATTAAAGGGAGTGATGAGCGACGTTGATTGCTTTTGCTCAGAGAACTGTCCAAGTAGTAGGATAAATGTGCTGGTTTGGATAATGGACACTCCTACCTGCTCGTGAATAAAGTTGCTTGCAATTCGTTTGTGGTTTTGCCACTCATAAGCCCCTTCCCCATCACCACCCCACCACCACCACTTGTTTGAATAAATGAATCATTTTTTCCATCCATTCATCATCGCCATAAACAATGATTTATTAAAATAAGACATGGGCAAGCCTGAGCCCTTCAGTTTTACAGGCATCTTGAATGAAATTCAATATTTACGCCCACAAAGGAGGAATGGCTGTTTTAGAAGCCAAGAGCAGAATAACATAGCAGGAGGACTTACCTGCCAATCCTTTTTCACGGCCCTGTGTGACCGAATTTGTTCCGCACGCCTTAGAACCGCTGGCTGATTCACCCGAACTCGTGCAAGCCAACCAAGGTCTAACAGGGGGGAAAAAAGTGCCCAGCTATCTTGAGTGCATTTTAAGGGCTGCTCATTTCTCTTTGACTCTCAGCCTCACAGTACAAAACAAGCGTAACCCTCCAGATATGACAAATGCTGCAGAGCAGACCTTAGACAGCGGTAAGGTCAGGCCTAAGCACACACTTGATTCTCCACACTGCAAACCCTTCAGTACTAGTTTAGTGAGCCTCAATATCAAGCTTTGCCATTCAGACTTTCACACCCGATGTTTTCCTACACAGATGAAGGAAAAAGCATGCCTGTTGCCCCCAAAACACCACGACTTTACTTTCATACGCCCACATCTGGAAGCAACAGAAACGTATTTGGAAGTAGGAAGTGTGGTCTGGAGGTTGAGCTGTTGCCTTTGCCTGAAGATGCTAAGCAGGATCAGCCTAGGATTGGCTTTGGATGGGAGACCGGAAGTCACTGACAGAGCTTGTGGAGGAATGGGAGGAGTGTGGAGGAGTCAGCTGACAAAAGAACTGGCCAAGGTGTGATCTGTGGTGGACTGTGAAGGCTCAGAAGGTGCAAACGTGCAGGCAGGATCATGACCACACATTGAAAGGGAAATATCTGAAGAAATTGAGGGTTCTGTGAATGGTACATGGAACAATAATTGTAAAAAGCCCAATTAAAAAATGGGGTTTATGAACAGTCTGCCCATGTAAACCGCCTTGAGTCCAGTGAAACCTGGAGCAAGGGGGTATAAAAATACATTAAAATAAAAAAATAAAAATAAAGTATGCACTTTAAGACATGCGCATATACGAGTTAAGAGAAATGTGCAATCTAGTGCAGGAGTTCTCACACTTCTCCCTGCTGTGACCCACCTCCTTTTCCAGCACTGGGCCTTCACAGGCCTCTGGAAACAACCAGAAATCACTTTCATGAACCTGGGAACAGAACTGACTTTCCGGCTGCTTCTGGAAGGCTGTGGAGGCCCTGTGTGGAGGCCCAATTTGGAGCCAACTAGACATAAGAGCAGGTGGGAGGGCTCAACCCAGATCCCACTGATCACTGGATTGTGACGCACAGTTTGAGAAATCTGGTCTAGTGTTCTTGTAGGATACCCTGATAAGATTTAGCTCTGGGAATTTTGCAACTGTTGGACACTAAATGAAGCTGTTGGGCATGACTAGGAACTGCAAGAAGGAAAAAAGGGAGCTAAATACAAGAGATGCTTATACTGAAATGATATTTTGGGTTATTGTTTTGTATGGTATGTCATGTATTAATTTATGTATGCCTAATAAAGTTTTGTATTAAAAATTACAAGAGATGGAGGGGTCGAGTATCAACTCCTAAAAGCTGCATAGTTTGATCCCATTTTGTGAGTTCACCATGGTTTGCCAGGCTTGGACAAAATGGCCAACTGTGATTTCAGGTAATATAAGCCAGAAACAGAAGCTGCTAATCTGGGGGGGGGGGGGGAGGAACCATGGGTCTGAGGCTCAAGGTTGCTAGCACTTATATTTAAACTGGGTTTAGCTTGAAGTCTCAATGCAGCCAAAATTCCTCCTGCTCACAAATTAACTGCATAAAGGGAAAACTACGTTCAACCATCACTGCTGCTTGAGTGTTTCCTTTTCCAGAGAGGACGTGGATCAGGAAGCGGAAAAAGATAAAGCCGTCCAGGGTGAAGCTGACTTGGATGTCTGGCTAAGGAACAACATGTAGGTTTATTAAACTTGGAGAGTGAGCCGACATTTTTCAATACGTCATCTTCTCACCAGCTGAATATTCATGTGGCTTCAGGGATAAAAGTAATTAGAGCAGTTAAACTATGGCTAATTAGCCAACTTTCTTTAATCCTCTCCAAAAAAGAAAAAAATGTTTTTCTTCCTCTGAAGACACGTCAAAAAAAAAAAAATGCAAAGACCCCTCCAAACTGTATTTAGAATTTCCAAGGGAGAGGCAATCTCCTTTGACTCCAGGCTATTCACTCAGCTTGCCTAAGGGTACGAGAGCACATCGAAGTGTAATGCCAAACACACAGGCATGCTAATAAGAAGGCTTTGAACAGGGTTCCAATGGAGGGCATGTGAATGCTCGTAATCAGGGACAAACATAGCAACGGCCCACGCAATGGTCCTGTGAACATGCACGCAAATTGCTGGCCACAAAATACCACACAAATCACACTTCAGCTACAGGCTACCTTGCTCATGTGTGCATATACTCAACAACAAAAATTTAACCACCTTTACCCCAAGGGTCTCCAGGCGACAGCATGCAGGCCACATCTGGCCCGCCACAAGATTTTATCCAGCCCGCAGCAACTTGGTTTTTTGTCAGAGCATTTGCTAATGACTTACATTTTTACTCATTGCATATCATTTCTCAGTGTTTCTTTGTAATTCTCATATTCTTTTGTTCTGAATTATATCATGCCAATTATAAAAAAAAAAGTTCAAGTAAAACTTATTCATTCATTTAAATTTCGTTCATAAAACTGATTTTTTTTTTTTGGCCCGTGAAAATGTGTAAAATATATAATGTGGCCCTCGTACTGAAACATTGGGAGACCCTGGCTTTATGCAATTCGTACACAAAGTGCCTTCCATATGAGGCTGCAGTTCTCAATCTTAACAGGGCCATGGCCCACTTTGTCCTCTCAGCAAGCCAGACAAGGACCAGAGAGCCAATGGAAGCAGCTCCATGATTGGTGGTCCCAGGTGGATAGAGGGTATATGGGGCACCTCTGGTCAGTTCACCACTTCCACCCAAATCACTGCTTGAAGCAAACAGACAGCCTCAGGCAAGGCCAGCCCTGGCAGCAGCCAGTACAGCACGGAAGGGTAAATGCAAACTAAAACAGGCGATTGCACAGGCATGCCCCGGTATCTGCTGGGGTTCCGCTCCGGACTCCCCCATGGATATCGTGGATAGTGGGGACGCCTTTTTAAAGATAGGGTAATGTCAGTGGTTTTGCTGCAACAAAATAAAAAAAGAGATGTTTAATGTGCCCCTATCTTTTTAATTGTGGGAAGTGGTGGCGCAGCGGGTTAAACCGCTGCTGCTGGGCTTTCCGACCGGAAGGTTGGGATTTCAAGACTGCGCGACGGAGTGAGCTCCCATTGCTTGTCCCAGCTCCTGCCAATCTAGCACTTCGAAAGCACCTAAATGCAAGTAGATAAATAGGGATCACTTTGGTGGGAAGGTAACAGCGTTCCGTGCGCTATGGCGTATAGTCTTGCCGGCCACATGACCACGGAAGCTTGTCCTAGGACAAACACCGGCTCTACAGGCTTTGAAACAGAGATGAGCACCACCCCCTACTGGTCATGACTAGACCATTCGGATGTGGGGAAACTTTTACCTTTTATCTTTTTAATAGACATCCCAGGATCCACGGAATCTGTGGATAACTGAAACAGTGGGTACAAAATCAGTGGATACTGGGGAACACCTGTACCTGAACTTGCAATTCTGATGTAAAACTTCTTGGAACAAAAAAATGGTTTTTCACAGATACCTGAACACAAGAGGGATCCTGGGGAAGGTATTGTGTCATTCTGGGACCACTAGTGAAAAGATCCTGTCTCACATGCCCGCCCACCCACCTCACCTTATGCAAGAGAGGCCAGAGATCAGGACCTCTGCAGCCAGCATGAAGTACCAGGTGGACCATGGCAGGAGCAACCTGTCCTGATGTTGGCAACCTGACAAAACCTTGGCACCAAGCCAGCAAAGGCTTGAAGGACAAAACCGACACATAACTGGAGGCTGCCAAGTAAATAGACAACCAGTGAACAGATCAAAGTTCTGCCGTACAATTTCTGGACAGGCCACTTCACTGTGAACCAATATTGGTGTCTGGATAGAATTTGCAGGCAAGTGGACACAAACTCCTGCAATTACAATAGCCAAGGCTGAAAAGAACCAGAGCCTAGATCACTGAGGCACCTCTATTGCTTACTCTGGCCTTGCTTGTCTTTTGCACCCTTCTTTTTTCCACAGCAAGAACACCAAAACCAGATGGAGGTGCCAGGGTTCTTCATTTGCACAGTGGGGCGACAGGGAGGGGGGAGGGGTCTGCTGCTATCTAGCAAAAGGAGATTTCTTCCCCTCCCCAACCGGTGAAAATCACTGGCCTGCATGCCATCAGCCGACCAGGCTCTCCACCATCCAGAGGTCTACGAAGCCTCGGAGCGCTAACCCTATACACTCTTACTCGGAATCAGAGTCATGAAAGCTCAGGGGGATTCGCATCTGGGTCAGGCTAGGATTGCACTGCACGACAAGAATCATTTAGGAGTCGATCCGATTGCACTCAGTGGAGGGTTCACGAAATATATACAGGGCGGTGCTGCAAAATGCGAAAAGAAACCCCTCTAAAAAGTCAGCCCCCCCCTCTGCTTCCTACTGGCCGGTGGCTTCCATGAGCCGCACAGAGGAGGCTGCCCTCTCCTTACCGAGCTCCGTGCCCCGGTTCCTTGCAGCCATGATCCCAGCAGGAGCAGAAGCCGAGCGACTCTCTCCTTCCAGGGCACTTCAGCACTTCCTGGTCACGCCTCCCTTTCCTGCCTTCTGCAGCCAGTCGGCAAGAGGCCCGGGAAAGTTTGCACGGCTGCCTCGCTACCCCCGGGAGTCGAGGGGGAGCCGGCTTGGTTTGGGCCCCGCTTGCAAAGCAGGGACAGAGCGGACGCCGGATCAGAAAAAACTTTCGTCTTTCATCCATTCAGCCAGCGACAGTCAAAGACTTCACCCAGCCGCATATTTACTCGCAAGGAAATGCCCGAGTTGAGGAGGGGGGGGGGACTACGACGACAATCCTCTCTACACTTACGGGGGAGTAAGCCCTATTGAGTATAATGGGACTTACTTCTGAGTAGACATGCAGAGGCTTGCACCCTTCGTTCCTTACTATTAAGCCTACCTGCGATCACAGCCTTTGTTTTCGTTGCATTTAGACAGAATTCGTGGCGGAGCAAACCTCTCCGCTGCCACAGTAAGGCTGCAAATCCTATCTACATTTACCTCGGACACAGTCCCATTTACTTACTTCTGAGTAGACACGCCTACGCTTGGGCTCTAAGCCTTTCTGTGGCCAGTGGATCTTACACTAGATGGCATAGGCTTGAAGCAGAGTTGAAGTCTGAAGACTGTCAAATCTGCACCTCTCCCTTTAAGGGCAGTTGAATTTGCAGCATGCTCCCTGCCATGTCTGCTCCTGCTAAAAGGCACAAGAGTAGCACGAGTGTTTTTCCCCAGGCAGAGAATGAGCCTAATATATACGACCCAGTATCTTGATTTTTTTAAGGCTTCTAGCAGCAGCAGGTTTCGTTTTAAATAGTTGCAGCTTGATCCTACCCATGTTTTTTCAGTGGGATGTCCCACTGCATTTAAAGTATCCCAAGAAAAGTATGCTGGATTTTGTATGTGGTAGCTCCTGAGGTATAGTACAAAAGAACAGCTTTTATTCACTTATAAGTAGGGAATGTTGCACTTTTACACTCCAGTTCCAAATGTTTTATGCAAAGTTCCATTCAGTTCAATGGGAGGTACTTTGCAGCCATGCTGTCCCCCCTACCCTCTTACGCATAGGTTTGCCAGTGTTCAGAGGCCTGCAGCTTTTTAAGAGCAGGCAGCTGATAACCATGCTCAACTTGATTTCTGCACTTAGTAAAGGCACAGGAGCAGCTCAGGTCTTTTTTGACCAGTTGGCCAAAATCTATTTACAAACTCACTAACCCCCATCTAAGGAGGTTGCAAAACATCCCTGCCATCCTTAAGGCATCAAAGGTGTATTTTATAGCAGAATAGGGGAATAATCGTCATGACAGAAACAGTGATAGCTACAGAGGTGTTTGAAATGATATTATTTACCTTACTCAGAAATAACCCGATTGAGTTCCGGAAGACAGCTGTAAACCCTGAGAATACTTTTTCCTTGAAAGGTAGAATCTAAATTGACAAGGTTTTGCCCAATGTGGGCGTTCACTTACAGCCCACTCTTAATTTTCCAGGGCTGCTGCAACCACTCTCTAACCTTGAGGAAGCCTCTGTTACTGCCCCACCCCATTGCAGGATACAGCAGATGCTCTGTTGACACAGCTGTGCTGGGGCTGGAAAGTTGGTAAATCCAAAAATTATGTACCTGTTTCAAACTTTCTCTTACTCGGTTATGTTTTTTGAGCCAAGGCATCCCTAAAGTTGGAAGCTTTGTTTTTTTAAAGAAACTGATATCAAAGTAAAGTAGACTCACTGCTACTTTAAAAGAGACGGCGTGTATGGTATATGATTTCTAGACATTAATTCCTATTAATTAATTAATTATTACTTAACTTATTAATTCCTTAACATTAACTTCTAAGTGTATTTAAGTTTAAGCCTACCATCTTCAGGACCATCAGGCTAGTATTCCTGAAATGTAGGGCTTTGGGTACAAGTATACAAAATTCACATTTTATGATGACTTCCTACATATTTATTGTCTAGTTAACACAGATTATCTCTTAAACCCCAATTGTATTATTCCTATATAACCCATGAATAATCTCCTGTATGCACAAAATTTTAAATGGCAATAAGGCAATTTTTCTGTGGTGTATAAAGGCTGTTTTGATAGTATTTAAAGAAATGAGGATAGGAGACAATGTCTAAGCATTTAGGTTTTTCATATTCAGAAATTTTATGAACCATTTCCACCATATGTATTATGTATAATCATAGCAGTTACAATACATGCATCTTCCACATGTTATTTTAAAGAGACTTTTGAATATAAAAGTTTACTGGGGGAAAAAAATACAAGCCTTGAACAGCAGGGCATCCAGTCACCTATCGTGCAAACTACAACCAAGTTAGTCCTCTTTTCCCATTTAAAAACTCAAAACACTGTACTGCTAGAAAACAGAGGAATTGGCTTGTACATCATGAGCTTCCTTTAGGAGTGTTGTAGTAAAGGAATTTTATTTTAGGAAACGTATTGAGAAGTGGTGTAAAACAAGAACAAAAAATCCCAAACCAGTTATTTTACCACATAGCCCCATTACATTTTTTGCCAACTCTTCCCACTTTCAGAACACACACTAGAAGCCATTACATTTCTTCTCAATCATAAACACTACAATGAGTTAACCAAAGCTGGAAAAACTGTCTTAGCTGGCAGGTTACATTCAGATAATAGGCAGCAGTGCTAGAATACAGCAAAAACCGTTACTGCTTTGCCTAGGTCACTCAGCACTCTTAACAATCAGAGGCTTTGCCTCTCAGCACTCTTAACAATCAGTTCCAATGCCTTCTCATCAATGACTGCTCATCTTTGCCTTAGGAACACCCTGGGAGGCCGCGGCATACGGCTGCTTTCTTGATTTAGTCTCAAAATGTCCATGTGTCGCTGTTCTCAGCAGTGAAGGTCAAGCCTTAACTTCAGGAGTTGTGCTGTAGATGGAATCTGAATTTTCAGAGCCAAGGTCTTCTGCAAGTTGAGGAGAAGAAGCACCAAAACAATTATCTTTAACAGGGTTCACTTAAAATCCAAGTCACCTTCATTCAAGAGTTCCACCACGCCCCCTTAAATGTTTTGAAATACGCCTTAGGTGAAGGGCAACAATGTGTACACTTACTCATGATTAAAGTTCAAAAGTGGGATACAAGTTTCTTAGATAAAACTAGGTACAGCCCAGTCCTGCTCTTGGCTGTAAAAGTGCAAGTCTCTGAATGCCACAAAACAGCAGCAGTACAAGGCATTTGAGCAGAGCTGTCCCAGAAGGAAGACTCCTTACTGGTATATCACCCTTTAGGCACAAGGAGTTAGAAGCTTCACGTTCCTCCTCGCCCCACCCTCAAGAGCTCCTTCCCTTCACTGGATTACAATTACAAAGTTACAGCATCAATGGCTGCTACTGTATGGGATGGGCAGGGGGCAGTTTCCAAGTTTCCAGAACTCTTGCAGTGGCTTGAAGTGGAGATTGAAGCGGGAGTGTATGCTTTGTTTCTGCAGTATAAATTTTATTAAAATGTGTGTAGACACAATGATCTATTTCTCAGTTACAGTCAGACTACATCATCGTCAGCTCGTTACCTAGTTCTTCCTCTGCAGTCCCTGGAAGATTGACTTTTGGTTTAACCAGCTCCCCACCTTCTTCTTCTGTGGAAAAAGAAAACAAGAGTCTGCTTCTCATACCCTGTATACAATGTCAAACTCCAATTTTAACTGTAAATTTCCAATGTAGAACTTAATTTGGCAGGTTCTTTAGCATTGCTGCATTTATATACTTCAACTAATTTCATGCAGGCTTTGTTCCTCCAACTATGCCCCATCTTCTCCCACATACTAATGCCAGGCTTGATTCTGAGCCAATTCCAACTTGCTAATTTAAGCAAGCACTGGGTTTTGCACTGCCTTTCAGTTTTAGGTTTAACTTCAAACAGCAAAAGAAAACATCTCAACAGTGACTGGGAAACCCAACTGATTAAGTTCTAGATTTGAGGTAAGCAAACCTGTGTCCAGGCTGTATCACTTCAGATAGATTGTGAAGTGGGAGAAGTACCTCTATGTAGAAAACTAGATGCCAGGGAGAAAGGCTCTAATTGAATCTTCTTGCTGACATGCAATTTTCCATATGCCGGGATTTCATTTTTATTTATTTTTTTAATAGAGAAGTATCCTGTCTCAAGTGTTCTCAGTTCAGTTGAGAGCTAGGTCTTAAATCAATGCAGTTGTGATATACTGGTATACTGATATACTTGTATGCAACTATGATAAGATGCAAAGTAAAAATAAGACAATATTTTAATACCATTTTATAATAATTAACTTGTCTTATTTATAGACTTATTTTACTGTGCAGTTTTATCAGTAACATGCTTGTTCTTACCAGGAATCACACATTTCCAGAGACCATATGTTTTCCCTACTGTTGTCTGCCACAGTCGTAATGTTCCATCTTCAGAGCCACTAGCATACAACTCTCCATCTGGGCTAAATCTGACACAGTGAATGGGCCCAAAGTGTCCCTTGTAAGATTCTGCAGAAAAGGTGCAACACAACAAATATTCAGGCAAGAAATATAACTACCGGAAGATAAGTATTAGGACAGGTGCACACAGTTATACAAGGAATGTCATGCAAGATATTGCCTTATGCATTTTGGAAGATTATAACCAATTGCTTGCTTAGATGAACACTACAGCTCTTTCAAATCTGAAGCTGAACGGTTCAAGTGGCAGAACTCATAGCAGTGAGGCCCCATCCATTTGTAACAGCAAGCTCCATCTACTTTATATGGTGCTGAGAGATTCTCCAATGCCAGAGGCATAGCTTCCCACCAAAAGTAGATGGGGTTTCATGACAACAGCAGTCACAAAACCTCTACTAGTATTTGCTGGCAACATGAAACTGGAGAAGCATTACATGAATCAGCTATGCCTACTCTAAACTGCAGGCAAAACCTGTCTCACAGCAAAACAAGCCAACCACTAGAGGGCCACAGGATTAATCCAAGTGCTTCTTTTTCTTGCTACATTCCATACATCAAACCTACATGGTAAGATTAGAACAGTTCTGGAATCTTAAACAACTTGCAATAAGTGTCCAAAACAAACTATGTCAGCTGTGGACAGAAGAGACTCCTAGAAGTTGCAAACTTTTTCCAAGTCCTGCTACAAGGCATTCGTTGTTTGTGACAAAAGTTACAGGAAGCAAATTTATAGGTGCACATACAGCACCTAGCAGAATGTGCTACATGTTTTGCATACCTAATGAAAGCCTGTATTGACTCGTTCCAGCATTACTATTCATATATACCCCCCATACTAGCTAATCCAGATACTAGCCAATTGGCTAGTATTAACTTCTGCAGCCCCAGAACCCACATTTTAATTTGTATTTAGCTCTCAGGTTTTTTTCCTCCTTTCTCCAATTATTTCCTTCCTCCTGCAGTCTTAACTTTCACAAGGGCTTAGCAGCAGCTTCCTCAAAAAATTTTCTCCCCCTGCATTTTACACACAATATTTTTCTCATTTTGCATTTTTCTTTTTGACAATCAATAATTGTTTAGTTGTGAGGAAAGAGGAACTGGGAAGGAAACTATCAGAGAAAAATGGAGATGGAAGTATATCTGTTGCCCTATTGTGAATCTCAGCCATTGGAAGGCTGTGTTATATAGGATTGCATAGATCTACTTAGGCCTTCTTGGCAACGGTTTCAGCTGAACGTAGGAGCAAGTTTGCTCCTCTATCAAGAGTTAAGTCACAAAATGGCTAATTTACTAAATCCTGTAGTTTGTGAGTTTGAGCAAAGTTGATTCACGCCACCCCAGAAACCTACCTCCATAAAACCATCTGACTCAAGTCAAAAGTGATGCAAAGTATGTTGCACGTTATAGCGCTAAACTATAATGGTATTTCCAAACTTACTGTCCCTTTGCCATGAAATATGGAGGCTAAATAGAACTTAAACCTTTTGCATTAGCAGTCAATTAGCTTGATTTTGCACATCTGTTCAAAACGTGAGACTGAAACATGCTTTCTTGGGCTGGAGGTCTCTAAAATGGATTGTCACGTACCTAATTCTTCACCAGTATTATAATCATACTTATAAAGCTTAAAATCTTCACCACCTGCAACTAGACATTCTTTCTCAGGATGAAGGGATGCAGAATTAATGGTTGCAGGCGCTTCAAATGATTTAATCTGTTCCAGCCTGTGGAGAGGAGAAAAAAGCTTAATACAATGGAATTGAAAAACTGATCTCTAGTTTTGTACAGATAACCACACAGATGCTTGAAAGCGGAGCCACAGGAAGGTGAAATTCCATTCAGAGTAATTTCGCTTGTTCTGGGGTGTCCACTAACAAACACATGAGTTTAAACATTTGACAAATTTGTTTCTGAACAATATGAAACCAAGATTCAAAGTTCTCAATGCATGTAAAAATATACATTGTAACATCTTTTAATGTTTAAAGAAATCTGCTGGAATAAATTGTTCATTTTGTATTGGAAATAACATAACGAAAGGGAGGTTTGAGACCAGAAACTAACATTATTTCAGCTTCAATTATATTTTACAGATATTTTCATAAAGCAGAAATGAACCCAAAGACACAGAAATTATCCAGCATGGCAAAATGAATGCACGTTTTTAATTTGCTTCTGCAATTGTGAATAATATTTCTAAAATAAACTTACGTTTCTGCACTATGAAATGCAATGGTCCTTCCATAGGTGATCACTAGTATCTCCCCTTCTGGAACATACTCCATGCTGCTCACAGACATGGCAACATTTATTGCTTTTATCTCTGCCATTGTATTTCTGTCCCACAGTCTACAACGAAGACAGGCATAAAATTTGCTTAGCTTATACTAATTTAAAGACTACAGGCTAGATTCCCAATTTTTCTGCGTCAAAGGCTACTTTTCATCATGCCCACCTAGACAATTACACTGTAGTGAAAGAGCACGGTCACTAGACACGCTGCACTTCTCGTTTCATGAGCCTGTTACATTTTTTTTATTTTTAAAGCTTAAGATATTTCTCAAGTATTAGGAGTATACTAAGATTAAATGGGTGTGTACAAAATCCTCCTCAGATTAAAGACTCTGAGCATTCAGGATCTTCAGCCTAAGACAGCACTTCAACAGCTTATTACACTTTAAGGTAACAGGAAAAATAGATGCACCAAAAGCATCAAATCTGTCAAAAGGTGACAGCTTCATGTTAGCCATGGTATGTATACACTATATTTCCAAATTTATGAGAGCAGTAAAAACTTCCCACCAATCACTCAAATTCTCCCTGCATTTGACAAAACTATGAACAGTACAGTACTTTCTGTCAAACCTTAACCATTTGTGCATGACACCAGCAAAAATCCCAAGGTACCACACAACCTGAGCATACCATTATACATATATACACATAGTATAGATACTAAACAAATATTTACTATTAGGGTTAAAAGTTAGTGTAATGCAGCCTGAGTTTTTAGTAAAAGGCAGAGTGAAAATGTAAACAATATTAAAAAAAACACAACCATGCTAGGTGGTATACAGAAAGTCCCATGGACTACAACAAGAATTTAATCCTGTTGCATTACATCTTGAAAATAGATTGAGATGTGGGGTATCAGTATTTTAAATAAACAGTTTGGCAATAGAAAGTATTTGCTGTCACAAACCAATTACTTAATTTTCAGGCAGATTAGGGCTGCCAGCCTATATGCACTTAAACGGGAAAAAATCTTATTGAAGTCAGTGGGAGCTGAATAGATATGCACACAACTGTACTGCAGATAAAATGGTATGCTATTTCCTGCAGGTTAAGATTTCTATTGAAATATCAATGGTCTAGCATTAATCCAAAGGAAGACTGCTGATAGTAAACATAGCTGCATGCCCAATACAACAGAATTTGTGAAAGCATGACATGTTCCTTCTTACCTGACAGTTTTATCATCAGCTGATAGGATCTGTTTGTCATCACTGCTCCACAGAGCCTTTTTAATACCAGACGTGTGGCCGCTGATCATTTGAGGCTCTAAAAATTAAAGCACAGATGAAATCTAATAAGAAATGTCTCATCTTAACATTTTGCCATGATTATTTTCTCTAAACTTGAATTGTGATCAATCATAAATATGCTTACTACAAATATATTTTATGATAGTACAATATAGAATACAAGGGTTCCACTGCATCTTTACAATGTTTGTGATAGGATGTCAAAACTTCCATTTTTTTCTTTTCCTATGCATAACTAAAAAGTATACAGTAACTGCAGAGAGCCCAAGAAAGAATAGTTCAGACCCTCACCTTTTCATTCGTGAACTCAAATACACACAAGTTTTCTTGAACTAGCCACAAATTTTTGAGCCTCTGCTCACTTTACACTCAAGCTGCAAGAGGAATTACAGCTCATAAAAGATACCACCATATGATTTTCCACTACATTCAGCAGTTTCAGTGCAGACAAATTCAGAGTTCTGTTAAACATCAATCTTATTAAGGCTATGATTAGCATAATAAAGCGTATGAATTTTAAAAACTTTTGACATTGGTCAGTTTACCTAATGAACAACAAGAAAAAACCCACCTGCCTCTGGCTTGCTTAAGTCATAGATACGCAACAATTTATCTTGGCCACCTGTCAACAAGTAATTGCTGTCCTAGAACAGAAAAATGAGGGTTGTCAAGTTTTCCTTCTTCACACCTCACTAGTATATTACATTATATTAAAACTACCCATGTTACTTCTAGAGTCTAACTTTTAAGAAACGTTTTTATCCACCATCAACGCGAAATTCTTTTCATACAAAACAGACTCAATTCTGGAAATGAGAGATTTTGCAATACCTGACTAAAGTCCACAGATTTGACAATGTGCTTGTGAGCCAATGTGATTAGTTCATCTCCTGAAACACCATCCCACACTTTGCTGAAACACAAGAACATATAAATAGTGACATACTCGTTTAAGCTGTTTCAAATCGGACAGAACGTTTTGACACAGTGGCAGTGATTTGCTAAAAGTGTCTAAACATTAAAACCAGAAAACCAACATCTAGGTATGTTAAACTAATTGCAAAAGAAATAGCAAAAGTAAAACATTTCAGTGTTAACTAGAGGACTTTCACTTACGCTGTGAAATCTGCAGCTGCTGTAGCTGCTTTCGTTGCATCCTTATTCAAAGTAGCACCCCATACAGCTCCCTTGTGACCCAGAAATGTTCCAATCCAATCACCCGTATCACCCTGACGGAGCATAGGTTTACCATCTGAACAACAAAAGACATAGTTTGTTATCCTATTAAATAGTAACTTAAACCAGAAATGATACAAAAATATGTCAACAAATACTCAAAAGAAACATTTCCCAGTCAACACAAATAAAGAATTCCTAAATACTTTGACTAAAGCCTCTCAGTAACCAATTTACAGTTCAAGCACATTCTGATCTTGCGAGGAATTGACAACTCGCTTTGAACACGTGTAGAGATCAAAGGTTGAATTCAGCAATGCTTATCCCAGAGTGATGGGCTGACACATTGGTTGATTGATTTGTAGTTGTTGTTGTTGTTTGGGGGGGGGGGAATCTTAGCTATCACACAACATAGCCTGCAAGACATATTTACTTACTTTAACTATCTATATGCGTATGCACCCGTAAATTTCTTTTTATCAGGACTGGTCTATCTGTCTGTGAACAAATGTGGCTCTTCTTCTATGGAAGTCAAGATGGCATACATAGAATTCCCAGGCAGTTATCAAGGCACCGACCAGCCCCAAGCCTGATGAGATTCAGCAAGTCAGCTGCATCAAGAGCCAGAGAACTATCCCAGCCGGGACTGACTGACTACCTCCCACTATTTTCATCGTGCTCCCTCCCCCTTTACTTCTTTAAAGAGGGCTCAAGCACCAACCACAGTATTTATACACATGAAACCCCGAATCCCACACCCGGCCTTGAGGCCGCCGACTCCCCCGCCTCACCCTTGCAGGCACTGATGAGGAAGTAGCCGTAGGGGGTGATGCCGCTGAAGGCTAAATCCACGACGGGCCGCGTGTGGCCGGAGCAGGTCAGCGGGGTCTGTCTCATCGCCATGTCGGCGGCGGAGGACGGAGGCGAGCGCGAGGAGGCCCGAAGGGAAAGTAGGCGCCGCTGCAAGGCCCGGCCGAGAGGCACACAGCCAGCCCGCAGCCACGCGAAGAGACTGGCAGCTAAGATGGGCAGATACAGCACCGGCAGCGGAAGTAGCGTCGGCGGAAATAGTACGGGACGTACGTGCGTGCGCCGCGAACCTGGAGATGCACTTCCGGTCCCCAGCCGCATGGGGAACGATAGAGATGAGGGGGACAGAGCGTGCTCTCCATTCCGCACGAGGCTCCTGTTTCCCTCCTTCCGTTTTGTGACCGCTTTTACCATAGAAACAAGCTGTGAGCTGTGTAGTGTGTGTGTGTGTGTGTGTGTGTGGCGCGTGCTACCAAGAGTTGAGCGATGTGTACAGTACGAGGAGAGAAAGGAAAAAATGAATCGCAACACGAATGCTGGGGAAGCCGCGGAGTGGGATAAAAGTGGAGCTGTCCCCTTAAGAGGCGGTGTACTGTAAGGCCCCGCCCCCAAATCCCGAGCATCCGCAGCACTGGGCACACGCAGTCTTCTTGCCTGTGTTTCTGCGAGCCTCGGAGGCGAGCTTGTTTGGGATGCTTGTGGAGGGGGGCGCGCGTGGTGGTACTGGCCTGCTGTGAGCGAATGTGGACTGTACCACCTGTGATAGAGGGGGCAGCGACGTTCTTGAGCGTTCGTTTCTTACCCAGAAACTCCTTGCAGGTGCAAAACTTGCGTTGTAGATAAAATGGCGTTCCTAAGAGGGGGGAGATGCTAAATGTTGCTGGAGCCTGAGCTCCTGTGTAACGCTGTCCTTCGCCTTCAGAGCCATTCGCGGTTTGGACAGTGGGCTCGGAGCCGGAGACTTTACTCTCTGAGCCGCGAATGGCTCTGGAGGCAGGAGAGGCAGATCTAAGGGAGGGCAAATCTCTAAGTTTTGCAAGAAGCCTTACCTTGCAGTGGAAATCACTCCTCTCCTGCACTGTTCTAGGCAATCCTCACAGGGAAAAGCAACATCTTGGCATTGCTTACTGGCTACAGCAGCAAGGGAGAGGAGGGATTTACATGACAGGGTAAGGCTTTTTGCAGCTCTTAGAGCTTTGCCCTCCCTTAGATCTGCCTCTGGTCAAGGGGGAAGGAACGCGTTAGGAACTCAGGCTTTTGCCCTCCTTAGGAACGCCACTGGCTTCCTCGCTGATTTATTATTTATTATAGCATTTTATTTCACATTTAGCTTCCCCCCATTCATTTTTGCTTGCTGGGAATACGTTAAACGAAGGCACCTTAAACGTGGTGTCCACCACCTGACACAGCATCTACTGCCCAATCCTGTGTATGTCTGTTCAGTTCCATTGAGTTCAGTGGGGGCTTACTCCCAGGAACGTGTGTGTAGGATTATTGCCTCATTCTGCCTAGACCAGGCTGTGCAATCTAATCTGTACTTCTTTAATAGCAAGTGGGGCAGTTGAAGGGTTACACTTTGGCACCCAGTTTTCAGCGAGGAGTCTACCCTGCCTTCATCTGGAAATGGGGGTATTTAAATCTGTCTTACCATGTTTAATAATTATTTTATAGGGTTTTCTATAATCATCAGAATATTGATATGATATCCCTACTAAGATTGCAATTCTGTACATGCTTCATGGGAGTAAGCCTCATTGGAGCCCCAATGGAGCTTACTCCTAAGCAAACGTGCACAGGAATGCACCAAAGATATTTTTAAGAAAGCCCGTTTAATTTTAATTAATTAGGAAGTAATTAAGTTTAAGAGTGCAATCCTAACCTGGAGTTAGTTCGGCACAGTTAGGCCAGCAAAGTTTGACCAGCACAAGGGACACAGTAAAGTATGTTTGGGCCACTCTTGGAGTCAGAGAATCCAGCACACAGACGTGCGCCATCCTCCCTGACTCAGAGATTGGTCCAAATGTGCTTTACAGTGGCCCTTGTGCTAGCCTAACTGTGCCAGCCTAACAACAGGTTAGGATTGTGCTCTATTTTAAGAAGTAACTATACAGAAGTAAGCCTCTTTAGAAAAGAACATGAGAGCCCTGCTGGATCAGGCCAAAGACCCATCTAGTCCAGCTTCCTGTAGCTCACGGTGGCACACCAGATGCCTCAGGGAGCATGCAAGACAACAGGATACTTGCTTCTTGTTGCCACTCCTTCACATCTGGCATTCTGACATAGCCTACTTTGAAAATAAGAGTCTACTTATTTGGACTATACTTGGGCTATACTCTGCATATTGGATTACAGCCTAAAAGACTGAATAAGGGCACATTCCTAACAGTGCCTTGGGTTGATGCATGTGTCAGCCCAGGCCTGTCACAGACGTTAAGGCATATTTGCATCAGCCCAGGATGCACTGGGTGGGTGCTAGGACTCATGCTGATCAAGCCAAGCTGCAGATAGCAGCAGGTAAGCTGCCCCCAAGCTGGCCGAACTCAGCCAGCATGGGAGCTTTGGAGGGGGGGGGCAGGGAGAGATGGAATAGGGTGGAGCAAGAGCAGCTCCACAGGCAGGGCAGCCCAGGGAGGGTTGTTAAGCCAGATCCTAACCCCCAGACTGCACAGCCTCAATCTGGGCCACTCTAGGCCACTTGGACGTGCACCTGCTATTTAGCTGTTAGCTATTTAGCAGGTGCAGGTCCGAGCAGCCTTATCGGGCTGCCTGGGACTTACCCCGGGGTAAAGGGGGCAAATGTCTCCTTGCCACCTGGTGAACTCCAGCTGCCTGCTGCCCTGAATATTGTGCTGTCAATGAATGAAGAGATATATCTCGACCTTTGTCTATTTCATACGTACAGAACTATTTTAATTCCCTTCCCTTGAGCCTCTTGACAAATGTAATCTGCGTTTTGTTGATGTCAAGCGCTGGCAGTGGATCATGCTTAGCTTAATTAGCCAAACTGTCTTCTTAAATTTTTAAAAGACTCTCTGGTTAAGTATTATGGACAATTAGGTGGCACCGTCTTTTAGAAAGAAAATAATAAAATCCAAGGTCAGCAACATTGACTTTGTACAAACACTTGGAATAAGCAATGAAATCTGTGCAATTGGAACAGTGAATGCTAATGAAAGCAAGCTGTGCTGTGCGGGAATGTTTGATTTTATTGGTCCCACAGCCTGGCTTATAATTTTCTGTAGAATTGGCCTGCAATTTGCCCTCTGTGCAAAGCAGTGATATGATATCCAGTTGGGGAGATACAAACCTTCCAACAATCAGAGGAAGGTCATAAATATGTCAGACACAGTGGCAAGCCAGAGCTGGAAAGGTCCCTAGAAATAGCAGACCTGTTTCCATTGAGCCGTATTAAAAGCCTTTGCAGGCCAGACTATACCTGTTTATAGGGGGGCAACAGATCATCAAACCAATCTGGCTTAGATCACCAAGACCTGACTAGATGAAGCAGAAGGAATTGTGCTGTACCAGATTTTGGGGTATTGTAACAACCTTGCCTGCAGGGATAGGGTAGTGGAGCCTTGACATCCTTTCATGAATCTGTCTCCCCATCCAGGTGTCCAGTCCAGCAATCATCTGGATTTGTATACCTGTTTCTGGGCCTGGTGTTTGAGATGGGATTGAGGTTATGCTACTGAGCCTCCTACTACCCTGCTGTAAAACCATCTTCCTGCTTGGAATGGTCTTGGGCATGGAGTCCCCTAGGCTCTTGGTACTGGGGACTTTAACACCTGTATGAGCAGAAACCCCGTTGGAAACTTCATTGCCCTTATCAAAACTTGTCTGACTGCTCTTAAACATTCTCAGATGTGTTTTTTTTTGGGGGGGGGGAGGAACTTGTCTGTTCCACATCCGAATGGTATCATGCACCAGTTAAATGCATCTAAACACACACACAATGTTTAATATGCCTTTTCATTTGAAATCATACTTTTAAAGGGCAGTTATTGCAAAATTCTCTGTTTATTAATTTAGAATAAAAACACTGCTAATGAAACGTGGTGATGTCATACGCACCAAAAGTTTGGTTTCTGAAGATTTAAAATAACATTAGCTGAAGGTGAAATAAAAATTACTTTGCCATCCAGAACACGGTGCTCCTGAAAATGGGTTGGGTCTGATGAAGAATATATTTCTTGTGCACCTTAGAGGTTCTCTCTTCTGCTATTCCTTGACTTAAATTTATTTAAGGTGACTGTATGCCTAATCTTATCCAACATTCCAGCGCTGATGCAGCCACAATACAGCCTAGAGTTAAGGTCTCCATGACTTCCCACTACCACCATCTCAGGATACAGCATGTGCCCCGTCAGTGCACCTGCATCAGCGCTGGAAAGTTAGATAGGATTGGGCCCCGTGAGAGTGACACTCTCCATACTACTTCACCTTCCAAAGGTTTTTATTTCCTTGTCCTAAATTGCCTAAGATGACAAATGCTGTTCTGGGACCCTACCTACTGTTCACCACAAGGTGGAGCCCTGCCTGTCTTGTTACTCCCTACACCAGTTTTTCAGGGGCCATTAATTTTGTGTTGTTTCATTCTGCTTTTGTTCATCTCTTAATGCCATGTGAGCCAGATTTCCAATAAGTAGGGTTACCAAATGGGGACAGAGTGCCTATACCTTTAACCATAGTATAGACAAGGGAATGTTGGCAGGTGCAGTTCAACATGGAAGGGTTTCAAAAACTGCACCTGTCAAAGTTCCTACTATACTATGGTTAAAGGTATAAGCTTTTATATATATATATGTGTGTGTGTGTGTGTGTGTGTCTCCATTTATATTTGGTAAACCCTACCAATAAGGTGAGTAATGAGCTGTGGCTCATTTCTTTATTGCATCTGGGTATTCCTTCCTCTATAATCCTCAGGCCACGGTAGAAAAGGTTATCCAATTTTATTCTTGTAACAATCCAGTAACCAACATAAGAAAAGCTTCCTGTATCTCACAGTGGCCCACCAGATGTCTCAGGGAGCACACAAGACAACTGCCACTCCCCTGCATCTGGCATCCTAATGTAGCCTATTACCCTTGCACCACCCCCAAGGAAGACACTAGACTGCGGTTCAGGTTTAACTTTAAGCAGCACAGTTTTTTAAGTCATGAAACACCTGGCCCTCCCTCGCCACTCTGGGGTAGGTGAAAAAACTGCCATTCATGGCCAATTTGGATGACAGAAAAAAAATTCCTATCTAGTCCTCATGATGAGCGACCAGATAATCTCAGACTGGACATACCCATCATAGCTTGTAACCTGTGACGGGGTTACTACTTTGAGGCACCTGGCTAGTAGGCACATGACAGGGATCAAATCATGGTCTGTCAACCATGGATATTATTAGGAATCTGTATGCACCTGGGATGCTGACATGACAGACCTCAATAATTTCTCCTCTAGGACCAGAGGGCAATGCTCAATAGTCTATGAAAGGTGTTTTTTCCTCCTACCACTTCATACAGAAGTACTGAATTCAGTACACTGCAGCTGCGCTCTCACTCGCTCACTCGCTCGCTGTCTTTCTGATTTGTGAGCTTCAACTGCTGACCCTGTTCCACTTCGTGACTTCACTTTGAGGGAGGAACATATGGTGTGTCAAGGTGTTTGACGAGAAGCAGGGACAGTCTCGTGTGTGTGTGTGTGTGTGTGTGTGTGTGTGTGTGTGTGAGAGAGAGAGAGAGAGAGAGAGAGAGAGAGAGAGAGAGATCCATGGCAGATCTACTCCATCATCTCCAGTCGCTAATAGAAACATTTATCCAAGATTGAAGAATCATCCACAAATATAGACTGTGCTACAATCCTCAGTCCAGAAAAGTCAAACACCGCATCACAGCTGGCCCATCCAGGAAGCCACCTGATGCAGGCTGCGTCAGACGCAATTGCAAGGGGTTCAAGGGGGTGGGAGATTCAGGGTGCCTTTCACCCCAAGTCTGCTATTGCTACCACCAACCTGATGCCAATGCAAGCCACAAGTTTCTGCCGTGCTCCTCACACACTGCTGTGAAACCCGGAAGTGCGGGTTTCATAACAACTCCTGAAATGCCTTGCACGGGCCAGAAGTGTGTCCTATATCCCTACCAGTGCCAATGCATCGTAGCAGTTCTAGAATGCACACCTTTCACTCCAGTTTGTGTCCTCGTGCTCACCTGTTCTCTTGGGAGACGAAGAGGAGAAGGAAAAGCACACACAGGTAGACTCTTAAAATATGCTGGTTTACTTCAAAAAGTCAGAGTGGGAATGATGAGATCAGCCATGCTAGTATAAATACAGAGAAATCTTCATGGAATCGTAATGTCACTCACACACGTTAGAGCAGCTGTGTGGGTGCAAGTTACAGAAGAAGGAGCTGGAGAATTGTAATCAGCGCAACAGATCGGTGCAATTAATCAACAGCAGTAAGAGCTTGTTATCATTCTCAGTGGCTGGGGGGAAAAGGAGAAGTGCCATATTGATCTAAAAGGGACATTGTGAATAATTGCACGGCAGGCATTGCCACTGGAAGACTCCAGACGGGCTGGCAATAGAGCGGACCTCACAGTACGCTGGCCAGATTGACTCCTAATAGTGCAATAGTTTAAGTTTAAAATTCAATTTAAATGGCAATTCTCTGCCATGGCTGGTCTAATGCTTCAGTGTTCCTTTCCTGTAAAATATCAGGGCTGTTGATACGTTATGCTGAACCAGCGTGCAAACATTGGTGTAAATCAGTGGTTCTCAAACCTTTTTAGCACCGGGACCCACTTTTTAGAATGACAGTCTGTCTGGGACCCACAGGAAGTGATGTCATGGCCGGAAGTGCTGTCATTGTGACACCAGAGCCTGCTGCTTTCCTGCCATTTTCTCTGCCATTTTCCAATAGCAAAGTGAATCAGAAAGGAAAAAAAGCCTATTTACAACATTGACACAAACAAACTACACAGCCCTCCCCCTTTCCAATGTCTCATCTTCCCGTATTTTCAATATGGCTGCTCTAGGTGCTTCATGACCCACCTGAAATTGGCTTGCGACCCATTGGTGGATCCCAATCCACAGTTTGGGAGCCACTGGTGTAAATGATTGTCGTGGGGTTCATGCTTACTGATAAGCAATCCTCAAACAGATTGTACCTGCATTGATAGAACATGTGGTTAGCAATATCCAGGAGCCCTGTTCAGTTGTTACACATCTCATGGACAGGAAGCTGTGGTTGTGGTCAGAGGAAGCAGCTCTATAAGCCCCGCCTTCCTGCACTGACAGTCTCCATAGCCCCATCCCTGCTTTCCAGGGTGACAGCATTTATCTGAAGAGGGAAATGTGCTCAGGGAGAGAATATCCATGTGATCTGGAACATGAGGAGCCCTGCAGTAGGAGGGCTTTGGCTCCCAGTTTAGCACCTGACACTACGCCCTGAATCAAGAAAGGGGGGGGAGAGTTCCATGTGAAAGAATTCTGGGTGCCAGGTAGTACTCCTGTAGTACAGGCTGGCATGTCTACTCATACACTACTCTGTTTATGAGTGGTCCTGCTACCTGTAAAGGCCAGCTGCTGTTCTTCCAGCCAGCAAATCTAGGGCACAATCCTAACCTGGAGATAGGCCGGCACAGTTAGGCCAGCAAAGTTTGGCCGGCACAAGGGCCACCGTAAAGTGCGTAAAGTGGACCACTCTCAGAGTCAGGGAGGATGGCTCACGTCTGTGTGCTGGTCCCTCAGACTGGTGCAAACATACTTTATAGTATCCCTTGTGATGGCCAAACTTTGCTGGCCTAACTAGGCTGGTCTAACTGGGCTGGCCTAACTCAAGGTTAGGATTTCGCTCATAATCATGTATCCAAACTGCCTATCTATCCAATATTCCTATGGTCAGGACCAACCCAGACCTCCTGGTGAATGAGCCTCCAAGTGCTGCCCCCCTTACCTGACGGTGTGCCAACCTTTGCTCCTCCCACTCTCCAGTGTTCCAGCTCAGCACTCTCCTCCCCTTTCCTCCACACGCACTCCCTTTTCCAATCCAGGGAGTGGGAGGAGGAGGAAGAGGGGCAATGGACTCAGGTTGGCGGATAGAGATTAGCACTTCCCGCCAATCTGCTGCCTGAGGCAACTGCTTCAGTTGGCCTCATGGGTGGGCCAGCCCTGCCTTTGGTCCACCTTACCTGTATCGCCTGAAGCTCACAAAAAGACCCTCCCAGGATTGTAGCAGAACATCAGGTTACATAAATAAATGGCAAGGAGTTCAGGGGCTGTGGAAACAACCTCATTTATCATTGGCAAGCACATGGTTTGCCTGTCTAATATTAAATGATTTCTGTCCAGTATGTATATGAAAAAGCCTTCCACTTTCCAAGATACTCCCCCAATTCATACCACTTATCATAAAACATCTTTGAGAGGTCATCTCTTTAAGTTTAGTTCTACAAAGGCAGTTTTTTTCCTTCCTTCTCTAAGGAAAACTCCATGTTTGTTGGCTTCTGCCCAAAAGGCTTGCAGCTGTGCTTAGGTTTTGGAGATGTTTGTTGACCTCTTGGGATGAGTATTATCTAATATACTGGGGAACTGGTGACACATTAGATTTCTGAAGAACTACCTAATGCATGGAGGAGGAGGGGGACAGCTCAAAACAGATTCCCACCGGCATGAATTTGTTGTACACAAAATAACTGGTCTGGAATTTGAATGCACTTCCAAATAAACTTCTATCAGCCACAGATGAAAGGCACTGCCTGCATCTCATTGAAAACAGCTGGCATTTGGCCACTGATTTCAATCACAGTGATTCCCTGATTCTCAAAAATATAGATGCAGTGAGACAGTAAATATGGCTTCCCTTAGACCCCAGCTGAATGGAGCTAATTGCCAGGGTTACGTGGTCTTCTTGGAACCAGCTCTGATTTTGTACAAACGCACAACACTGGAGAATTCCACAAAGGCCAACCTCAGAACTTCTAGCATAGAGCAATCAGGAGTAAGAGAAAGAGGGCCCAATAAGTGCTTTGCTACAGAATTCATTGCACTATCCCCAATTACAGATCCAATGTGACTTGCATTGGACAGAAGGCTTTTGCAAAAGGCAGCAACAACCCAAGGGCCACCAGCAAATCCCAGCAAAAAGCCAGAGCAAATCCTGGTCTCCCACAAAGTTCTATGTGTGTGCCAAGGGATTTGGGGTGGGGAGAGGAGAGCAGCAGAAATGACTGGACCTGTGATTCAACCACCTTGCTAGAACCATTTCTGCCAGTTGATGCCTATGTTAGACTGGGATGGATCAAGTGCTTCTTTTGCCTGGTCAAAATAAGAGCAGACTATTTTTGTAACGGGAAGAATATGCTGGAGTTACCCCAGCATTTGGCTGAAGACGCTCTGCTGTACAGCCCACATTGTCCTAAACAGATAAGCCCAAACTCTCCAGAGACTGGCCCTTTTCAGTACTTGAGAATGTGATTTGTCCGTGCCAATTTTTTGTGATGAATCCAAAGAAAAATAAATAGTTCCCAGCCTTTCCCAGGGTCTTGTGTCATGAGAATTTGAAAGTCATCGATGCAGATCCCAGATGCAAGAACAAGATGTCTCTGGCTCAGTTTATTGTACACAAAATAAATGGTCTGGAATTTGAATGCAATTGCAAATCATGGCTGGGAGAGGCTTTGTGGACAGTGTTTTCATGGGCTCCAAGTATGCCCATTTAGTAGAGGCGATCCCTGTTTTCTGCTACCTGTTCCAGTTAAGCCACTGTTGCTATTTGGGGAGAGGTGTCTTAATATTTTCTTAGTGACAACTAACTAGTGAACTGGGGTGGCACAAGTTGGAATGTTGCCTGATGCCACCTTGGGTCTGCCTCCTCTGCGCTACCAAAAAAAACACCCACACTGTGCTTTGTGCGCACTGCCCTGAAACCAGCTATCCCATACTTCTGGTTTCATGGTAGCCTGCAAAGAGCACGGTAAGGAGGGCAATAAGCTGCTTCTCAAGTGAGTGGGAAGCAAGTAATTGTGGATAGCATTGACGGCAGGTTGGAGGGAGGTGGCGGCGGCAGACTTGGGGTGCATTGGATTATTCCACATTCACAGACTTAGCACCCCAATCCTGTTCCAGCTTGGGCTGTGTTGGGACAGCGGAGAACACTTCTGCTGTTGTAAAATAGCTGCTGACCGATTGACAGCTATTTTGGGAGCACTGATGTGAGAGGAGGCGGCGCTTCCTGGACTTCGCCAGGCTTTCAGTGTACCTGGTGGAGAAGGTAGAATGCACCCGGGGAGGAAATGGGGGTGGAACTAGTGGTGATGCTGCACTTCATATTCCATCCTTTCCGACTGCAGCCTCCCTGCCCCCTTTCTCTCCTTGGACTTGCAGCAGCTACAGAACTGGTGCAAGTCTGAGGAGGCCCACTGTGGAACAAGAGGGTTACAGCAGGTAAAGGGGAACCTTTCCCTCCAAAACCTCCTGATCACTAGCCCTTTGGATGCCATCCCTACATCCCACCCAAGTCAGGTCTCAGACCATCTTCTTTGCGCTGGACGTTTCGTCCCTGTCGAGCTGGGCGGCTGCCAGTCCCATCCCCCCTTTCCACCCTCTCTGCCAACACTGCTCAACGCCAGGTGTTAAATACTGGGCTCCTTGCAAATTCAACTCAGACAAGGCAGGTGCAACTTGAACATTTTATTGTAACAGCAACAGATAGAACTGAACAGAACAAGGAAACAGGCCTAAACTCTCTACAGGGTTCATCTAGCCCGGTCCTCCTGATTGGAGGGGTGATTAGCTTCACCCCTCCAGCTCTCTGGCTGAGGTTTAACCCCTGGCTATCCTGCATACATAACACCAGGGATGGGCAAACTCACCACCCGCTGGTCCCATGTTGCCACTTCTGGACAGTGAGCTTGGGCGCTGGGATAGCATGGGCAGGAAAGCCTTACTGTTCATGCTGGACATGCCTCACAGCACGTTTGCAACACCAGCGCCCATGGTACGCTTGTACTATGGACACTGGAGAGCTCAAGATTGAGCCCTATGGGCTTTATCTTTTTTTAATAATTGGAGTAAGTGATGAATGTCTCTGCCTAGGATATTGGCAATTGCATGAGAAAACCACTATGTAAAGATATGTATATGGGAACATTATGTTACCATATGTATGCAGAGTGTGTGTGTGTGATCGCACGCGCATGCGCCTGTACACCTGCACACACACACTCCAGCAGTGCATGAAATGATGCCTTGTTTATGGGCATGAGTTTATGTGGCATGTGTGTGGTAGACTATCAATCTATCAATACCCTTAGGGATTTCATTTCCAGAGTCCCTGGGAAGGGAGGTGAACCCTAACATACCAGCAATGCTGACTAATGAAATTTTGGCAAGACATTTACAAAAGGCAAAAATAGGGACAGAGATTTCCCAGAGACAAGTATAATAGAGATTGTCTCGTAACCAGGAACAGCTAGCAGCCTTCTAGTTATGACAATGCAAAGTTAGCATATCAGGAGTGCAATAAAGAAAAGAGGGGTGTGGATCTTCCCTGCTACATGAGCTGAGCAATTGGTTTGAGTTATCAGTACTTGAATGGCTCTCTATGCTAGGTACACATCACAAGGCAGAAATCTCTTTACTCCTCCCTCCACAAAAACTGCACGTGCAGGTGTGTGCTTGCTGGTATATGCTTGATTGCCCTGTATTCATAACATGGCTATTGTTAGTATGAGTTACTAAAAAAAAAAATCATCACAACAGATGTTTTTTAAAAAAACAAAAACCACAAACCTCTTTTTTGCAACCTTTGAACAGTTCTGATCACCACATCTCAAAAAGGACATAGTAGAACTAGAGAAGGTGCAGAAAAGAGTGACCACAATGATTACTGGGCTGGGGCACCTCCCTCATGAGGAAAGGCTTACCGCATTTAGGGCTCTTCAGTTTAGAAAAGAGGCACCTGAGGGGGGACATTATTGAGACATACAAAATTATGCAGTGAAGGGATAGAGTCCATAGAGGGGATGTTCTTTTCCGTCTCTCACAACACCAGAACCAGGGGGCATCCACTAAAATTGAGTGATGGGAGAGTTAGAACAGATAAAAGGAAATACCTTTTTACCCAGCATGTAATTAATCCATGGAACGTTTTGCCACAGGAGACGGGGCTGGTGTCTGGCCTAAGTGTCTTTAAAAGGGGATTGGACAGATTTCTGGAGGAAAAGTCCATTGTCAAAATAGATGGCACATCCTTCTTATTTTATAAGTAGGCTACGTTGTTTTGCCAGATGCAGGGGAGTGGCAATGAGATGCAAGTTTCTTGATGTCTTGTGTGCTCCCTGAAGCATCTGGTGGGTCACTATGAGATACAAGAAACTGAACTGGATGGGCCTTGACCTGACCTAGTAGGTCTTGTCTTACACGTTTATATGAATATGACTACTATTCCATCTGCGTAGACCTCTTATATCTAGGTTGCTCCAGTTACTGGGGGCTACCCAGTTACTCTTCTTAACGCAGCCCCTCCAGACACACATCCAAAACATAAACTTCCCTAAATCCATCCTGAGGATGTCTCAGCATCTTGACGCTGCGCATCAATTTGCATGCACGTAGTCTGAAATAAAAGATGTCCATCCATCACCTCGAACAAGGCCCTCTGTTTTCCCTTCACTTTTCTATAGAGGATGGCTCTAATTAAGAGCTGATTTTTAAATCCACATTTTAATCTGAGAGTTGTGAATGAATCAATTCATCACACTGATTCGTCCTTTCATTGCTAATTTCATGTACAACAGGCACAAGAAAGATGCCTTTCAACTGGGAGACAAATACACTAAATTACACAAAGAGACACAGGCCTGCATTACACTGCTCTGATTTAGGACCTCTGGATAGCTGAAGGAAGGAGGCTGATGAATAGAGCTAGAAGGTCAATACAATATAGTTAAAACTCCCCAGGCTTGGACAAATGAGAATGAAAGAGCCAGCAAATTGCTGTCCTGGCACATCAAGATGAGTAAATATGAAAGTTTCATTCCCCAAGTGATGTTTGACAGACTGCTGTGTGGTGATTCAATCGTATCTTTTGCACTTCTTTGAGAAAGAATGCAATCCTATGCATGTCAAAAAAGCAAGTCCCATTAAATCATGTGCATAGGGCTGCAACCATACGGCCCAATCCTATTACCTATTGGGCCAGAGGTCTGGTCCAGTGGGTGGAGCCACCATTACTCCCAAAGATAAGTCCAAATGATGCCAATTTGAGGTCACCCAAAGCTTCTATGACTAGCAAGACTTTGTGAAGTGACTGACAAGCCGAGCCAAGCTGTTCCAGCTGCTCCTTTCGATGAGAGAGAAGTAGCTGTCTGTCACTCAGCATGGGAGGCAACCACAACCAGAACAAGCCCAGACTGTGAAAGATCCATCTGGAAATGGTGTTTGTTCTTGAAAGATTAGAACTTCTCTGTTATTGAGGGGGGAAAAAAGCCTTGTATTGGGAGTTATTGTGAAACACCTTTGATTAGAGTCAGAGGAGTAATCCAATGACCAAAAATACCGGTATTAGGATTATTGTTAACAATAAATAATACCAAATTATTAATTATTAATTATTAATTATAATAATAATCCTCACTCTGAAATGGAAGCAGTGTCAGGTCGAGATTGCTGGAGGTGGTGGTGCAGTTGGCCTTCCCCATTCCCCATTCCCTAATGCCACTGGTACGGAAGGTTCAGGGGGCAGATCTACCTGTTAGGCCTTCTGATGGATGTGCCTGGCCGGTCCCTGGCTGGTCCCTGACTCCACCTCTGCAAGCAAGCACTTTCTACATAGGACTGGGGTCTTCACTGAAGTGGCCCTCAAATTGGGTACAAAGGGTCTTTTCTACACCTCTCCCAACCCTTCCTTCTTTCCCTTCTGTGCCCCATCTCTCTTTCTCCCACCTGAACCAGCCTTATGTGCATTCTGGCAAAGCGCAAAATGTATCCAGCGCTGCAATCCACTGCTGGCTTTTTGATGCCTATTGTATCTGCCAAATTGACGAAAGACAAGGTACTTTCAAGGTGAGGTCACAGAGAAGCAGCATATTGCCTGTCACGGAACAGGCTGTCAAACTTGTCTCCTGTCACCCTCCCTCCTCCTTCAAAGGAATCCAGTGAGTTGAAAGGGAATTTTTCATTTGTTAGGAAGTGTTTGAATTCATTCGGAGCTCACCAGTCATAAAATGAGAAGCGTTAAATTGAAAATCACTCTCATCATGTCAAGGAACTGGCACCAGGAGTAGGGGGTGGGAAGGATCGTCCCTCCCTCACTGTAGCGATTTGATGGCGCTCCTGTCACGTTTAATATAGGCTATGCTCCTGCTGGCCACTTGTTTTCCTTCCCCTCTCACTGTTGGGAAAATGCACTCTATGGTTCCTAATTTGTGGTTTATTGTTCTCGCTGTCATGCTGATGGAAGATGGCTTTACCCATGGTTCCCAACCCGTTTTTTGGCCATGCCCCACCTAAGCATCTCTAAAATCCTGATGCCCCCCATGACATATAATTCTTATTATTCAAAAAATGAACTCCTTGGCATCCATGAAGGAGAAAAATAAATAATGGTGTGGAAAGAGGGAAATTAAAAAAAACATTCTTAGCTTAATTTTTGAATAATAAGATATAAGAACAATTAGCGGGCTTTCAAATTCACTGTTAATAATTCAAAAAAAATTCAAAAAATTCACAGTTAATAGCTCATTCTCAAATTGCCCCCCTTTAGATTCAATTTCCCCCCCCCGTGGGGCGTGTGCCCCACATTGGGAACCACTGCGCTAGATGTATCAACGTTGAAAACAACCAGTGGTGATAACTTCACCGCTATGTATATCAAGCCAGGCAGAAAAACCAAACCCAGGCACTACAAAGCAGCATAACTTGTAAAGACAGATCATTTTGTTCGCTGGGCACTGTACATCACAATCATCTAGTCCAGGATTTCCCAAGTTGTTGGCCCAGAACTGATTGTTGGTGGGCTGTGAAACTGACAAGCTGAGAGCTGGCAAGGAAAGTGTATTGAGCGCCACATGCACATTTACTCTTAGGTAGGCAGATGTGTCTTGGCTCTTATGGAAAGCCAGGCAAGGGGAAAACACAAAGCCACCAGAATGGTCCCTGTCCAATGAATGTGGAGCCCAACAAATGCTTTCCCCCCACCCTAACCATAGTAAAAAGGATAAAAACTTGGATAAAGGGTTAAAAAAAATGATAAAAGGCGTGAGTGTTTTCCAAAAAATGGGTCCAGGGGCTAAAAGATTTGGGAACCACTGGTCTGAGTCCAGAACCACTGAGCCCAATTGGGGCTTACTCCCAGCAAAGTGTGCATAACACTGTTGCCTTACTCCCTGGTAAGCATGCATTAGACTTCATTCACATTGTTGGAAGCTGCAAAAATGTCAGCTTGATGCGGCATCAGTGTTTTAGACGCTGCTGGACGGAGGGTTGCCAACTCTGGCCGAAGCCATTTCTGGAGATTTTTTCCATCTAGATTATTATGGGGACATTGATCGTGCCCAACCATAGAGGGTTGCTGTAAGGATTACTAAGACAATGTATGTGAAGCGCTTTGTACACAGGCAATTTGTGACAAAGCATCATGGAAGGTCACTTGAGTGACCTAACAGGTAAGAATAAACAGCCCCTTTCGAATTTATAGAGATCATCTTATCAATCTCTACAATCATTTATATATATATCCTCTTCAAATAATCTGGCTCATAGTAAATTTATTTAAAAAATTTGTATGCTGCTTTCCTGAAGCTCAAAGTGGTGTACAATACAACAATAAAACTAATAAAAACTTGGAAATACAATTAAAGACTATACAGGAGCTGGTAAGACAGCATACAAACAGCAAAAAATGTAAAGCAAAACGCAATTTAAACCCTATAAAACAGCAGAAAGCAAATGCTGGCTTAAAATCTACCCCTTAACACCACCCCCCTTCCTCAAATGCCAGGCAGAATAGAAGTGCTTTTAAGCCCCACAAGAAACCATATAAAGATGGGCCTGTCCTTAGATCTTCCAGGAGTTTATTCTACAGATGTGGTGCCACAACAGAAAAGGCTTTGCTGCCATCCCCTTGGCTTCCGATTGTGGAGACATTCTAATCAGGGCCCAATCTGAAGATTGTAGGAGAGATGCAGGAGTATGTGGGAGAAGGTGGTCCTTAAGTTATCCCACTCCCATGATGCATAGGGCTTTAAAGGTAATCACCGACACCTCAAATTGGACTCAGAATTGAATGGGCAGCCCGTGTAGCTCCTGCATGGCAGAGTCAACCCACCAAGCTTGGGTGAGAATAAAATGTGTCACATCAAATCACATACCTCACCCCAAGGGGTTTTCTGTTTGTAACTGTTCCTCATTCCATTTCCCTTAAAGTACCACTAGAACTACAGGTGCTAAACTGGTAACTTTCAAAGCAATTTCTATTTTTCTCCTGCAAATTGCATTCACAGGGTTCTGTGAACAGCCTCAGGGGCTCAGGCCAAAGGTCCCTCTGACTCAGTATTCTGCGTTGTGGTTCTTTCTGACAGCCACCTAAGGCTGCCATCCCATACCCACTTACCTGGGAGCCTGTGAGACTCAGAAGGGCATCCTTCTGAGCTGAGACGCCTGGAATTGTGCTGTGAGGATAATTCTAGGCATGTAGCTCCCTGAATGCTGAAGTGGTATTGTAACAGCCAGAAACATCTGCTTTTTCTTGAAAAACAGCTGGGGGGGGGCTAATTCTGATTGGGACCGCAGCATGGTGGGGGAAGGTTAACCTTTTCCTATGGCAACACAGTCCGGCTGAAATTCTCCTGCCAAAGTGGCTGCAGTCTCTGCAAGAGCAAATTGTTGATGGGGGACTGTTTTGGTGCAGAAAAATTACATGAGAAAGAGTTAATCTCCCCCTTTTCACAGGGTACAGTTCATCGGACATCCTTCAGGTTTTTGTTTTGTTGAAGATGCTCTAAGCGCACCTGTGCTTGTGCAGCTAGTTTGACCTGATACCTTGTGGCTGCAGCAAAAAAATCAAGCTGACTCAGTATTGCAGAAGTAAAGTGTTTTTTGAAAAGCTGCAGATGCTTCTGGTCCTTTGTAGAAATGAACAAACAGATCTGACTCATGTCTCTTTGGAGTGACATCCCTTTATTGTACGCTGGAATTATATTTTGGCCTCTCTGCGTGGCAGCAGTGCTGACTTCCTCCTAACTTTTTGGGGGGGCATGGCCACGCCCCTAATGTCAACATGGCCACGCCCCCTGATGTGGCCACACCCCTATCATCTCCTATCATCTCTGGGAAGGGGTCTGCCAGCCCGACAGCTGCCTCTCCTGAGCTCGGAAGCAGCCACTGAGGCCTGACAGCGGCTTCTCAAGAGCTCGAGTGGGCTTTCGCCGCGCCGAACGCCCGCCCTGGGCTCAGAGGCGGCTGCTATGGCATGACAGCTGCCTCTCCCGAGGCTGGGGTGCACGGTCACCGCTGCCACCGCGCACCCCGGCCTCAGGAAGGGTTGCTGCAGCCAGCTGGCCAATCAGGGTGCCAGAGGGGAAGAACCATTGGGATGCACCCGCATCCCATCGGCTCTCACTGCTTTAGGGGCGAACATGCTCAGTGATCACGACACAAGGCGACCACTGCACATGCTCGTGATTCCCAAGAGCCCAAGCATGCGCAGTGGTTGCCTCGTGTCACAACCACTGTGCATGCTCGCGGCCAGCTACACTCTTTGCAAGGGGGCACGGGGGAAGATATTGGTGGGGCACAGCCACACCCAGGCAATATTGGGATGACCACTGGCCCCTGGGCCACCACGAAGTTGGCACTACTGCTGCATGGCAACATCTCTAGCAGAAGTCTCAAAGCCAAACGAGATGTGATGCAGGAGAAGATTTCCCAGTGGGACGGAAAGGGAAGGTTTTCAGCCTCCAGAAGGCTTTCTGAAGGTTGGGGAGGCCACGCGCAGCTTCCCTGGCTCTCAGAAGACTTTCCAGATAAGAGGCCACCCTCCTTGTCTACTTTAAATGGAGGATGGCAGCCCCTGGAGAAGAGTGGCAATGGTGGAGTGCAGCCAAGGGTGGGAGAGGGAATTTTACCACCCTCTGTGCCTGGTGCCCAGGGGTATTTGCCCACCCCACCCCACCATTTCCCATGAGGTTTTTAAAGTTAAAAACAGCATGGGAGAAAATGGTGATCAAACTCCAGATTAAATCCAAGACCCTCCCCAAACGCTATTGGTCCTGCTGGGGAACGCATGAGGGTTCCCAAATGGTACTTACTCATAAGAGTCGCATCACAGCTGGTTTTGTCCTCGGGCAAGAGTCTTTGCCAGACTTGCAACAGGAAGTCTTTTAACTGGAGATGTTGGGGCTCAACCCAGGGACTTTAGGAAGGGAAAGCACATGCTCTGACACTAGGCTATGGCCCCTTCCAAGGGGATCATAGCTGTGGTAGCCAATGTGTAGCAGTTATAGTCAGGCCTGGGACCCAATCCCTGGCTAGGCCACTTGCTCTCAGCTTAGCCTACCTCATTATGAGAATCAAAGGGAGTAGAGGGCAAGAAGAGAGCTACATATGTTGCTTTTGCTGCTTGGAGGATGAGTAGTATAATCTAGACGTATGATTAAGGCTCTTCTGGCACTGTCTGCCACAGGTTAATCATGAATTTTGGCCTAAGTTAAATAGCCCGAAGACCTTTCTTACAGCAGAAGTGCTTCAGCTCTTAGATCAATTCAGCTGCCCTGGAACTTTTCCAGCTCCACAGTGAACAGGAAACGCACATCAGTTCAGCACCCGGTACACTCAGATTATGCAACATAACAATATGTGTTTGTGGCAGCGACCGTGTGGTGCGGGCGTGCCCTACCATAGTTCTTTGAAAAGTGCAGTCACTGCCTCGGCTGTGAATCCTACAAACACTTACAACCCACAGCCCTCAGCTATTCAGAGCCACTGGGTTGTGTGTTTGCGTGATCACAGAGATGGCGGCACTTTTCCAAGAATTCAGGTAAGGCCGTTTCGCGCCCTCCGCAAGTCGCCGGTTCGTGGTGTGAAAGGAGCATGCTCATTTTCGCACTTTATATGCACGCCCTAGGAAGCACCTGTGTCAAATCTGATTGCCACCTAAAGGTTTGCGAGGACTCCACGGCCTTATCCTGCGCACGTGTGAACCAAGCCCGGCTTCCCCCCCCATATCTGCAAAGCTGAGGTTGGCCACTAGAGGGCGCTCCGGTCTACGGAACACCCGAGCACGGCAGCCGAGCTAGAGGCGGGCACTTTGGAACCCGGAGCTGCCCTTTACTACCCGGCGGCGGCGGCAGTGGCAGCAGCACAGCGTCCTCTCGGCTCTCCGGACTTGCGTGGCTCAGGCGGCGCTCCTCGGTTTGAGTTCGCGGCGGCGACGACGGCTCCTGGGCCAGGACTGGCGACGCCTTCCTGCTGCTTGATTTCCACCCCAGGCAACGCTTTGTGGCTTAGCGGAGCGCAGAGGAAGGAACGGGGCCAGCAAAGGTAAGAAGAGCAGTGCAAAGGCAGCCCGCCCAGGGAAGGGGGAAGGCAGGCGGGCTGGCGGGCTTCCCCGGCGCCAGGGATCACCTCTGATCCTATCCCGCCCGACGTGCTGCTCACTTTTGCCGCCTCCTCCTCCCTGGGTCTGGGGAAATGCAGGGGCTCTCCGCGCCGCCCCGGTTTCCACCGGTGCCGTCTAGAGGGTGGTGGCGGGACCCCGGGGTGTGTGTTTGGAGCCTCTGCCGTCAGGTGCCCGCTCAAGCAGGCGTCGGCGTGTGGCCCCTTCGGTGGCCCGTAGCTGGACGATCGCTCGGGGGTCGCAAAATAAGAAGAGCGAGGAGGGGCGTGTATTGCTGCCCCCCCTCCTCGCAGGAAGATAAAGACGGGCAAATGCGAAACATAGGTGTGGGGTTCTCTCCCCCCCCCCCGCCTGTAACCTGAGCACCTGCTGGCCACACCTGTTACCCACCTGCGTGTCTGTTTCCCAGGGCTGCTGCCTGCTGGCTGGGTTGGGGATTCCTGGAGGCGCAAATGGGGATGCGAGAGACCCCGCCCCCCCAGTGCGTTTCTTCTCTCGCCCCCCCCCCCTCAAATGCTGTAGGAGTGTGTGAGCGGCAGAGCTGCCTCCTGGTCCCCTGCAGACTTAAACGTCTTCCCCCACCCTGTGGCTGCCCCGCTGCACCCCTGGAGCGGAGAATAAATCCCTTTGAGAGCAGCAGGGGTTTCTTATGACCCCGCCTGTGTGGGATTGGGCGCACAGACTCCCTTGCACAGAGTCTTGCCTGCTTAGCATACATGGGTGAGCCAAGATGGTACCTGGGTGATTGCCCACACTTGCCCCTTCAAGCCCACACTGATGGCTGAACTGTGTGCATGCATGCATGCGTGTGTGTGTGTGCGCGCGCGTGCAAATACAGAACTGAGATGTGTTGCTTATTCTGGATTAGTCATTGTGTGATACAGGACTGGGATACTGCCCATGCATGCCCTGGATGTGGAGATACTCCCCCCCCTCCAAGAACCCTTGCCTGGCCCCATCTTGGTAGCTTATCCTCTTTTCACCATCCATTCATTCTCTCTCTTCCCCGCCCCTTAACCGTTAGTGGCCTGAACTCTGGCAAAAGAGTGTCCATCCTCCTCCGCATCCCTGCAGTCCCCCACTTGGTGGGTTCCCATTTCCTCCTCTCTTCCTTCAGCATTTCCCTGTCCTGTCCCACACCCTCCCCTGCCCTCATAAGCTGCCTCCTTCATCTAGGGCTGGTGCATGGTCACTTTGGGTCCTTGTAGGGCTGTGCTGGGCAGTGCCACTATAAACCTGCCAGGGGGAAATCCACAGCAAGCCTAGCCTGGCTCCGAAGGAATTCTTGCGCTCTCATTTATGACACAGTGCCTATTGCTCAAAAGGCCTTCCGTCTGTGCTCTCCCTCCCAGTGCTGCTCCATAGGTCGAGTCCTAGCCAGTGATACCAGCTCAACCCTGCACTGGCTCACAAGGAATGCAAGGCTTATGAACACTGTTACATGGTGGGACTATATGAGTATACAGAGCGGCCTTTGGCTGGGGCAGGTCCTTGGCCAGTATTTTCTTCCCTGGCTGGAAGCAGCTGCTCTCTGAGATTTCAAAGTAAGTGTGGGACAGGTGGAGTCAGTTTTCTCTGTGGAAGTGGGGACAACAAGGATGGCAGCCCAGGTCAGCTTAGTCTTGCGTACAGTGCTTAAAATTAATTCTCCAGCTATTCAACAGCCACTGACGTAGCTAATGAAGGTGTAGCCCAGTGCAGAGGGCAAAATGATGCTCCAGAAGTGACGTCACACCAGGAAGTGACAGCACAGTTGTATTTTCATTTTCTTGGGTTTCTTCGCCGTAACCTTTGATAGAATGAAGATATTACACTCCAATTTGTTTCATTGCATTCTGCATTACGTTCCACATTGAATGATACATAACATGATGGTATTATTCATACATTCAAAGATTTTCACAATTTTGGCCACTACTGTTAAGCTCAGGTTGTTTCCCCCCTAAAGCTTGTAGCCCGGTGCAATTGCACCTCTTGCACTACTTTAGCTATGCCTCTGCAAACAGCTACCTTGCTTGGCTTTGACCATCCAGGCAGAAAGAGGTCTCACACACACACACACACTTCCAATGGTTTTAAGCCATGGTTGGTTCCAAAAAGAGCATCTCTGTGTTTGCTTCTCCCCGTTAAGGGTGGGCATGTTGGCCAATCCTTGGAGAATACCATGACTGGAATAGGGGCTCAGCCTTGGAGTTACAAGGGTAGGTGGTTGCAGTGAGAATGGTGGGGAGGCAGCCATTTGTTGCGGATCACAGCAACACAAAGCTCAACCTGGTAGGCCAGGTGGGCACTCATGCTATGCTCTGCCTTATGCATCTGGGGCTTTAATCCGGAGCAGACTGGGGCACAGTGGTGTGCCATGAATGGTCTTCCTCCAGTCGCAGCTCCTTTGCTACCCCTACGCCATGTGCCATATGTATGCGGCTTGGAGAAGCTGCTCCTCGGAGCCTGTTGTGGAGCAGGCACTGAGACACCCCTTCTCAGCGGTCTCTCTGGGATTTGTGGGGAAACTGGGGAGGGAGGGATGTCGCCCACAAGTTGGTGGCAGTTTTCAAAGCCAGGCCAAAATTGACAGACTCCTGGAAGAGAGAGCTAAAACAAATTGTCTTTTTCCATTAGGCGGGAGGCTGAACTGAACCCCCCCCCCATTTTACAGGAGGAGGAACTCAGCCCTCTCCCAGCAACGGTGCTACCACAGCTCATCTCTCTCCTACCTGTATTGCAGTGCCTGTTAATATGTACAGTTATTCACTTTGCGGTGGGTTTGTGACTGCTGTCAACAGGTCCTCATGGGTGATAGATAAGCCAGTCAGTGATGTGAATGCAAGTGCTTGGTAGTGCCTCTGTCACTAGCAGCATTTTAAACATTGTGGCTGTGTATATGGAGGGAAGGATGCAGCCTTGTAGTTTCTGTTTTATAGTTGCAACGTTTAGCAAGACTGATAATCTTGGTCCTCTTTTATAGACCGGTGTAACTGTGGGTTGGGACCCACTTGGTGGGTCGTGACCTGATGTCAGGTGGGGCGTGGAAAGCTGGGAGCAGCCCTCTTGGAAGCTGCAGATCTTACCCTTGACATATTCCTTTTGTGAGTGTTAACCGTTTGAATTTTCAAGTGTGGGTATCTTTAAAATTTAGTTTTTAGTTCAGTGCTTTTACATCATATTTTGTCCTAATCTTGCTTTCTGTCAGGGATGTTTCATAGCTATGCAATTGCTGCAGCCCAAATGTGCCATTCCAGGGGTGTCATTTGATTTTGTCGTCATGATGGCACTTCCTGCCTGATGATGTCACTTATATCACTTCCAGTGGGTCCAGACACAAATGCCATTCTAAAAAGTGGGTCCCAGTCTAAAAGGTTTGAGGACCACTGGTACAGACAGAAATGGCTTAGTTCTGTGGCAGAAATGTCAACTTTGGAAGCCTGGGAACGAATTACAAAAAAAAAACACCTGCTACTGGGTTCACATTGCAATATTTTCACAATGCAGTGGTGTCTCAGGAACAGATTGCCATCATAAAGTGTGTGGGGTGGGGGTTTCACTGTATTTAGGCCTAGTCCCAGTGTTACCCTAGTGCAGTGGTTCTGAAACTGTGGGTCTGGCACCCACAATTTTTAGTGGGTCATGCAACTGACAGGGTAGGTTAGGCTATATGCATCAAGGGTTAAACAATCCGCTACTTGTGAGGAGTTCTGCTGCCAAATCACCATTATAGCCCCGGGAGACTGAGCGGCTGGTAAAGTGACACTTTTAAAGGTGGGCTCTGATGCTAAAAAGTTTGGGACCCACTGCTAGGGGCTTGGGAGCTACTGCAGCCAGAACCTTCTGCAAAGAGTCCACTCATTACCCTTCTCCTTCCTCTGGTGCTGCCAGGAAAAGGTTCCTGGAAGGAGCTGGATATCCCTTTAAGGTGCGACTTTTGCTTTCCCTGAAGAAAGGAGGCTTTTGTTCCCCAGGTTTCCCAAGCGCTTTCTCTGTCTCAGAACCGCTCTTTCTCAACCTGCGTGTGGCTGCCAGCCAGAAGGCAAATCCATTTGGCACTTGGGCACTCCAGCCCATTGCAGAGAAGAGGCGTGCTTGGACTCCCTCTGATCGGGGAGAGACTGAATGGAGCTCCCTGGCTTCCGATTTCCCTAACCCGGAAAGCCTGAATGGAGTAGCTTGTCTGCCCCACTTTCTCACAAGGCTCAAAGCTGGTCGTGAAAGC
The DNA here is from genome assembly GCA_029204185.1 of Lerista edwardsae. Lineage (NCBI taxonomy): Eukaryota > Metazoa > Chordata > Lepidosauria > Squamata > Scincidae > Lerista > Lerista edwardsae. The sequence goes on from JAJKFI010000051.1 coordinate 1,328,269, forward strand.
AGCCGGCTTCTGGACCTCCCCCAGATCTCTCCCTCTGGCCTCTGAGTTCATTTTGCATTCACCAGGAAACGTTTGCTCTGCTGTGCCCCTTCTTGCAGGTGGAGATGTCTCAGTGCTCTCTCAGCACCCCCTCCCCAAACATTCTACCTCCCCCCCTCCTCACCTGGTACAATGCTTTTGTTAAGCCTGGACGTCTTCCCACCCTCCCATTAAAAAAAACTTTGCCAGTTCCTTCACTGCTGCTCACCTAATCTCATTCGCAACGATTTGAAAAAAGGAAATTAAGTTGCAGTGTCTCGTTCTTAATAGCTGAGGAACAGCCAAAAGCACGTTCGACTTTCTCCATTTCTCAACTTGGATTTTTTTTTCCCTAGAGGCTGGTTCCTAATTGCTGAGAGCGAGAGCAAGCGCACCAGTCTAGTGGTTAGAGCAGTGGTTCCCAGACATTTTGGCATCAGGACCCACTTTAAAAAAGTTTCCCTTTACCAGCTACATACGCAGGCCTCTGTTGCTATGCTGGTGATTGGGCAGCAGTGCTGGCCACAAGTAGCAGGTTGTTTAACCCTTGATGTACATTGCCTAGGCTGCCTTGTCAGTTTTGCAACTCACCAAAAATTGGGTTGTGTCCCACAGTTTGAGGCTAGTTTGAGGTTAGTGTTTTGATTGTGAAGCAGTAAGACCCAGGTGCAAATCCCCCCAGGCATGTTGCTTCCGGGGTCACTCTGGGCTGATAGTCCCTCTCATTTTCCCCCAGAGTGCATGGAGGCCTATGGTGGCTGCACAGGGACAGCTGTGGAGCGCTTGGTGCTGATGTCATCGCAGGCCTCTGGCTATGAAGGAAACTGTGCAGGGCTTCACTTAAGCTGTGCAACAGCAGTGCAGCTTACTGGGAAGGCTGTTCTGAGCCAGACACGATCTCTTGGCCTAGCCTCCCTTGCAGGATTGTTATGAGGATACAATTGAAGGGAAAGCAGAAGAGCACATTGCCTTGATCTTTGGAGAAAGCGACATTTCTATCCTACTCTTTTATTTTGCTAATAGAATTCATGCTTGGCTTCACATCCAAGTAGTGACCGAGTTTTTTTTTTTTAATCTGCTGGCCTTTTTCTTTTTTGTATTTTGCATATTTATAGTTGTAATTTCAGTCTGTACGAATTTCAGCTCCTGCTGATTGACCACAGGACATAGAATTGTGTTCTAAAAAAATCAAAGCGCTTTTGGTTTAAGAATAACATTAAGGCTGTTACAAATTCACTCATACTTTCAGGGGTATGGAAACTGGAACTTTATGGTATGCCTTGTGTTCCATGTCAGCTATGTGGATGATGTTCTCAAGGGTTCCATTATGTTTGGCCTCCTCCTGCTCTTCCCCTAATTTTAATGACCACAGTAGGTGCTACTGTAAACTATTTGTACTGTTTAAATAGCAGGTAAGTGAAGCTACACCTTAAGGTGCAGAACAACATAGAAACAGTTGGTGATGTTGCATATTTAGAGGAGAAATGGGAGGGGAATGCAGCACTCTCCATTTCCACACCTGTCAAGAAAGATGCTTATGATCTTTAAGAGAGAAGGAGAAATTTACTGTTTTCATGTTTCTAAAAAAAAAAATCTCTGGGTGCATATCACTGATTGGGGTGGGGGTGTTTTATCTAGTAAACTGAATGGGAAAGGAGACGAAGTCGTGGCTTATACTCGCCTGTCTGGCCCAGTTTCTCTTAATCAGCAGACAGGCTCTGGGTGGTCTTTGTCTCAGTCAACACTTGTAAGTTTATAAGCACCATCAACTTAAATGCCTGGGTGAGTGAAAATGGAGCCAAGACCACCCTTTTCTGTGCTTGTATCTCTTACAAGAGCTCAGCTGACCAGAGCCTGATTTATTTTAGTATGTGAACTGCTTTGTGAACTACTCTTATTGAAAACCAATATATGATTTTAATACTAATTAAAAATATTATTAGGGGGAGTCTAGCTATCTCATAAGAAAGAATAGATGCTTGGGATCTAGCAAGCTGCTAGAGATGCTTTTCCAAAGCGGTTCTTCCTGCTCTTCATTCAGCCTGCTTATTGCTTCCACTGCTCTGTGGGCAGCGTCTGCTATCAGCCAATATCTCGTTAGCCACCGGATGTCTCCAGCATCAGGAAAAACGAACTTGGGCTCGTAATGTGCACAAACTGTGGTGTTGGATAAAGCGCAGTGGCAACAGGAAAAAATGTCACAAAGCCTGAACAAAATGCATTCATCCCCTCACATGGTGTGGGATTCAGCCAGATAACAGAATGGCTTGTCTTATCGAAACTTTCACCTGGCTGGCTGGAAGTGTAGCGTTTCTGGTGCTCTATTGATGGGCAGGCTAATGACTTCCACCTCCAAGGCAAAGTAACAGGCTCTTTCTCCATGTAGAAGAGAACACTCATTGTTCCACCTCTTGGATGACTCATGACCACCTTTACCCTGTCTAAACCACCAAATTTAGTTGGACATTCAGCGCATGAGGGGGAGAACCAGGATCTCTCCTGCTGGCCCCATTGAGTGGCTCTTTTGTGCAAAGCCTACGCATGCAAAAACTGTGTGCTGAAAAGGGCAACCAAATCAGGGGGCTGGAGTACCTTCCAGATGAGGGAAGGGTGCACTGTGTGGGGCTTCTTCAGTTTAGATTAGAAAGACATTGAAATAAGGATGTGGTATTAAAGGGACGTGGTGGCGCTGTGGGTTAAACCGCTGTTGCTGATCTTGTTGACCGTAAGGTGGGCAGTTTGAGACCACGTGACGGAGTGAGCTCCCGTTGCTTGTCCCAGCTCCTGCCAACCTAGCAGTTTGAAAGCATGTAAAAATGTGAGTAGATAAATAGGTACCATTTTGGTGGGGAGGTAACGGCGTTCTGTGCGCCTTGGCGTATACTCATGCCGGCCACATGACCACGGAAACTTGTCCTCAGGACAAAGGCCGGCTCTTCGGCTTAAAAATGGAAATGAGCACCGTCCCCTACAGTCGGTCACGAAGAGACCATTCGATTGTGCGGAAACTTTTACCTTTTTGTTAAAGGTTTGTAGACTGATTCACAAGGTGGAGAAAGTGGATGGAGAGGGTTTTTTTCCCACTGAATGCCAGAACCCAGGGTCATCCTGCGAAACAGACTGGCAGGAGGTTTGGGACAGGCAGAAAGGAAGACTTCTTCCAACAGTGCTTAATGAATTATGGAATCTGCTGCCACAAAATGTGGTGAGCCCTTTGAAGCCAACAAGTTAGTGGGTATTGGCTGCTCGTAGTCAGAGTGACGAAAAGGACAGCCACTAAAATTGAAAAGAGAATTAGAACAGACTAAAGAAATATTTTTTTCATCCAGCATATTGTTAACCTGTGGAACTCCTTGCCATAGGATGCAGTGATGGCACTTTGCCTAGGTACCTAAAGTGAATTGTTTATGGAGGAAAGGTCCATCACAGGTTACAAGCCATGATGGTTCTAGAAGTAGAGTATATCTGAATGCCACGTGCAAGGGAGTGGCAACAGGATGCAGGCATCTTGTTGTCTTGTGTGCTCCCTGAGGCATCTGATAGGCCACTGTATGATACAGGAAGCCGAACTAGATGGGCCTTTGGCCTGATCCAGCGGGGCTCTTATGTTTTAATGACTATAAGCTGTCTCCGGGTTCAGCAGCAGTGTGTGTCTGAATACTAATTGCAGGGCAGCAATAGAAGGTGTGCATTTGCCCTTGTTTCCAGCTTCAGGGCTTTTTGGAGGCATCTTGTGGGTCACAGTGTGAAACGGGATGCTAGGCTCAGTAGACCTTTGTTGTGATCCTGGAGGACTTTGCCTGAGCTCACATGGGATCTCTACATTTCTGCAGGGTAAAGATCATGCAGAGACAGCCCATGTACAGTACTTTCAGGGTCTGGGGTTTCAGCTTGCATTCCTCACACTTTTTCAAGTGTATTTTTACACTTGGACTAGTCATAAGGACTGGATTTTTTTTCTATTAATCAATCCAGTATTTCTCTTTTTTTAATACCACCCTTCCTCCAAGGAGCTCAGGGTGGTGTACATGGTTCCTTCCCTCCTATTGTCCTTTAAACAAAAGTCAAGATTTAACAGAATACTGAACAACTTCAGGCCCATGTTCTGCACTCCTGTGTAATTTATGCCTTGTATTTTCAGTGGTCCTTTCTACCAAGATCCAGGGCTTCTGCTGCAGGACTTTGGGAGAGGGGCACAGATCTTAGCTTTAGGCTAAGATTAGTTTTCAGTTGTATCGTGCTGAGTTGGAAACTCCCATGTCTTGGCATCGACCCTACTGGGCAGCAGAGATGTTTGGGGCCAAGTCCATTCAGTAGGTTGGCTGAGGTGGTTGCTCCAGGCTGCAGATTTGTGGGGCTGAGGGGCACACCTCTGCCCACCCACTTGCCTCCCCTTCTACTTCTCCACCAGCTCCCTAGATTGGAAAAGAAGAGGATGGTGTGGAAGAGGAAGTGTGGCGGAAAGGACAGGAGAGTGGTAAGCTAGAGTGTCTCCTCCCCAGTGCTGCGACTGCTCTGTTCCCAATCCAGGAATGAGAGGAGCAGAGGCTGGCGCATTGCCAGGGCCAGGAGGTCTTGGGATCCTCCTTTATGTGGTGCTAGTAAATGATGGTTGGCTGTACGTGGCGGAGCAGCAAGTGGAAGGGGAGCAGAGAGAAATGGTCAATGCTTTTCTTATTGATGACAAGGCGGATTGAAGTGGTTGCTTTGAGCGGCAAACTGAGGGAAGGAGGAGGGGTGAGAAACTAGTGAGTGATGCCCATGTCTGCCCTCTGGCCCTACCATCCACCCAACCGCTTCATTCCATATTTGGATCCTCTCCTGGCTCTCTGACGAAGCTTGTGCTGAAAAAAGTGACTCAGCGGGAAGGGGAGGAGCTTGTAGCGAGAAGAATAGTCTGCCCTTCCGTTTCCCCACTTTTTTTCGTCCAGCCCAACCTGGCTTACATGGCTGGGCTGGCAAGGGAGAGTTGGTGGTGGCAGGATGCACATCAACGCATGTGCACATCAACAGCCGTGGCCCCTCCTTCGTGGAAGGTGCTGCCTGGATACTGTATGCACCAAACCCTTTGAGTGCTGGAAATAAAATGCAATAGGAGCTTTTATGTGTTCCTATTTGCTATCGGCCAAGCGCAGCACCAAGTGAAATGTGGCTTGTAATGTACGCATGTCAGTGGCGTGCGGGTCCGGAATATTTTCCAGCAACAAACAGAGATGGAAGAGACCTCTTTTTCACTTTTGGAAACGGGAGTGCATTTGTGGGTGGAAATATGGAGGAAAGGCACAGTGTTAATCACAATGTGGTGTTTGGCCTTTTTTTTTTTTTTTTAAAGAGAATTAAAAGATCCATTTGTGTGACACATCCCAGACTTGGGACTGTTGTTTTTATTAGAATTCAAGGGTTTATCTCATCTAAACAGCTTGCGAGAAGAAAAATAGGGACATTCTGCTTTGCAGCACTCCAAGGAGGGGTAGGGTGGAGAGGGTGTTTGGTTTCACCAGGCAAAAGCAGGTGGAACAACCTTTGAACCAACACTAAAAAGTATCCTAAAGGAAGTTTGGTTTCAAGTACTGGCTGCTCATCTGTGGACCACGAGCTCTTTCCACAGGTGCCATCTTGGAACTCTAACTCTGCAGCTGGAAAGGATGAAAAAGAGATTAATTTTAAAGGACATGCAAATTGGCTAATTGTACTTCAGAAACCGACTCTATTCAGAAATGCTGTATGGGGAGGAGAGAGACCCATTACAGAAAACAGGCTGATGATGCCACCAGGCAGTTGATCACACGCTGTACGAGAAGGAAGATTGCTCTTGACATAATGATATCTACAGGATTCTTGTGTGCTCAGTGGTGGTTTTGGTTTGGCCTCCCCCCACCCCAAAGATGAGCATGAATTATGTTCAGGTGTGTATGTAACCGACTTTCTTAACCATGGTTAACACTTTGACTTCTTAACCATGGTTAAAAAAGGAAGCCAGAGATTATCTATTTCCTCTTCCATATTTCTGCAGTCTGGTGTGAGAATGCACCCCACTTTTCTCCTTCCAATCTTAGCTTTGGTTAGGACTTCAACCATGGTTATCCAAAGCTATGGTTAACCTGTCCCCACCCTCCCTCCTTCAGTTCCAAACTTGGTTGCCTGGGGACTTGGCTGCCCAGGATCAGAATGGTTAACCCCAACCTTTCCCTTGAGAGCTGGAGAGACCAGCAGGCACTTCCTGTGGTGCTGAATGAGTGGGGTGTCTCGCATGTTGAGCAGGAAAATGGCCCGGTCAAAAGGCTCAGAGCTTCCTTATAGTTGTGCACGGCCCTCTGAAGTTTGGCCAAATTGCATCTCCTCCTCCCCTCCAAGCTGGAAGAAAGGTTGAGGCTCTTGTGTGGGCAGGCACATGCAAGAGACAGAGAGAATGGGTCGGGTCTAAACATATCTTAAGAACCAAAATGGCTGAAAAATAGGATGTTTGTGTGCGCTCAGGGATTTTCACCACAGACACCCAGTGAGCTTCATAGCTGAGAGGAAATTAGATCTCCCTGGTAAGAGCATAAGGAAAGCCCTGCTAGATCAGGCCATGAGCCCATCTAGTCCAGCACTCTGTTTCCCCACAGTGATCCATCGTGTGCCTCTGGGAAAAACCCTCCACCAGGAGAGAGAGGCCTCTACTTCTCTCCTACCGTTTAAGAACATAAGAAGAGCCCTGCTGGATCAATCCAAGGGCCCATCTGGTTTGGCTTCCTGTATTGTACAGTGACCCACCAGGTGCCTCAGGGAGCCCAGGAGACAACAAGATGCTTGCATCCTGTTGCCACTCCCTTGTACCTGGCATTCTGAAATAGCCTACTATTAATGTAATAGGTTGCACAACCCATCATGGCCTATAGCTGGACTTTTCCTCCAGAAATCTGTCCAATCCCTTTTTAAAGGCACCTAGAGCAGATGCCATCACCACCTCCTGTGGCAAGGAGTTCCATAGCTTAATTACCCGCTGAGTAAAAAAGTATTTCCTTTTGTCTGTTTTCACTCTCCCATCACTCAGCTTCAGTGGATGTCCCCTGGTTCTGGTATTGTGAGAGAGGGAAAAGAACATCTCTCTATCTACTCTATCCCTCCCATGCGTAATTTTGTATGTCTCAATCATGTCCCCCCTAAGGCGCCTTTTTTCCAGACTGAAGAGCCCCAAACACTTTCTTCATAAGGGAGGTGCCCCAGCCCCATAATCAGTTCTGCCATGTGACTGGTATTTGGAGACATACTGCCACTGACCTCAGACAGGGGACTCCAGACTTTTCAGTACAAGGGCCACATTGTATATACTACAGATTCTCGTGGGTGGGATTGAAATCAGTTGTATAAACGAATGGTTTAAATGGTTAAGTTTTACTTGGATCTTTTTTGTAATTGGCATGATTTGATTACAAAAGAAAGCTGTGATGTTTACCCAAAAAAAGCCTGAGAAATGTAATATGAGTAAAAATGTCAAATATTTTAATTTGCTGTTGCCCAGATAAAATCTTGGGGCAGGCCGAATCTGGGCCCCAGGCCATAGTGTAGAACCCCCTGGGGTAATGCATAGTAGCTAATTAGCCATTGATGGACCTGTCACAATGAATTTGTCCAGTTCCCCTTTGAAGCCATCCAGGCTAGTGGCTATCATCACGTCCTTTGGCCATGAATTCCACCACCAAATGACTTGCTGTGTGAAGAAATCCCTCCTCTTGTTTGTCCTCAATCTCTTGCCCATGAATTTATTTGAATGACCACCTGTTTCTGGCCTTGTTGGAGAGAGAGAGAAAAATCTCTCTCTATATCCATTCTGTTCATAAGATGCGAGATTTTATGTTTCAATCACATCTCCTCAAGCATCCTTCCCCCCCCCCCAAGTTGGATCCTGTATCCCCTGCATCACGGCTGACAATCTTTGCTTTCTCAGCGACATTTAGGAACTTTCAGGTGTGTGCACCAAGATGCATGTGAGAGGCTGAAAAAGTACTTGTGCAAGACCCATGTGGACTCGCTTTCTGCCCAGGAACGACTCGCCCAATGGTGCTATGGTTTCTTTGGTTGTGTGTGTGAGACCGTGGTTAGTTTTACTTGAAGGAAAAAAAGTACTGCTGCACGTGGGAGAATAATTTTCTGCTGCACGTGGGAGAATAATTCTCACCGCAGGGGAAAAAAGGCTAGAGCGGAAGCAATGCCAGTTTTACTGCCCTATTCCTGACTCTTTGCCAAATTCAAGCCGGAGCGAGTAAATTGCAAGCTGGCCGATTACGCGTTGGACTTTGGGCTGGAACACCAAACACGAGCCCTGCGTTGGCAGCTGACCTTCCCATGCTTGTGCTGAGTGCTGGCTTGTTGCTGGGTGGAAGCGCTCTGTGCGGTTCTGTCTGCCAGCCAAAGAGGCGAGAGGAGAAGCTCCTGCCACTTGGATCTGATGGCTGTTGGCTGGAACATTCGTTGATGGGCTGAGGCTTTGCCTTTGTGCGTGAAGCCGGAAGCCCTTGGTTGCCCCTCCCCCCAGAAGGACTCTCTCGTGGTTTGAGCGGAATTCCGATTGTGTGAGCAAATCCAGCAAGCTAAAAAGGGATCTTTTGTACGTCTGAATGTGACTTGCAGTCGCTGCAAGGCTTGGCCTTTCAAGGACTGGTTTATTGATTCAGCAAAATAAAAAATCCTGTCTCCATAATTGACAGTGTCTGTGTTGGTCCTTTAGAAGACTTTCTTAGAAGATTCCAGGGCCAGAGAAGGCCTTTATTAGGATCAACCCCAAAGTACCACTGTATCACATAGCATGTTTTTGTAAAAGAACATAAGAAGCACCCCATTGGATCAGGCCAAAGGCCCATCTAGTCCAGCTTCCTGTATCTCACAGTTGCCCACCAGATGCCTCAGGGAACACACAAGACAACTAGACACATGCATCTCATTACCACTCCCTTGCAGTTTGCCATAGTCTTCATCGGATAGATGGTAAAAGCAAAAAGAAGGTTAAATCAATCCTTTATCGGCATACAACATACACAAATACAAGAATAGGTACAGACCTACTAGTAAAACAACAAAATACTTGCCCCAGTATACCCATTGTATTTACCCAATGTAAGTCATAAGCTAACACCGGTTCTTACCTCTACTTGCCACCAAAAAAAAGGTGAGGCTGTTGGACTGGCTCACACAGCATGGGCTGGATCTGTCCCCATCTGTGGTACCTAGCAAGCTTTGTAACTGGTGTGTGGTGGGATCTCAACCCAGGTCTCAGGCTACATCAAGTACTGTAGCCATTAGGCTGCACTAGCTGTCATGCTGGCGACCTCGCCAATTATTCTTGGCCGGTTTGCATAAATATGCCACCAAAGTTTCTGGTCCCCCAAATATCTACTTGTCTGGAGCAGATTGGTACTTGCCACTGGCAACCAAATCAGTGGTTCTTTAGAAACCTGGGATCTAACTGGGGTTACTAATGACTCATTAGTTCTCTCTAGAGACAGTGCCTCACATTCTCCAAGTGGATTAAATACATGGAATACATTTGTTCTGGGGAAGATGTACACTGAATACGAGGACTGAGTGCTTGTATCTGCTAAGTATGATTCAGTGTGATCCATCCTAAAAAAATGACCTCTATCAGGATTACAAAAAGAGAGATGATTGTGATACTGTATTTATTTGGGAGGTGACATTTAGCTTTCTGAGAATAAAGCTGCCAAAGTAATTTTTCAGTCCTAAAGGCATTGTTTTCTCAGTGCAATTTCTGAGACAACTGGATTGCCGGGAGCTCTTGTGCTCCACATCTCATATTTCTCATCTCTCTGTGTATGTGCATACGCTTTATGTGGGTAATTAAGGGGTAAAGATCGGAGGACGGGCTTCAGAGGATCGTGCTGGGCAAGGGCTGCCATGTATATACCCATTTGTGGACATTGTGTCCGGTTGGAGAAAACAAAGTTGTTTACCCTCCTGAGATGTGATGCCATTTCAACAGTAGTTCTAAGGGCTTGTGCAGGAACAACTATTCCAATGGGGGGAGGGCAAAACTACCCCCCCCCAACACAGAGTTGCTATAGGTATAGCCAGTCCAGGATTATCTACAGTGACTATCCAGGGCCTTGGATAGGATCCTTTCCAGTTGCTTGATCCTGAAGTTGCCTGGGACTGAACCTGGGACCTTCTGTACACCGGGCGTGTGCTGTACCACTGAGCCACGCCTACATCAATTTTGGTTAGGAAAACGCCACCTCTTAAGTTTTTAGGTGAAGTGGAGCTCTGCCAGGAAATAAAGGCAGCCACACACACGCAGTGTTGGCTTTGCGTGTTATGTGTGTAATTTGCTTTACTACTTGCATGCAGTGGGATACTAGGAGGGAACCCCCACTACTTTTGCAGACTGTGTGCAATCCCTCGGGCTACAACTGTGCTCTGGAAAATTAATGTGATACAGCTGGAACCTCTGATGAACTAAACTTCTGCTCAGTTACTGAAGCAGGTATTCCAATTCTCTCTGTGTAGCCCCTAGGAAAACAGGACGTGATACAGCTGGATGCGGTGGGCTGCCACAGGGAAGCAGTTGAATGCGTTTAAAGCAGTGGCGGCTTGCGCTCAGTGTCGCACACTCTGCTAGAATCCCCCAGGGTCCTGGGTAGGGTATTTCAACTGTATAAAGCGAGAGCAAATACTGAGAAGCTTGTGCCTGATAAAGCAGAACGAACCTGTTCTATGTTATCCTGCATTTGTGCTCTCTTGCTAAAGGACCGAAGACGTTCCTGGCTAGATCAGACTATTCAAGCTGTCATTACTAGAATCCGAGCAACTAGCAGATGCTTGGTGGTCCACCCCATATCCCCGGCTGGTATTCCTTGATGCTTCTGCCAGGAGGTGGGGTGCTGCTACTTGCATGTCTGGCCGGCCAGGCTTGCTCCCCACCCCACCCTCTGTGGGTTTCCCTGTTTCAGGCTGCCTGCTCCTTCAATCTCTCTCTCTCTCTCTCTCTCTCTCTCTCTCTCACTCACACACACACACACACACACACACACACACACACACACACACCCCTTTCCAAGGCTCCTTTTGGTCTCTTCCACATTCCCCGATGGGCTCCTGCAGCCGCCCTGAGCCAGTGTCGGTTCTGTGCTGCTGTTGCTTGGGGCTGATGAGTCGGCGCGTTGACGGTCAGCTAGGCGACAGAAGCATGTGGCAAAGGCATCACTGCAGAGTACTTCCATGGAAGCTCTGAATGAGCATCAAGCCTGTTAGGCCTGTTCAGGCATACAGTACAGTGGGAAAATTGTAGTCAGGAAGGAGGAGTATGAAGTTGTAGCTCAGAACGGTAAACTTATAGACGATCATGTATATCTTGTTCTCCAAGAAGGCAATATTAAACAAGGAATCCCCTTGGCCCATTCAGGGAATCGCTGAACTTTGGGACTGAAAGTCACTTTCAGTTTTTGAAAGGAAGAGAGTTAAACAGATGCTCACAGCTCTGGAAGTCATTACTGAGCTGAACTCTCTTTGCAAGGGAACTGTTTGGAACTCTCCCCTGTACTCCATCAATGGCCCAGGCTTGACCTTGCAACAAAAATGCTGACATCCTGGATAATTATAATTATATGTATTGCACACAAACAGGTTATTTCCTAGTTCTTATGGGTCTCATTCAAGCACATTCACCCCTCTGGCTCTTACTTGATTGAGGAATACCTGCATAGTTCTAGGATTCAATTGCAAGCACATACTCATGCACATGTGCGCGCACGTAAGAACATAAGAAGAGCCCTGCTGGATCAGGCCAAAGGCCCATCTAGTCCAGCTTCCTGTATCTCATAGCGGTCCACCAGGTGTCCCAGGGAGGCATGAGACAACAAGATGCTTGCATCTTGTTGCCACTCCCTTGCACCCGGTACCAGTAGCCCACCACCTTTGTAAGGAGGTTGCACAATCCATCATTGCCTATAGCCCACACAATGGACTTTCCTCCAGAAATCCGTCCAATCCCCTCTTAAAGGCATCAAGACCAGATGCCATCACCACCTCCTGTGGCAAAGAGTTCCACAGATTAACTACCCGCTGGGTAAAAAAAGTACTTCCTTTTATCTGTTTTAACTCTCCCAATCCTCAGTTTTAGCAGATGCCCCCTGGTTCTAGGCCACACATACGTGTGGCCTCCTGCTGCCAACCTGCTGCTTGTTTTGGTCAGCCTCAAGGATGTGCCCCAAGTTCTAGAATAAAGAAAGAGGAATATATTTTTCTACCTGTCCTCACAACTGTTAGGGTTTCCAAGTGGGCAAGGCAGGCCTGCAGATGTGGCTGCACTTTCATTTCTAGCTGGAATGTGCTGGCCATAACATCAGGTTTATGTTGCCGTTTTCTGTTCAAGCGCAGGCTTCTATTTCTCACTGTCGCAAGTCTGTTCCTCCAAAGAGGAAAATGAGCGGGCCAGTTAATCCCCACTTGGTTAAAAGTTTGAGCAGCAGCGACATTAATAACGGGCTCCTTAATCTGTGACTCTGAGTCACGTTTAAACTCTGCATATTTTATCAGCTTAACAACCTTTCCAAGAGCTGATCTCTCTTATTAAGCACGTTCTCAGCATGAGAGACAAAAGGAAAATCACCTCCTCCTTCAGAGAGAGAGAGAGAGAGAGAGAGAGAGAGCGAGCGCATGAGTGCATCTTGGAATGGGAGGAAAATGTTTTTCTCTGGCTTATCCACATGCCCCCTCCCCCTTCCAAACGTTCTTGTCTTTGACCAAAGGTGGGGCTTGTGTAATATTTAACATTGCTACATGGCTGGTGTTTTGTGTTGCAGGCTGTTTGAATGCGAGTGTGTTCTTAGCTGGGCAGAACTGGTATGATGGAGTGTGATCCCCTTGTGGGTAGTCTCTCTGCTTGCTTAATGTTTTAATGCAAACTTCAGGCAGAAATGCACATGACGCTGGTAATTAATGGGTTTCCAAAAATTCTGCTTGCTGCTGGGTGATGGAGGAGGGGGGCAGCCTTAGCCAGACTCGGGGCCCGATCCTATACTCGCCTGCATGGGCAGTATGAGTGTACTGCCAGCACTGGTGTCGCAAAGATGCCGACTTCCAGTGCCAGTGGTAAGCCTTTCCATTGGCTCAGTCCAGAGCTGGTGACATGGAGCTGGCAATCAGTGAGTCTCGCCACAGGTGCAGTATTTCTGGGGGGGGGAGCACTGGGAAGGGGATGGGTGGAGCAGGGGGAGTGGACTGGTGGTGGTCTCCACTGCCAGATCCTGACCTCCGTGTTAAGTCATTTGGTCCGACATGGAGTCTGTGCCAGGTAAATAGTTGGTGCAGACTTGAAGAGACCAAGCATTCCCTTCTCCCAAGGTGCCTCTGGCATCTGTCTGGCTGCCACTGGATGCAGCAGTAGCTGTTTGGCTACCGATGTGCCTGCAGTGCCCAGGTAGATTAGGATTGAGCTGCCCAACTGTTAATGGACCATTGGTTCATCTAACTTGCTATAGCTTGCACTGCCTGGCATCTGCACTTCAAGATTTCCAATGGATTCTCAGCCCTTGTTGGAGTTACCTGGGTAGGGGTGCCTTACCCGGGATAAAGATACAATCCTGTCCCCCAGTAATGAATGCTTATCATTCAGTTCTACAGAGAAATAAAATTTACTGAATGGGGGAGGGCGTCTGTTGAGGGTTGAGCAAAACCCCTTCATCCCTTTGTGGCATTGGGTTGCTCAGGGCCAGCTCTAGGAGCAGCGGGGCCCAATGTAGGGCATTCCCATGGGGCCCCTTACCCCCCTAACAGGGCCCCCACTCACCAAGAAACGCGCTTGTGGTGGTGTGTGTGGCATCTGGAAGTAGTTGGTGGTGACATGATGACATCATTGCCAACTATTTCCAGGAGGCCCATTTTGGGCCGTTCAGAGACAGGGGCAGGTGGGAGGGCCCACGGTAAAGCTGCTCTGCTCGCCCCACTGACCTACAGCCCATAGAAATCCCATCTGCAGCAGCAGGCAATCTGCTTGCTGCACTGGTGCGGGGCCCCCAAAGTGCGGGGCTCAATGTGACGACATCGGTCACATTGGCTTAAGGCCAGCCCTGGGGTTGCTTGCCTGTCCCTGGAAAGGGTCTAAGCAGGGCACCTTCAAGAGTCCTTGCAGTATGCTAGTTCTCCCAGCTGCCATGCTTATCTTCCTACTGGGCATTTTGCCTGTCCCAAGAATAGTACTAATAAAATCCTGTTCCGGCATCCGTGTCTCCATTTTTTCTTTACGTTTAGCACTCCTGCTTTAGGGAGGCTGTTTTGCTTTTTGGACTGTATGGGCTGTTTTGCTTTTCCCCTTCACTCAGTTTCACTTGCAGTGGGGAAATCGGGGAACTTCCTGGAACTTGAGAAGCCTGCTGCTAAGCAAATATTTGCACTGCTACCTTGTTAAACGTCATAGATCATTACAACAGTTGAGTTAATGCATGACAGCATTTTAGACAGGGCGCAATTATTTAATTGCAAGTGAAGTGAAATCCTTTAAATTGCACCAAGGCATTCGGAGCTGTTGTATTTGAAAAAGGCTCGTGGTTAAGTGATCACCAAATTTAATGAAAACGTCCCTTAAAAAAAATACTTTTGTTTCCCCAAAATAGTAAATGTTCACCAAATTTCAGACCACCTAATAATCCTAAAATGATAACCATTTATTGGGTTCTCATCATTTTTGTAATGTATTTGACAGTTAAAAAATATTTTTGTCTCCCCAATATAGTAAATTGTCATAATTATAACCCAAACTCTAACCCTAACCCCACATTTGGGGCACATAATTCTGCTAGCTAAATAATAATATTGTCGTGTAAATGTCATATTATACATTTGGTGAACATTTACTAAATTTGGTGAACGTTTACTAAATTTGGTATAACCATGGTTTGTTTTATGACCACAGGGGCTCACGGTTTAATTTGGTAAGCGTTTAATTTAAAGTACTTGTCGCCTTATCTCATGATAGCACAAGGCTTAGAATATTGACCTCTGGGGAAAAGTGTCATTTGTTTTCTGCATTATTGAGTGTATATTGCCATGCTGATCCACCTTGTGACAGAGAGAACTGTATTATGGTAATGGTTTAGGTAACGGTTCACTCAGCTACACATGTGGCAAGGTAAAAGGCCATGCCGTTCCAAAAGGGCCATGCCTACCTTGGGACTTGAGAACCTTAGAGCCTTAGATGAACCTTAGGATGAGAAGGGGCTATGGTTGAGTGGGTAGAAAGGATGCTTTGCTTGCAAAAGGCCCCAGGCTCAACTGCTAGGTAAAAAACCTTGGGGAGCAGCTGTCTAGATCTCTACCATTTAGAACTGTGATTTTCAACCCTTTTCATCACGCAGCATACTGACAAGGCGCTAAAATGGCACACCATCAGTTTTTTGACAATTGACAAAGTGGACCAATGGTGTTCCTACAGGGGTGGGTGTGTAAAATGCGAGATTTTTCAGGCTCCTGACTGTCAGTGTAAAGCGGCCCTGCCCCCTTGCCTTCAAAGCCATTCACGGCTGCAAAAGCAAAGCGGAGAACAGCCATGAATGGCTCCTTGTATCTCCGGGTATTCATAGAGGATAAGCTGGGTTGAACTCTTAGGGTCCTTCAAAAAAAAAAAATGAGAGTGAAACTGAATTTTATATTGGAAATTTAAAACATTTTGCAGTTCAGGGTCATGAATTAGGCCATATTTCTTTTCAGTTCTAGCAGCTGCTTCAAGGGAAACTGCAGTGACATTCCTCCTTCTGCCCATTGCTCTGAAAAAAGACCATATTTTCCAGCTAATCTCTTTTCCTTGGTTGGGGCAGGGAATCTTAACACTCCCAACTTATGTGGATCAGGCAGCCAGTTAACGTTTTAATTACTGCTTTCCAGAGAGATGCCACGGACATGATGGGATGCTCTCCTCCCGTCCTTTGGATCTTCAGTAAATGTTCTTTTTCAAGGAGCTCCTTGGAAACGCAGAGAAGTCTAGTTAGCCTGCTGCAGCAAAAACAAAAAAAGGGTCCTGTGACACCCTAAGAGGTTTTTAATTTTATTGTGGCTAGGCTTCACTGGTATCTATGTATTAATCTCAATATTTATGTAGCCTGAATCCTCTTGATTGTGTCCAGAGTTTTGGTCTAAATCAGTGATTCCCAGACTGTAGGTTGAGGCCCACAAGTGGGTCATGAAGCACCTAGAGCAGCCCTATTGAAAATATGGGAAGATGGGATGCTGGAAAGAGAGAGGACTGTGGAGTTGTTTGGTTTGTGTCAAGGTTATAAAGAGGCTTTTTTTTCTTTTTGATGTACTTTGCTATTGGAAAATGGCTGAGGAATAACCCCACTTATTGCTGCGTTCTCAGGAAAGCAGCAGGCTCTGGCGTCACAATGACGGCACTTCCGGCTATGAGATCACTTCCGGTGGGTCCAGGACAGACTGTCATTCTAAGAAGTGGGTCTAAATCATTTTGATGAAGTGCATCTTCAGTATTTCTAAACCAATCTTATAAATGAATGACTCTCGGAGTCAGGGAGGATGGCTCACGTCTGTGTGCTGGCCTCTCTGACTCCAAGAGTGGTCCAAACATATTTTACGGTGTCCCTTGTGCTGGCCAAACTTTGCTGGCTTAGTTTATGCCGGCTTAACTCAATTTAGGATTGCGCCCTCAGTGTTCATCTCTGCTTGTTCTGGAGAAAGGGCTTGCTGCCTTGCCGCCAATTTCTGTCTGTGCTTCAACAGAGCTTCCTGGGTCTTGTCTTCATGTTCCTGCACGGGGCCCTTGATTTGTGTGTTAACTTCCTTAACCTGTCAACCCTACTGTGGCACTGCTGTTTTGCAAAATGGCTGGGTGCACAGCTCTGCAATTCATTATGGGCTTATCTTTCCATTCTACCTGAACTATATTTGGCATTTCCTGCTTCCTTTTAGGCTTGGAAACTTGTTGCCCATATGAGCTTGGCATTTTTTCCAAGTTTCTTCTGCAAAAGAAAGAATGAAGCAATGCTGTGGATAGTTATGTATGTGGTGGACAGAGTGAAAGTAGCAACGCTTTCACATTCAGGGGAGCAGAACAGGATAGGATCCCAGTCCTGGAGAATCAGTAGTTGAAAGGCACCTGGCAAGATGATATTTCATAAGCAGCAGTGCCAGGACAGTGTCCCAAACTGGGATGGGTGTCAAAAGCAGGACTGACTGGCCTGCATATAGACCTAAGGTTAGTTGCAGTAATGTAGCTGTAGTGTTCTGGCAGTAGTGTAGCTAGACATGGCACGGTATGTATTGCAGATGCTGTGTAAGCAGCCTGTCCCACTTGCCGTTGGAGCCATTCTGGGCACTGGCAGCAACTGCATTTTGGCAGTAGTGTAGCTGTTCAGTTCTGGCAGTAGAGCAGGTAGAACCACTTCTAGTGGTGGTATGTATTGCAGGTGCCACAACATGCAGTATAAGTAGCCCCTCCTACTTGTTGTTGGCTCTCAGATGCTGTTGGTGCCCAGAATGGCTCCAACGGCGAGTGGGAGGGGTTGCTTTCATGGCATGTGGCACTTGCAATATAATACATTCTGCTCCACCTCCTTCGAGCTATGCTACTGAGTTCTGGACAATTTTGACATTGACCTTCTCCCCCAAAGTCCAAGGCAACAGGCCCCTGTTTTCTTGAAAAGCTTGGCAGGGCTGGCAACAGAGTTTGGCATTGTAGGGCAGCTGCCAAGAGCCTGCTACCAATTCCTAGAAGCCATAGCTTTTGTGCAGCACCGATGTATGGATTCTCTGGGCTGAGCATGTTGCTCCGTCCGTCATCTCCTCCTTTCCAGTCTGAAAATGGGAGCCGTGATGATGTAGAGCATGCTGGGGGAAAGCTCCATACACTAGTTAGGGAGTGCTGGAGAAAGTGGCAACTGTGGGCTGCTCCCAACTAAGAGAGCAGCCACGTTATTGCCTAATAAGAACTAATTTTAAAGGGACTTGTGTGTGTGGGAGTAATATAGGTTAATGCTAGAATAAAGCTTAAAAAAAAAGTTCTAAGCATTGACTTCTTATCGTCGAAATCCGAATGTGAGACATTGACATGTCTACTTGCCAATTGGCCCTTGTTGGTTCAGTGGGACTACTCTCAGATAAGTCTGTATGATACTACTCTCAGATAAGTCTGTTTCTTGCAGCTCAAGAAATTTTCATTCAGTGCTTAAAAAGGGTGAGTGAAAACCATGGAAAGTGCTTG
The DNA here is from genome assembly GCA_029204185.1 of Lerista edwardsae. NCBI lineage: Eukaryota > Metazoa > Chordata > Lepidosauria > Squamata > Scincidae > Lerista > Lerista edwardsae. Next base: position 1,346,489 of record JAJKFI010000051.1, read on the forward strand.
CCTTGCCCGTTTCTTATTGCAGTTCCTTTTTTAACCAGAATGCCTTGATGAAGATGATCAATACATTTTGCTTTCTAGTGTGAAATCACCTTTTGTCCTTCGGGTATTTCATTTTTACTATTACCTTTCATTCTTTGTTCTCTCATTCCTCTTCTTTGGAATGAACTTTTTCCCATTTCCTTTGAATCTTGGTGGATTGACTTTCTTTCATATTTTTATAGTGTGTGCAACTGCGGTGCGCTCCTTGGAGTGATCGATTTTGTTGCACATAATCATGTCAAATACTGAACAAGGTCCTCATTATTTGTCTTTATTTTTTCCTTAAAGAGAAAAGGGGAACTGGTTTTTGTTCAGTTTTTATCACTGTTGAAGTTTGTCATCCTGTTAGATGCTCTCCCTCCCATTTCCTCCCAGCATGGAGCAAAAAGACATCTCGTTTCTTTGTTGCTTTTGGATGTGTGCTAAAATTTGGAGCACCGATAAAAAATTTGGGCAGGGCTTGCAGTGGAAGAGAGGCAGGGTGCTTTGCCCTGAATAGGTGGGAAGATGGGACTCTGGAAGGGAAGGTGGGGAGGGCTATGCGTTCCAAGCCTGTGTTCTGCTTTGACTTCCAAGCTGGAATTTTTGAATTTCGAGCTCTGTAAAATAACAGCATGAGCGTGCTGTGTAATGGAACCTTTTGGCTGATCACGGCTTAGGTTTGATGATGTCACTTTCATCCATGACATCACTTCCAGGGTAATGACATCACCTTTGGTGGGTCCCAAAAGAATTGTCATTCTAAAAAGTGCGTCCTTGTGCTAAAGCAGTGGTATTCAAACTTTTTAGACCGGGACCCACTTTTAAGAATGGCATGTTGGGAACCACCGGAAGTGATGTCATTAACTTGAAGTGATGTTGTGGCAGGAAGTGCTGTCATTGTAACATAATAAAACTACACTCCTGAAATGCAAATTGGCATTCTTGAACTTCAGTAATGAAGTAACCATGAAACATCCCTGACAGAAAGCAAGATTAGGACAAAATGTGATTGAACTAAACTAACTAAAAACTAAATTTTAAAGATACCCTCACTTGAAAATTCAAACTGTTAAAACTCACAAAAGGAATATAGCAAGAGTAAGGTCTGCAGTTTCTTGAGTAAGATGAGTTGATGTAAGCGTAAGATGGCTGCTCCCAGCTTTCCATGACCTACTTGGCATCAGGTCTCAACCCACCAAGTGGGTCCTGACCCACAGTTTGAATAACACTGTGCTAAAGTGTTTGAGAATCACTGCTCTGGACTTGGGGCAACAAACCCTAGCTTGTGGGCCACTTTTGGAACTCTCCCTGATCCTTCCCCTGTGTGAACGGCACTCTCCATTCTGCCGGGGATGCTGCAAAAGACCCCAACTACAGCCCGCAGGGGTCTTTGCAGCCAGCTGCCTCTGTGCAGAATGCCGGGCGTGAGGCTTGCTGGGTCAGCAGACCCTGGAAGCTGCTGGCTACGAGATCCCTGGGGGCTGTAGTTGGGATCTTTCACAGCATCCTGGGTGGAATGAAGGGTCCTATACATGCCTGGGAAGCTTTTCCCCCATGGCAGTGGTCTCCAGTTTAAAGACTGGCTCTGTAAACTAGGAGCGTCAAACATAAGGCCTGGGGGCCAGATGTGGCCTGCAGAAGCTCTTTATCTGGCCCTTGAGCTTTCTTCGCACCACTGCTGGCTGCTGAGCTGTGCTGAGGTGTGTCTGCCAAAAGGGCAGCCCATGTGATAATTGGGCTCTCCCATTTCTTGAAAATATGATCAAGATTTGCATTTTTTCTTCAGCTAATTTGCAGCTAATGAGTTCCTACGTGAAAACAAAGTGCTTATTTCTGGTCATGACCTACTTAATGACATCACTTCCTGCTTAATGACATCACTTCTGGCCCTCAGCAGACATCATAAATGCCATTTGGCCTGCTGTATGAAATGAGTTTGACACCCCTGCTCTTGTCTATAGTTTTGACAACAGTGGCACTGTTCTCTGCTATATGAACCATAAATAGCTCTCACATACAAGGAAAAAAGTTCATATGATAGGATTGCGAGGCCAGGCTGAGCCAACCAGACCTGGCTGATTTTAAAGTACAAACTTGGACCTCGAATGTGTTTGCTGCAAATAACCATTGCTGGGAGTAGGATTTTTAGCAGGAAAACAGTGTTCAGCCCCTTCATAGTCTGTGGGCCTGATCCACACTCTCCTTGCTTGCATAGCTGTGTAAGTGGGGAAAAAAGACACTCCCGGTTTTAAGTCTGTTTCTTAGCACTGCACTTAATGTAATGTGTGGATGAGCTCTTTAGAAAATAGGATGCTTTGTGTCATTTACGCATCATAGCAATTTCCCAGAAGGTCTTCAAGTTTAAGCCAAACAAGCTGAGCAAATTTCCTCCTCCTTCACTATCTGGTGTTTTGCTCATGCAGTCATCACTCATTAATTGCTTCCACATCCAAAGCTATAAACAGTGAAATCATATTAACAGGAAGAGTCTCCTACGCTTATTAGTGAAATCTGTTCTCTCCCCTTAATGTCACCCAGTTATGATATGAAAAATCCATCACAGCTGTCCTTGCAGAAACCATTTTGTCCACAGAAGTGTGCGTGTTGGCTTCTAGCCTTCCTCTTCTTGGAAAACGGACTCGATTTGATTTCCACGTGGGAAGTTACTAATAGTATCCATTAAGACTTACAGAGGGAGCATTTGAGGATTATGTTTTTGGACAAGTTGAAATGTTGAAGAGCCCAAGAATGATTTTTAACTTGCTAATTTCGTGTTGCCTCAAAACGGGATAATTAAATATGAATTTGGCTTTATGCAAGCATAATGTTTAACCATGGTTTGTTTTCCTTAACCATGATTCAGTATTAAATTTTTCAGGATGAAAACTGAAATCCTAGTTTGAAGTATATTTAAGTTCTGGTTTGTGTTTGCTGATCATACTTTGTATTACTCTTGCAACAAGAAATTATCTGCTTGCAGAGTAAGCAGCAGGCTCTGGTCCTACCCCTATCGGTAGGTCTTAGCTTGGCAAGCTAAACTCTTGAGTTTGCAATAAGTGTTAACCAAGGTTTTAAAAAAACCTATGATAAGTGCTAACCCACAGTTAAGCATTACCTCAGCTCTGGGCCTATAAATTTGTTTCTTGGATTATGTAACCCTTTGCTTGTTCATTCACTCAGGGCGTGAGCCTAACGTGGAGTTAGGTCAGCAAAGTTTGGCTGGCACAAGGGTCACCGTAAAGTGAGTTTGGAGTCGGGGAGGATGGCGCACGTCTGTGTGCTGGCCTCTCTGAAAGTGGTCCAAACATACTTTATGGTGTCTCTTGTGCCAGCCAAACTTTGCTGGCCTAACTGTGCCAGCCTGACAGTGTGACCACACCAATAAGTGGAAGGTCTGGATCAGGAAAAGGAAGAGCATCTCACCTGGCGATGCTCCTATCTGGTACATCTGTTTAACATGAGCAACATGTTAACGACAAAGCGCCTGACCTAGACAGATGACCGTTCACCACATCAGACTGCCCATTGTTGGATCTTGGCATCAGTGCTGCACCCGCATCTGCAAGCGGCAGAAATGTGTGTCGTGATGGTTCCACTCTGTGATACCCTATACCGTGGTTGCACCTCCTCCAAGGGGCTGGAAAGGGCAGCTGGAATAGTAGGAATTATCAACATTGATGTGGTCGGTCTAGCCTAAAATGATGACCGTGGGACATATCAATAAGACCAGCCAACTGGGCGTTGGGTACCTCAGTGTATGTGTCGGTGAGTGTCTCTTTTGGAAAATTGCAAGAGAGGCTTTGCATCAACACAGGCAAACCCAGGAGGGAACATATCTGAGCCGCTGAAAAGTGAGCAGGTGATGTAATAGTCAAATGTTTGGCTTCTTTTCTTCTCCCTAGCATGCAGTGAGACACTCTCTCACGCTTTCTCATGCTCTCGCCCTCTGGGGACACTCTCACCTTTTGAAAGCGCTTCTGGAAGACAAATGTCAGCTGCTTCAGCTGAACAGAGCAGAGAGAGAGAGAGAGAGAGAGAGAGAGAGAGAGAGAGAGAGAGAGGTGTTTATTTTCAAACACCCAGGCCATTGGTGTGTCAACAAACTGAAGTCCAATCGCAGGCCATCTGGGACTCAGTTAATTGGCCTCCGGGGTGCTGCAGTTCTGCCTGCAACTCCCAGCTGGTGAAAACTGTGACACCTTTGGGCTGCGGGTCTGAAACGTGAAAATGGAAAGGTTTGCAAACTGTTTCCAAAGAGAAGCAGATTAATTGAGAAGGGAGGTTGTCTGGATGGCTTTCTAATCCTGGGAAACCCTGACTCTGAGCTGTGTGCTCTTAAAAAAAAAAAAAACTTTATAGAAATCAAACTTGTGAAAACAAACCTGCACCGAGCAGTGGGATAGTCTCGCATGGTGCATGGTGCTCAGATAGTGTCGGCGGTCACGTTTCAGATCAGTCGTGATGCTTTAGTTTTCCAAAGTTTAGAAGCTCGCTGGTTGCTTTCCCCGCCCCACTAGCTCATGTGTTTTAGGACCCAATCCTAACTGAATGCCCACCACCAATGCAGCCATTCCAAAGGAGTGCGTGCTGTATCCTTCAGGAAGGGGCAGTCACAGAGGTCTCCTTGAAGGAGAAATTGTATTCACCTTAAGAAAAGGGACCTTTTACTTCCCCACCCTAGTACTAGCGTCCACTGTCCCAATTTGTCTCCTTGGATCTGCACTAGCTCTTATGCTGATGCAAGTCCAAGAAGAGCAAGGGAGAGGGAACCAGTCGGGAAATGTGGTTCAGTTCTGCTGCTGCTGGAATCCAGCTCTGCCCTTTCCCATTCTGCCATCCGCCTGCCCCCTTCCTGCCCAGGCACTCCCCCACCCCACCAGCTCCCTACCCACCCATTTCCAGCCACTTCCAGTCCCTACCCTACCACTGACACTGCCAAAGGGTCTGCTTTTGATTATGGCCACCCTGTCCCGTGGTATTACGTTTTTCTGTTTGTGTCCCATCATGGTTACAGTGGGTTTCTTTCGTCGTCTCCCTTGTGTGTGGCTTTGCGCTCTCAGATGTGCCTTTGCATCGAATGGAAGCTGACTCTAAAGCTTCTGTTGTAGACGCAGAAGGAAATATTTCTGTAACAGTGCTGCGTTGTGTGTCGGCCAGTGTGTATTCTGTAATGAAGACCTGTCGCCGCTAATGAGAACAGTTTGGTGATGTGACCCCTGGGTGGCCTCAGTCATTTGATACTTTGAAAAGGTCAATAGGCACGTGGATGTGGGTGAACCTGTGGATATCATATACCTGGATTTTCAGAAGGCATTTGACACGGTCCCCCACCAAAGACTGCTGAAGAAACTTCACAGTCAGGGAATAAGAGGGCAGGTCCTCTTATGGATCCAGAATTGGTTGAGGGCCAGGAAACAGAGAGTGGGGGTCAATGGGCAATTTTCAGAATGGAGAGAGGTGAAAAGCGGAGTGCCCCAGGGATCTGTCTTGGGGCCCATGCTTTTCAACTTATTCATAAATGACCTGGAGACAGGGATAAGCAGT
>JAJKFI010000051.1:1352453-1397561 GCA_029204185.1 Lerista edwardsae
TACCGGGTGCAAGGGAGTGGCAACAGGATGTAAGCATCTTGTTGTTACATGCCTCCCTGGGGCACCTGGTGGGCCGCTGTGAGATACAGGAAGCTGGACTAGATGGGCCTTTGGCCTGATCCAGCAGGGCTCTTCTTATGTTCTTATGTTCTTATGATACTTGCTAGATGGGAGGTGAGATTTTTTTTTCCAAAGACCCACGTAACTCAATAATGAAAATGCCGTTGCCGCTTTCAAATGAGCAGTTCCTGGAATGAGTTGATGAGGTTACATCACAAATCCTCTAAAAAAAGTGGTTCCCAAAGTGTGGGTTTGGACACACCAGTGGGTCATGAGCCAATTTCAGGAGGGTCTTGAAGCACCTACAGCAGCCATATTGAAAATATGGAAAGATGGGACACTAGAAAGGGCTGTGTGGTTGTTTTGCTTCTTTCAAGGTTGTAAATAAGCCTTTTTCCCTTTCTGATTCACTTTGCTGAGGAAAATGCCTGAGAAATAACTTATTGCTGCGTTCTCAGGAAAGCAGCACGCTCTGGCATCACAATGACCGCACATCCGGCCATGATATCACTTCTGGTGGGTTCCGGGCAGGTTGTCATTCTAAAACGATGCTAAACAGTTTGAGAACCACTGCTCTAAAAGCAGTGCCAAGTAAACTAACTCATAGTTTACTTGGGAGCGATTTGCCTCTGCCCATGAATTGCCCAAATAATATGAGACAAGGTTTGGATTAAAACTGGACCATGTGTATTTAAATTGATGCCACAGGCTGCTAAACCCTGCAGTGAATCCTATTTCTGCACTTGTTCCCATTTATCCTATCCTGAAGACGCCTGTCCTGGAGGAGTCCGCACACAACTGTTGTTCCCCTTTTGAGTGTTCGTACCCTGACTCAAAGATATAGATCAGCTGCTGCAGATCCATGCTTCTCTGCACCAATGACTTCGGTTCAAAAAACCTGCATCATGCCACCTTCCCAAATTGGAGAGCCTTTGAAGTGGAATCCGAGCCTGAGGGGTCACCTGCCAGCATCCCTCAAACTGGGCAGCCTCTTGAGATCAGTTTTGGTTCTCCCTGGGGCTTGTACACTAAATCCCTGTTTCTACCCCCTGTCCTGCACTATAACTCTCCGTTGTGACTGTCCTGGGTGGCAGAACCACACCCTTAGAACCAACCGGGGTAAGTGGAAAAGCTCCTCACCCGGTGAGCAACCAGAACTTCCTACCAGGCTTGACAACTGGTTCATGCCCATGGTATACCACCAACAAGTACCGATTAGCTGTGTAAGAGCAGGCTGAGTAACAAAACGTGACCACTTTCGTAGATGTGAAGTTATGAAACGGAGGGCGCAATCCTAATCTGGAGTTAGACTGGCACAGTTAGGCCAACAAAGTTTGGCCTGCACAAAGGACACCATAAAGCATGTTTGGACCACTTTTGGAGTCAGAGAGGCCAGCACACAGACGTGCGCCATCCTCCCTGACTCTGAGAGTGGTCCAAATGCGCTTTACAGTGGCCCTTGTGCTTGCCAAACTTTGCTGGCCTAACTGGGCTGGTCTAACTCCAGGTTAGGATTGCGCCCTGCACTATAATGTTCTTCTTTGCTGGGTGGTTGTGAGAGATGAACACCATAAAAAATGTAAAGTGGGAGGCAAATGAAAAGTACTGTATTAATGCACAATAGTAGTGCGTGAGGTTTCACAGACCATGTTAGTGGCTGTGCTGTTAACACTTTTGTTTATACTGCTTTCCTTAATTCGAAGCAAGTCCTGGTTTTGTTTTTTTTTAAAGCCCTTGGCACACAGTGACTGAGTGTTACAATTATAGGCTGCAATCCGCTTACATTTGAGAACCCCGACAAGCCAGCCGAGCCTCTGAGAAGGAAGCGAAGCGTTTCCCCGCCTCACGCCTGTTTTCACCCAAAGAAGAAGAAGGCTGCGTCTTGAATTGGCTTTCTCTTTTGTTTGGCGCGGTTGCCTTGGCGATGAATGAGCCGCTCTCGATGTGTGTATGTCCTCATTCTCCTATGCAGAAAGCTGACTTGATCAACGCGGGTTTTCATTCAGATGAGAGTGCTTGGGGCTCTGGAAATTATTTACCTCTCTGTTTGACCTAAAAGAGAAAACACAAATCCCTACCGTGAATAGAACATGGCATTAGCAATTGTAGTTGCATTAATAATTGGCACAGTCTCAAGCTCTTGATGGCTTCTTCTGGACGACAGCTAGCGGTGGACTGTGCGGTTGAGCGTTCTGATTTTTTTTTCTTCCACCGTGTGGTATGCGATTTCCTGAACAGCTATTAATGCTGCCTGCTTGCTGTTTAGTTAGCATCCTTGGGGAGGAACAGGGCAATGAAGAGGACTGATGATAAACATCCAGTGCAGTGAAAGGTAATCCTTCATTCCCACCCACCCACAGCAGACAAGACTTTGAAATACACACCAGTCCCACTTCTAAACAGGTTCCCCTAAAAGTCAGTCGTGCATAATTTTGCCTACGTGCCTGCAGGTTTGCAGCCATAAAGAGGAGTTTAAAACTTTACAATGGGCCTGTATGTATGGTATCCTGTTTGTTTTGAGTTTCTCTTTAATTGTGCATAATAGCAAATGATGCTATGGTATTGAGGCTTGCTCCAGGTATATCAGTAAACGTTTATTAATTGAATACAGGCATGCTCCCAATTTCCATTGGGGTTCCGTTCCCCCCTCCCCACCTATACATACTTGAAACTGTGGATACTGGGGACACATTTTTTAAGATAGAGAACATCAGTGATTTTGCTGCAACAAGGTACAAAAAAGAAGTTGTTTAATGTTACCCTATCTTTTAAATCTGGACTGCAAGGAGATCCAGTCAGTCAAATTTACAGGAAGTCAAGCCTGATTGCCTGGAAGGACAAATCCTGAAGCTCCAATACTTTGGCCACCTCATGAGAAGAGAGGACTCTTTAGAAAAGACCCTCATGCTGGGAAAGATGGAAGGCCAAAGGAGAAGGGGGCGGCGGAGGATGAGATGGTTAGATAGTGTCACCGAAGCAATGAACATGAAATTGGGCGAACTCCGGAAGCTAGTGGAGGACAGGGAGGCCTGGCGTGCTGTGGTCCATGGGGTCGCGAAGAGTCGGACACAACTTAGTGACTGAACAACAACCATCTTTTAAATCTTTCCCATGTCTTTTGAGGGACATGGTGGCGCTGTGGGTTAAACCGCCGAGCTGCTGACAGGAAGGTTGGCAGTTTGAGACCACGTGACTGAGTGAGCTCCTGTTGCTTGTCCCAGCTCCTGCCAACCTAGCAGTTCGAAAGCACATAAAAATGCGAGTAGATAAATAGGGACCACTTCGGTGGGAAGGTAATGGCGTTCCGTGCGCTACGGTGTATAGTCATGCTGGCCACATGACCACGGAAACGTGTGCTCGGACAAACGCTAGTTCTTCAGCTTAGAAACAGAGATGAGCACAGCCCCCTACAGTCAGTTAAGACTAGACCACTCAGTCATGTGGAAACCTTTACCATTTTATTTTTTTAATAGGCATCTCAGTATCTATGATATCCATCGATAACTTAAACAATGGATACCGAATCAATGGATTCTGGGGCACACCTGTACTGGGTTTTTTTGGCACACTCCTTGTTATTGGTGCAGAAGACCAAACTGAATTACTTTTCATACTATTGTATTGGAAATGATGCTGACAGTATGTTTGTGTTTGCTGCTGTGGTTATGGGCCTGGAGGTATAATTTCTGAAGAGATCATTTCCTTTGCAATCCCCAAGATATCCCGAGAGCACCAGCTTTATAATGAAATTATTTAGGATCCTTTCTAACTTGACAGTTCTGTGCTTAGATGCAAATGTTTGAGCTCAAAATACATCTGTACTTATCCATGGTGAAGTGTGCAGTTGTGTATATGAACTGCTGAGGCTTCCCCCCTTTCAGAGTACAGGAAACTGTGGGTTGGGACCCACTTGGTGGGTCGCGACCTGATGTCAGGTGGGTCACAGAAAGCTGGGAGCAGCCATCTTGGAAGCTGCAGATCTTACCCTTCTATATTCTTGTTGTGAGTGTTAACAGTTCGAATTTTCAAGTGAGAGTTTTTTTACATTTTGTTTTTAGTTCAGTGCTTTTACATCATATTTTGTCCTAATCTTGCTTTCTGTCAGGGATGTTTCATAGTTGTACAATTGCTGCAGTCCAGGAATGCCAATTTGCATTTCAGGAGTGTCATTTTATGATGTTACAATGACAGCACTGCCTGCCATGATATCACTTCCAGGATAATGACATCACTTCTGGTGGGTCCCAATATTAGTGCCGTTCTAAAAAGTGGGTCCCAGTCCAAAAAGTTTGAATACTACAGCTCTATGGCCCCCATAGAGCCCCATAGACCCTCCTGTGTCCATTTCCTTCCATTTTCTCCGTTAAGAATTAAGCATGTTTCTTGCTTTTACGGGCACTATAAGGGGGACAGTCAGAATATTAACAAGAAGCAGGACAGTAAATGTGCCCTAATATTTTGAAACGGGGTTAAGACCAACATTTAAATACACAATGCATACGAGGCACAGTCAGTAATTGGGGTTCTTTTGTGGGAAACTGTTGACTAATAGCAAGGCTGAAATTTTTATATGAAACAAACCAATGACCTTCTGGAGAATTTCTATTTTTCATCTTGTTTCTGTTTTTATTTATTTATTTATTAAATTTTTACCCCGCCTTTCTGCCTAAAAAGGCATTCAAGGCGGCATTACAAAACAGATTAAAAACAGAAATAAAAAACATCCAATTAAAAACAGTAAATTAAAACAATATAAAAGTACAATATAAAAATACAACGGTCATCCCATGGATTATAAAAGGAATACAAATACAAAGACCAGCCAGCCTGTCAGCAACTAAACGCCTGCTTAAACAAAAAGGTCTTCAGTCCCCGCCGAAATACCGCCAACGAGGGAGCAGTTCTTAACTCTAAGGGGAGGGTATTCCAAAGTTGGGGTGCCACCGCCGAGAAGGCTCTCCTGCTGGCCGCCACCCCTCTCACCTCTCCTGGTGGCGGCACAGTCAAAAGGGCCCCCCCAGAGGACCTCAGAGCACGGGTAGGGTTATATGGGAGGAGGCGGTCCCTCAAATACCCTGGGCCCGAGCCGTAAAGGGCTTTAAAGGTCAAAACTAGCACTTTGAATTTGGCCCGGAACAGAACCGGCAGCCAGTGTAGTCGCCGAAGCAACGGCTCGACAGAGTCAAACCGATGTGCCCCGGCAACCACCCGAGCCGCCGCGTTCTGTACTAGTTGTAATTTCCGAACCGTCTTCAAAGGCAGCCCCACGTAGAGCGCATTGCAATAGTCTAATCTAGATGTCACTAGGGCGTGGGTCACTGTGGCCAGGTCCGCACCACTCAGGTACGGTCGCAGCTGGCGGATCAGCCGAAGCTGAACAAAGGCTCCCCTGGCCACCGCCGACACCTGAGACTCCAGGTGCAGCTGTGAATCCAGGAGAACCCCCAAGCTGCGGACCTGCTCCTTCAGAGGGAGTGCAACCCCATTCAGAGCAGGGCGATAGTCCAATACCCGAGTTGTGGATTTCCGGACCAAAAGCACCTCTGTCTTATCCGGATTTAATCTCAGCTTGTTCGCCCTCATCCAGCCCCCAACTGCCTCCAGACAACGATTCAGGACCTCAACCGCCTCCTCAGAATCAGGGGGAAAGGAGAGATAAAGTTGGGTGTCATCAGCATATTGATGGCACCCCACCCCAAACCCCCGGATGACCTCTCCCAGCGGCTTCATGTAGATGTTAAATAGCATGGGGGACAAGATAGACCCTTGTGGCACCCCAAACTTAAGAGGTTGGGGTGCTGAACAAGCGTCCCCCAGCACCTCCTTCTGGGATCTGTCAGTCAGGAAGGAGCGGAACCACTTCAAAACAGTGCCTCCAAGCCCCAACCCAGCCAGCCAACCCAGAAGGACACCATGGTCGATGGTGTCGAAGGCTGCTGAGAGGTCCAGCAGGACTAACAGGGACGCACTCCCCCTGTCCATTCCTCGGCGTAGGTCATCCACCAAGGCGACCAAGGCAGTCTCCGTCCCGAACCCCGGCCTGAACCCCGGCCTGAACCCTGGCAGTCTCCGTCCCGAACTCCACTGTTTTATGTGGAGGCATTTGCATATGTAATTGCAATTACAGGATGACTTTTCATCTTGAAAACAAATGTACAGGTTGAGCCTTTGGCGATTCTTAGGGAATTGCTCCAGATTGATGGAATATCTGTTTCTCTGAAGGTTTGCTGGAATCCCCAATGTGCGTATTTCCAAGTCCCCATATTTGAGGAGTTCACAAATGCATGCTCAGTTAGAGCAGCAGTCTGGGACTGCAGCATCAAACAATTATGTGTCAGTGTGAAATGGCCATCAGAAGTAAAACTGTCAGATAAAGCAGGTAGTGTTTTAGAAAAGCGGTATACAAATCCTATAAATAAAGATATGATATGCAGCAGTTTTATAATTTTCCTGCAGTGTAATGCCATTTCCTTCAGTTTACGGTATTCTTCATGAGCCTAGCATGCTATATATAAAAGGTTGTCGCATCCAAACTGCGCGCTTGAATCGGGATGTAGAGATGCAATTGGGCCTCCTTTTCTGCTCCAATACACTCAAGCCATTTCATGTCTTCATTCAAAAGATATAAGCGGTGTTGAAATGTCTCTGCTGAGCCCTTTAGAGAAATGTCTCTGTGGCAAGATTTGATTTGAAACAAGTATTCCCTTGCAGACAATTGGCAGCAACTGCAGCAATTATCTCCCGCAAGTGTCTAAATGCACAGAGATTGGAGTGGATGTCAACTGAAATAATTGGATATTTTAATTAATTTTAGAAAGGAATTGTTTTCAGGCCAGCTGAAAAAGCCCCACTATCTGCAGATACATGTTCCTCTGTGCATATTGTGTTATCAACTGTCATAGCTCTGGCCTTGAAAATAACATACAGACCTTCATGTTGCACTTGCACAAGCAGAGCTTGGAGCCTTCAAGTAGTGTGTAGAGCAGTGGTTCTCAAACTTTTTAGCACTGGGACCCATTTTTTAGAATGACAATCTATCCGGGACCCACCAGAAGTGATGTCATGGCTGGAAGTGCCATCATTGTGATGCCAGAGCCTGCTACTTTCCTGGGAATGCAGCAATAAGTTGGGTTCCTTCTCTGCCATTTTCCAATTGCAAAGTGAATCAGAAAGAAAAAAACCTTGACACAAGCAAAACAACCACACACACCCTCACCCACCCCAGCATCCCATCTTCCCATATTTTTCAATTTGGCTGCCCTTGGTGCTGTGCAACCCTGCAGCAGCTGCCATTTTGGCAGGCTGCTCCAGGCACCCCAATGTGGGTGGTATACTAAACCCTCCAGCCTGCTCAATGGAGCTTCTTGGGTCCGTACTGACTGTTCAACTGGCGCAGACCTGAGAAGCCCCATGTTGGGCTTTCTGGCCCTGGAAGAGGGTTAGATTATGGCAGAGGAGGCCTCTGCCAGTCTTGCCCCCGTTCCACCATCCCCCCCACTCAGGAAATGTCCCAGTCACTTAAGAAGTGTGCAAGCAGATGTGTAAAATATTCCATAAAGGCCAGAACTTTGCATTCATCCAACGGAAAAGTAGGGCTGCTCCTTAACTTCTCACCATTCATGGGGTAATAATACTTGCAGTAGGCTGTGACTGATGCACTTTGCACTACAGTCTAGTATGGAAAAAAGGAGAGGCTCTTTGTCTGATGCCTGTATGATCAGAATTAAAGATGGGATCAGGGGGAGGAGTAGGAGGTAGACGGTGAGAGTAACAAGCCAGCATTAAGGACCGAATGGGAGAGTATAGGATAACAGTAGCACACTGGTTGCTCAGTGGAATGGTAGTGCGCAAGAGATTTCACACTATGCCAGCCAGAAGCATGTATATGCAGACTTCAGAAGACAAGAAGCAAGTGAGACAGTGTGCCACTCTCTATCATTGAGGCACTGTCAAGTCGTCAATGTGAATGGACAGGATATCCTTCTAATTCCCAGTTATGAATGAATGCTGGAAAGCATGTCTGACCTACATTGCACTGTGCCTGTGCACTTGCTGACTTAGCTACACAGGCAGGCAGGCATTTTTTTGACTCTACTTCAGAAACCTCCCATCAGATAAATGGAGTTGTCGCCTCTCCCACAAGGAGAAAAGCAGAACACCTTTTTCATTTTTATCTGAGAACCTTTTTGAATATATGTAAATAAATGTTAGCATTTTTTGTCCATGCTCAAAAAAGAAAGAACCAGAGGCTCATAAACAAATGAAGAAGAAAAGGGTTCATTTTAGATCGGGTTGTGTGTCTGCATGTTTAAAAATGAGGTGGTAGAATTGACTGTTCCGCTAAGGCTGCAAGTTTTGAATGCTCTGATGTGTAGGCCAGCAGTCTCCAGTGTTTTTTGTGCTCGGGGGCCTTCAAAATGGTGCCGGTGACCGGGGCTGAGCTTTTTAAGTGGCTTGGAGTTCTCTATCTGCTAGGATTCCTAGAAACCCAACCCTAGTGGGTAGGAAGAACTGGCTGCATTTGGTTCCCAGGTGATCACCCATCCGGCAGGTTGGAAGAAGGCAGAGCTACAGTAGCTTCAGCAATTAAGCTGTGCCATTTTGTTTTGTTTATTAAAATGAGTCATCTCTTTCCAGTCCATTAGGCAAACATCAGGGGCAACTCTCACAATGTTTAAAACCACAGCAACCCTGTGCAGGAAGGCCCTCCTTTGTGTGCTTAAGCAAACCAGTGCCCTGTGTTGAGGGATTTGCTGTCAGTATCAGAAATAAGGAATTTTTCGCTCCAAATTATGTAGAGTGGTATCTAGAATTCAAGTTATTTGCCCCCTTGATGAAAAGCTGTGCTGCTGTGAAGTTGTTAGAGACCGCATTTGACCTTTTTAACAATAGTACAGTTTTCTTTTCATTATTCAAGGCATTGTGCTGCATGTGGAGGAATATAGCTTTCTCAACCAAAAGAATAAATATTTACTTGATCATATGACGGGAGTGTTGGTTGACACCCTTCACACAGTGGCTGTGAGATGCAGTACTCCAAAACGCCGAAGTCCAACCTCCTTTCAACCAAAGGTTATTTGGTATCTAGAGATGCTGATAACATCGCATGTGAACATTGGGAATACTTCCGTTTATAAAGAAATGGTTTCTCTTATTGAGGTTGATCGCTGGTCATTGTTGTGCTGTGGTAGTTTATTGGTCAATGGATGGGGAATTTTTTGATTGAGGAGGTATCTGTAGATATCTGATCTGTATCTTGGTTTGATCTGTATCTTGGTTTGTAAAAGCTCTGTTCCTAAATTGAAGGATTGTTCAGACAGTTGCATTCTGGGTCACACATTTCACTTTTTAAAACCTGTGAATCAAATAGTGATCTGGAGAGAGTTGGGAGCTTTTATAGGCAACCCCCTATTTTGTTGGATGCTTGAACTGGCCTAAGGAGGTACAAATGGAAAGGGAAGCCAGTCCCTTTCTGGTGAAACGCTCCAAGACAACGCAACTGTTCCAGCCATGTTAAGATGTCTAATGCCATTGGTGTATTTAGCCAGGATTGTCTGTTCTGATGGGCAGCAGCCCTCCAAGGACTTTGGGAGACGTTTTTCCAAGCCCAGCTATCTGCGGTCGTAGAACTAGAATTGCTAAGGATTGAAGCTTGTACTGTTTGCAGTGAACAATGCCGTCCTCCTTCTTGCTGTTGCAACTTACTGAAATTCAAAAACCGTAGGCCTCTATGGTGCAATCCTATGCATATTTTCTTAGTCTCAGTGAGGTTTACTCTAAGGAAAGTGTGCATAGGTTTACAGCTCTAGGCCCCAATCCTATCCTTTCCCTTCCCTGCTGCTGCAGCTGTACCACTAGAGCACACATTTCATCCTGTGGTTGGTGGTGGTATGCAGTCCTGAAAATAACTGCACCAGTGATTTTGCCGGTGCAAATCAGAGTGGACCCAGGAAGGCAGATTGAGGTCTGGATGGGGGAAGAGGATGCCAATGGCACAGCTGCACCCATAGTAACCCCCCTCCAGGCCTGTCTGTCCCTTTTTCTGCTCCATCTCCTCCCTGTTCTTCCCCCACCCTGCAACTTTCTGCCCCCTCCCTGCTGCTCCCCTGCACTGACTTACAAGCACCAGGGGATGTGGAAAACGTTCTTGTGGGTCATCACTGCTGCTTGCGGTTGCTGCCCCGCTGTTCCAAACAGCATGTGCATTTTGTGATGGCCACAGAGGATCTGTCACTGCTGGAACACTAGTTGGCTCACATAGATTTGGGTGGCCAGATCTGCAACTTCTCTTTCATCTAGCAACCATTGACCCATTGTCCTTGGAGTATAGAATAAAAGCTTCCATTGCCGCACAGGAACTAGCCATGTAGCCTGTGGTTTTCTGCGACACGACGGGTGATGTGATATTGGATAACCTGAGCCAATACTAATAAGAACATAAGAAGAGCCCTGCTGGATCAGGCCAAAGGCCCATCTAGTCCAGCTTCCTGTATCTCACAGCGGCCCACCAGGTGACCCAGGGAGGCATATAACAACAAGATGCTTACATCCTGTTGCCACTCCCTTGCACCCGGTACCAGTAGCCCACCACCTTTGTAAGGAGGTTGCACAATCCATCATGGCCTATAGCCCATGATGGACCTTTCCTCCAGAAATCTGTCCAATCCCCTCTTAAAGGCATCAAGACCAGATGCCATCACCACCTCCTGTGGCAAGGAGTTCCACAGATTAACTACCCGCTGGGTAAAAAAGTACTTCCTTTTATCTGTTTTAACTCTCCCAACCCTCAGCTTTAGTGGATGCCCCCTGGTTCTGGTGTTTTGAGAGAGGGAAAAGAACATCCCTCTATCGACTTTATCCCTTCCATGCATAATTTTGTATGTCTCAATCATGTCCCCTCTCAGGCACCTTTTTTCTAGACTGAAGAGCCCCAAACGCTGCAGTCTTTCTTCATAACAGAGGTGCCCCAGCCCCGTAATCATTTTTGTCACTCTCTTCTGCACCTTTTCCAACTCCACTATGTCCTTTTTGAGATGTGGCGACCAGAACTGGACACAATATTCCAGGTGTGGCCTTACCATTGATTTGTACAATGGCATGATAATATTGGCTGTTTTATTCTCAACCCCTTTTTTAATGACCCCAAGCATGGAATTGGCCTTCTTAATTGCTGACGCACACTGGGTCGATACCTTCATTGAATTGTCCACCAGCACCCCAAGATCTCTCTCCTGAGCTGTCACAGACAGCTCAGAACCCATTAGCCTATAGGTAAAGTTTTGGTTTTTTGCCCCAACGTGCATCACTTTACATTTGTCTATGTTGAAACGCATCTGCCATTTGGCTGCCCATTCCCCCAACTGGGAGAGATCCTTCTGGAGCTCTTCACAGTCGTCTCTGGTTTTTACCACCCGGAAAAGTTTTGTGTCATCCGCAAACTTGGCCACCTCACTGCTTATCCCTGTCTCCAGGTCATTTATGAATAAGTTGAAAAGCACGGGCCCCAAGACAGATCCCTGGGGCACTCCGCTTTTCACCTCTCTCCATTCTGAAAATTGCCCATTGACCCCCACTCTCTGTTTCCTGGCCCTCAACCAATTCTGGATCCATAAGAGGACCTGCCCTCTTATTCCCTGACTGTGAAGTTTCTTCAGCAGTCTTTGGTGGGGGACCGTGTCAAATGCCTTCTGAAAATCCAGGTATATGATATCCACAGGTTCACCCACATCCACGTGCCTATTGACCTTTTCAAAGAATTCCAAAAGGTTTGTGAGGCAATCAGACAATTGTCAGAAGATGTGGTACCTGGATAACTAACTCACTTAAGAGAGCAACAAAGGTCCATTTTTGTGAGCTGTTGGAACTCCAGTAGAATTGTAAAAACTAGTGTGATTCTGTGATGAGTAATTTACACTGTAACTTGGTTCCAACCCTTAAAAATCCTACAGAAGCAATGCAGTATTGAACAATAAAGGTAGAAATGTATTCCTCTGTGCAAATTTACAACATTATGGGTGCAAATCTCTTTAAAGTGTCAGAATTTGGTTTACTTTGAGCTGATAAAAATTTCACAGGCACATAGATTCTGAGCTCAGCAATTATTTTGTTCTTTGTTAAAACTGCTGCATTTTATAATCTCACATACTGGTATACTGAGAAACGGTAGCGCAATAATGTTTAATTGCACCAGATTCCAGTATCAGTGCTTGGCTTTTGTTTCTTAGCAGTGTTAGCAAAAACGATTTGCGACTTTAACTCAAGTGTTGACATTTTGGCCTGACTCTTGTCTGAATCGATTCACGCGTGTCATTAACTATCACTTTGCTTCGCTAATTTGGCCACTGACTCTCAATGAGTCAATTCCAGAAACTCGAATCAGTGCGCGCACTTAACGTTAGGTGTGAAGGGACAACTCTGACTGCCCCTGTACCTCCCATTTTCAATCGTTTGTAGTTGTGCATGCGTGCACCTAACCTGGGCCATAGTTTGCCACAAAAAGATTCTTAACTCGTGTGAAAATGACTCGTGAAATTCCATGGTGGAGTCATCACGGGCACACGCTAGAACTTGTGCACGAGTCAATTCACAAGGGGGCGGAGACTCCTGAATTGACTTGTCTCAAATTTCCAGCCATGTTCTTAGCACTGTTTCTCAGTCACGAAAAATGGATATTGTTATAATATTTGTTCAAGGAATTAAAGGTATGTATTCAAAGGGACGTGACTGCAGAAGTGATGTAATTAGGTTAATGAATTGATTCAAGTTTTTTTTTTGTTTAATCTGTTTTGATGAGGACATCCTGCTTTATCCACCTGAAATGACCACAAAATGAAGGCATCCTGACTGTGATGGTATCTCCTGAAAAGGCCTGAGGCAGGATGTAATAATTAATGCCTTTTTAAGGGCATCCATCTAACTATGTTACCCTTGAAACTTGTGGTCTGGATGAATGATTCCATCACTGGGAATTCTAAAAGTGTCCATTTTTAGAGGGCATCTTCAGCACAAGGTGAAAAATTCTCTGCAATCCTGCCATGGTTGCCCACTGGGAGAAACCCAAAGTGTTTTCTTTACGCAATGCATAAGTAAGCCGTGGAACTCACTGCCACAGGATGTGGTGATGGCCATTTTCTCAGGGGACTTTAAAAGGGGGATTAGACAAATTCATGAATGAGGACAGGCTAATATGGGTATTAGTCATAGTGGATAAACAGGACCTTCCTGTTCAGAGGGTGTATTCCTTTGTATACCAGCTGCTTGGGGAGAGGGAAGCAGCATGAAGGGGTCTTCATGCCCTGCTTGATGGACCTTTAGCTAATTTTCAAATGCAAGTCTGTAAATGAAACAGATAGCTTCTTCCTTGATCCATAATATTGCATGGGGACAAGACAAGACTGAGAAGCCACAGAGGAGTTAGGCGGTGCCTGCGTGTTTTCTCCTTGCCTAAGGTGACAGTTCCTGATAAGAAAATGATTAGCTCATCCTCGGTCCCAATTGGGAATGAACAGGTGGCAGCCAAATCTGGCTGCCCCCACTTTATTAAACCAAATTTGAACCGGAGAATAACTGTAGTTGTAACAACAGAACTCTGGCAGATCACTTTGATGTCCCCACTCCCTTCTTGGACGGCCCACCCAACTAAACTAGCGCCAGTTCCTTTCTCCCTTCCCAGATTAGATAAGCAGATTAGATAAGTCAAAGAGCAATTAAGTGAGAACCCATGGAGAAATGCAGGACACAGCAGACTTTACCTGGTGACTATTACAAATTTGGATTTGCAGAATTGCTGTTGTCGCAGATTTATACAGAAGAAGAATATAAGGTTTAGTTTGCACAAAGCTGACAAGGAGGCAGCAAGAACTGTACCACTCCCTCCTGAAAGTTAGCAAATTGCACTGTTGAATACTTCCCCATAGAAACGCATTCTTGGCCTGTACAAAATGTACCGTATTATTAAGGAGAAGGCTAGCCTATAACTCTTTCCCCTGACATGCTAGTTTTCTAAATGTAAGATGGGTTTTGTGTTCAAAACTACATTGAGAGAAGCGTGAAACCCACACTTCCTGTTTGAAATTGTATCGCCCAGGAAATGTTTTGCCACCTCAGCCTGCTGCTTGCGTGAACTAGACCGAAGCTCAAGAGGGAATACTTGGCCTTTGAATCACTTGAGTCTTCTGTGCTCTAAAGGTCCACAATATAGTTCTTTGCAAGGTGGGCAATTGATAAAGCAAGAGAAATTTGCCCGGCTTGTTGTGAAGATGAACAGGAGTAGTAAAACCTTTTTAGTCTTTGTAAAGAACTGTTGGCCAGCTGATACCCCCCCACCCAGTACAATCCATTAGTGTTTTGTGTGTGTGGCTTTACTTTGTCATCCATCCTGGCTCTGGCAAAATAAGCCTTCATCTGCAGTTTGGGAATTTCCTGGCAATTAGCTGTCTGATTAAAGGCTTGGTAATTATTATATTTTAGTGCCTTTATCCGCCCTGTTGTTAACCTTCAGGATATGCCCTGCCTGTTGGCATCTGCTTCTACATTCTCTCTGTGTTTGCAGTTCATCAGCAAAGTCATATAAGTTCACACTGGCTTAATGGTAAATGCATTTAATGGGAAGTTGAGGGATTTCAGTGTGTGTATTCTTTGAGAGCGAACCTGCCGGGTCAGAGACCAAGCTGGCAGACAAGAGGAGTCGGAAGGGCAGGCCACAGAGACAGGGTGCAACTGTGATTATATCTTGGCCAGCTGGCCAGATCGTTGGACCCAGGTAACAGGGTCTTGGATGGAACTTTAGCTCTGTTTCCAACACAATTGCGGTATCTGGTGGTTCTGCCTTAGTTAGCCGATCTAACAGGTGACACTGAGCAGCTTTGGAGAATTTGAGGAGGAGGGTGTAACTGGAGGGGAGCTTCCCATTTGGCGGATGGGGTCATCGCTCAGCTGTAGAACACCTGCTTTGCATGCAGAAGGTTCCAGATTCAGGGCACAATCCTAACCTGGAGTTAGGCCGGCACAGTTAGGCCAGCAAAGTTTGGCTGTCACAGGGGCCTCCGTAACATATGTTTGGTCCACTCTTGGAGTCAGAGAGGCCAGCACACAGACGTGCGCCATCCTCCCTGACTCTGCGACTGGTCCAAATGGCTCTTTAAGGTGGCCCTTGTGCTGGCCAAACTTTACTGGCCTAACTGTGCCAGCCTAACTCCAGGATAGAATTGTGCCCTCAGTTCCTTGCCTGGAACCTGGGAGAGCTTTTGCCAATTGTCGAGTGACTGATGGTCAGAATCCACGTATGGCAGCTTCGTATGTATACTACATCTTAGAACCTTCTCAACCTGGGAAGCTGAGCGATATAGGAGGCCCAGCTGAGGCACCACTCCTGCTTTCTTTCACAGCTAACCTTTCCTTGGTGTGGGCAATGCATCCTTGAGGGAGGTCACCAGATTACCGGGACCTGGTTTCTGAGCTGTCAGCCTGCCTGACTTTGGTCTCTGGACTGCTCCACCCAAAACTCTCATCCTGCATTAGGCTTGTGCACTATGCCAGTTATTGGCACAGAATGCTGAGGGTGGCTCCAGTGCAGAGTACAGGCTGCCCTATCAAAGGTGACTTGTTATCACTAATGAATAGTTAGGTCATGTAAGAATCATGAGGAGGAAAGGGCACTTGCTCAGTCTACAGCGTAGGTCTGCTGTTAGGGCTAAGAACCTGCCTGTCCAGAAGACTGTCAGGGCTACGAAGCCACTTCTAGGCATCAGAATTGCCCTTGCAATGTGGATTTGTAGGCAAAGGGAGGGGGGAAGAGCACAGACATGAGATGTTTGGCAGACTGTTGTCTCCAGTGTAGGAGCACAGCTTGTGCCAACCAAGTTACGGCCTTGGACCTGTTGTTGAATGGAGGGTTTTCTAGTTCTACCTGCAGATCTCCTTGGCTATGAGGATTTTTTTGTTTTGGAATGTAGATGTAGCTTTCTTGAATGATTACAAAAAGAACCCTGTGGTGATTCGAGCATCTTCATATTCATTCAGCCCTTTCTTCCGCCTCCTCCTCGATTTAGTGTTGTTTGGTCATCACAAATTGCAGGCAATTATGCTTGAGTATAAAATTATAGAATTGGGAGGTCCAAGAGCAGCTCTTGGCCTGATTTTATAAATAGTTCAGGGTTCAGATAAGGAAATGCCTGCCGTGACCTGTGTGGCTTCTCTCTTTGTTACATGATTGCTGTTGAAAAGGCTTGTTCTCAATAGCTTGACAAAAGGAAATTATGGACCAATATACTATGTAATGGGATCACACAGAAGCTTTTTTTGATTGTATTCATTGCTGTTTTCTTGATTGCCACCTTTTGGAGGATATTCTCATATGCTTCCAAATTCAAAATTGGCTTGAATTCTTGACAGAAGTCAGGGTGGGAATGGGAGATCTTAGTGTGTAGTGTTGTATTTGGGCCCAGCAAACTATCTGTGTGCTAACCTTGAAGTACAATTCAGGCTCCCTCCCACTCTTCTCTTGGTCTAGGTCAGGGTAGTCCAACTACTCTCAGCCTGGAGGCCGCATGACCCTGGTGTCACCCCCTGACTGCGCAGACACAAAAATAATTGGTGGTGATATAGTGATGTCACTGCAATTACTTTAGTGTTCTGAGCCACCGAAGTCACTCGACGTCGCTCAGGTGGAAGGAGACAGAGGTGGTGGTGGGTGCAGTGGGGCTTTTCAATCTCCCTGCCGCGCCATTCCAACTTCTTGGAACGTCTAACTCTTCGCGACCCCATGGACCACAGCACGCCAGGCCTCCCTGTCTTCCACCAGCTTCCAGAGTTTGCCCAATTTCATGCTCCTTGCTTCGGTGACACTGTCTAAACATCTCATCCTCTGCCGCCCCCTTCTCCTTTTGCCTTCCATCTTTCCCAGCATGAGGGTCTTTTCTACAGAGTCCTCTCTTCTCATGAGGTGGCCAAAGTATTTGAGCTTCAGCTTCAGGATTTGTCCTTCCAAGGAGCAATCAGGCTTGACTTCCTGGAGGATTGCCCGATTGGATCTCCTTGCTGTCCAGAGGACTCTCAAGAGTCTTCTCCAACACCATAGTTCAAAAGCATCTATTCTTCGGCGCTCTGCCTTTGTTATAGTCCAGCTCTCGCAGCCATACATTGCTACTGGGAAAACCATAGCTTTGACTATGCGAACCTTTGTTGGCAGAGTGATGTCTCTGCTTTGTATTTAACCCAATTTAATTAATAGTTATTGCTAGTTACTGACACATGTGGAGCTTGAATTGGTACTCAAGGTTCCACAAGCACATATAGATAATGCATTTCCACATTCCTGCATCTCTGTAGAGAGCGATGGAAGACCAAGGTTATATCTTCCAAGCAGTCATGGCTGTTGCATGACCTCAACAGCCTCTGCAGTATACTTGTTTTTTGTACCAGAGACTGCACCGTTGAGTCTCTGTAGAATGTGTTCCAGTGGGAACAAGAAAAGGGGGGAAGAATCTTGTGGAATCCTAAAGATGACCTAATTTATTTCAGCATATGCATTTGAGGATTACAGTCCACTTGATCAGATGCATGAAGTTAGCTCCTTGGAAGGTGACACATCTGTGCATAGGTATAGATTTGTTGAGCTTAAAAATAAACAAGGTGTACACAGTGACACTTCACAATTGGTGATGACTGCCTCCTAATGATGCCAAGTTGTGTATTTCTCAGTAGTTTGCCTGAGCTTATTGGGTCTTAGCTGGTGGCTGCCAAAAGAGCAAACCTGGGTTGACTGACACTCTTGTGCAATTATCTCTCCCCCCACCCCCGCTACAAATAAAAAGATGACTGAGAATGCAGAGAGATGTGGGTGAGTCCCGTTACGTGTCCTGAAACTGGCTGTCTTGTTAGTACATAATAGTCATGCTTATCCACATGTATAGTACAAGCATAAAATCAGCTGTGGTTTTGAAATCTCAGGCTCTTGTTAACAGTCTGTGGTGAAAGCTGTGGGTAGAGAGAGTGATATTATCTTCCCTTCCTCCTCACCAATTGCCATTAGAATTGCATCCACAGCACAGAGTCCTTTCACTGTGAAGTTACTAGTCTAGTCCATTCATGTGCACATCAGCCTCCTCAGTAATTATGTTCCTTGTCCTTCACCCAATCCTGTGATGTCCTCATTTCCTTGTAATTTAGATGAGTGAGAAAGAGAGAGACTGACTGACTGACTGAGCTAGCTTTGTCAATATCCCAAGAAAAGGTGGAGGAGGGCTTGCCCACTCACCTCTGATTCTCACTTTACTGGTAATAAAAGTATGTTAAAACCAAGAATATAACATATTTTAATTTTTTAAAAAATACTAATGAGACATTTCTATCACTCTTGACAACCATTAGTTTATTATAGCCCACAGCTAGTTCAGTGGTGGTGATTTAAAGTCAAAGTCCAATGTAAGCCATTTGTGTCACCATCTCTTTGTAATAAAAATTCCTTCAAGCAGATCGTAACCCATCCTTCAGGTTTCCACCCATTTCTAATCCACGTACGGTGTATATACTTAATACTCTTTCAACAGTTGACTTCTTAAGTATTACCCACAGGCACATCTTTCGGGAAGGCAGGTCGGCAGTCTTGTGTATTTCACCTGTAAAACTTCAGGAAACCATCTGCATCGCAGTTACCAGTAAGTCATCTAGTGTTTCTGCAATTAAGTTCAGCGAGGAGGAGAACAAGACAGAGCTATTATTAAACTTAAGATTTATGGGACATCTTAGGGCACTGTAGATCTTCTCATTGCTCTTCTTTCTCTTTAATTAGTGGTACTGTATAGTTAAACACCAGCTTATTCACGGTGTGATTAAATGTTTCCCTCTCCCTGGTGTGCTTGGTATTTGTATGTTTCACGTTAAAGACCTGGAAAATTTGTGATACTGACATTCATTTACACTATACCCGTACACTTCAGCCGAGAGTGGATTTTTGTGTTGCCAACTTGAAAAACCAAAATTCAGGGTCAGCAATGCAAAGGCTGAGAAATGGTTTGAGCAACGAAAGTGCTATAGAAACTGATGGTGATGATAGCTGGTAATGTAAGCCTTTGTCGTTCAGGAATGATGAGTAGGTTGCAAACAGAGAAATACGTGTTTTGCTTGTATCGGGAGCTGTCCGTAGAGAATGCAATATATCTCCCACCCCAATATATCTCCCACCCCCATCTATTTGACTAGATGAAGCAGAAAATACAAGCTAATGGATCATTGTATTAATTAGAACCATCAGCTAGGAATGACAGACTTCCTTTTGAATAGGCTGAGTGATTGAGCAGAAAGAAGTTCATGAAATGGATTATTTTTTTCTGATGGAAAGGAAGGAAAAAGACTAGCTTTATTGTACGAGTGCCAGCGGGTGCCAGCAACTTTCTTGTTCTTCCTTTGCCCGAATAGGTTAAGATTTGTTCCTGCTGGGATTTTTATATCCTTCTGTGCTTCCTCCCCCCCCCCCCAAAAGCATGCACAAGCAGTCTGTCGCAGGCTTGGAGAACAGGGTACAGATGGTTTGCTTGCTGACAAGGTTTATAATCCACAATGCGTGGCGGTTTGAGAGCAGTTGTACTGCTCTGTGGTATTAGGCGTAGAGTTGCTATGTGCAAACTGTTTTGGAGGGGAGGGGAATGAAGCTCAGCAGGCCAGAGGGACCAGAATGTGATGGAATGGAAGAGACAATGTCAGAGCAGGATCCGTCACTTCGGTTGATGGACCAAAGCAAACATGCACTAGTTGAAGGATATGGATCTGATCCCATAATTGGCAGCACTTTCTTGGAGAATGTCAGCATACCAGCCATTTAGACAAGGAGGGAATGTGGGGTAGGCTATTGGATTGTTATCCAGTTGCTGTCAGCCATAGGTACTGCATTCCTATTAAGAACATGAGAAGAGCCCTGCTAGATCGGTTCAAGAGGTCATCTAGTCCACCACAGTACAGTGGAAAACCACCACAGTAGAAAACCAGATGTTTTCAGGGAAGTCAGAGGGCAGACATGAAGGGAATGAAAATGCTCCCCACTGCCCCGTCACCCCACCACGCCAGCCACTAATATTCAGTGTTCTACTGCTTTGGCATCTGGAGCTTTCATTCCACTATCCTGGCTAATGACCTTCGATAGACCTGCCACCCCAAACCTTTGCTTAATCCCAGTTTAAAGCCATCTTTAAAAGTTGAAGGCTTGCAGTGCTTTAAAAGCTGAAAGCTTGAAGTTTGAAGGCTTGCAATGAAAAATTGCTTAGTGTATAACAGCATATGACATCCAGCCCCTTGCCTCTAGGCTTCAAGGAAGCTGCTTTTTTTTGCCGAATCAGCAGACCATTGGTCTCTCTTGTCAGAATTGCCCATGCCAGCTGGCAGCAGTGCTCCAGGGTTTCTGACAAGGATCTTGCTCTGCCATACCTGGAGATGCTAGGGATGGAGTCTGGAACTTTACTCATCAGGTTCAGCAACAGACAAATTGAGAAATTTGCCTCAGGGCATTTGCCTTTCCCAAGGGTTACGTAAAATGTACAGTATATAGTTCATGCTATGTTTACCTGTGAGTAAGACCCAATGAACACAGTGGGACTTACTTATGAATAAATGTGCACATGCTAGTACTCTTAACCAGTGGTGTCATTCAAATGATTTAG
Source organism: Lerista edwardsae (assembly GCA_029204185.1). Classification (NCBI taxonomy): domain Eukaryota; kingdom Metazoa; phylum Chordata; class Lepidosauria; order Squamata; family Scincidae; genus Lerista; species Lerista edwardsae. The sequence goes on from JAJKFI010000051.1 coordinate 1,373,165, forward strand.
GAACAGGAACTCACTTTTGATTGGCACTTGTCGGGAACCCAGAACCAGCCACGGAGCCAGTTAGGATCCGGAACGCCCGTTCTGGTCCGTTCCCCCTGAATGACATCACTGCTCTTAACATATGTGTTATAACTTTTTGAGATTTAAAAAAAAAAAACTCATGCAGTTCTAGCTCCTAGAGTGGGCTTTTCAGTCCAGGGAAATAGTGTTTTCATGGTTTCTCACAGTCATGTGTAAAAGTCCCACCTGCAGATTTGCCCACCTGCAGATGGCATTAACAAATTCTTGGTCAGCCATGAAAGTCATTGAATAGCATTGGGCTAGTCACTATCTCTAGGCCTAACCTATGTCTGGTGAGGATAAAATGGTCCCTGAGCTCCTTGGGGAAAGGAATGGGATAACAATGTAAATAATTACCAAACCTTAGTTTCCTCAGGTGAAATGCGCACCATCAGCAAAACCATTTTGTATTTATGAAATAATATTGCTTCTTTCCATTTAATTTCCCATTTTGTTTCCTGCCATGTTCAAAGATTGACAAATGTAATGTAATAAAGGATCTCAAATATCAGATCTGCCATCCTCTTCACAGTGATATTTACCTGACCTTTTCAAGAATTAGTTGCTTGTTAGCTTAGTGCCTTGTTTGCGGTTCTGTGGAAAGATTCTTTAGGTGAAAGTCGTACTGTAATCAGCCGGGCCTCGCAGTCCTAGCAAGCATGCTTACTCTCTTCTTTACAAGCATGATTGATTGTTTCTGTGGTGGAGAACAGTGCCAAGGTGTGTCAAAAATACAGGCCAGAGGCCTTATTGAGCTCTTTTAGGGGATTCCCACTTTGCACACCACACTACAGACACAACTGAGCCAACTTCAGGACTACAGAGTTGCTGCCCTTATTGGGCCGAAGAAGGCTGACCCACATGGTGTGGCACAGCACATGTGTGTCAACAGGGTCGGTTCTAGGAGTGGCGGGGCCCAATGCGGGGCATTCCTGTGGGACCCCCACACTCCCCACAGGGTCCCCCACTCACCAAGAAGAGCACTTGTGGTGCCACACACAAAGTGTGGCACCTGGAAATAGTTGGTGGTGATAGGATGATGTCACTGCTAATTGCTTCCAGGAGGCCCATTTTGGGCACTTCAGAAGCTGGGGCAGGTGAGAGGGCCAAGGTAAAGCTGCTCTGCTTGCCCCACTGACCTACAATCCTGAGAGATCCTGACTGCAGCAGGAAGCAATATGCCCAAAGCGCGGGGTCCGATGTGATAGCATTGATCAATGTGACTTAAAGCCGGCCATGTGTGTCAATTGTTCTGGGCTCCTGTTTGTGGACACACTGAGGGCATCTGGTTGGCCATCTTGGGAAGACAATGTTGGACTTGATTGGCTTTCTGGTCTAATCCAGCAGGGCTGTTCTTCTTACATCTCTTACCTTTCTTCTGCTACCTGTCCCTGGTAAAACATATTCCCTGTTTTGTTTGGAGGAGATGTTGGGTCTTTCTAGAAATGTGCTTGGAAACAGATAAGACGCAAAATGCCACTTCACAACAGTGCGCCTTCCATCCCTTTCCCATAATGCTTCTGTGGATAATAAAAGTTGCAGACCGTATTTAGAGCCTTGACTGCTCTATCACCGACTCCCCTACGTGGTAAAATATTCCGTCAAAACACTTAAGTTTTAAAAGAAATAAATAGTGATGGCCAGTTTAATAGCATTAAAGACTTCAACAGTAGCCCTATTCAGAAATCATATAACTTTGGCCAGTGCCCATGGTTTCATCCCCAATACAATGGAAACACATCAACAAGCCCCATCCCTTGGAGGGGTCCTGAAGTCTCACCCCCATTCTCTCCAGGAACACAGTTTTCTCTGCAGAGTCAATTGATGTTCCCAGGGAGAGAATTCCCCTGTGATGTAGAACGATGGTGCGCTGGAGGAGGAGGTGGCGGCGGCATGCGTGCCCATGCTCCCCTGGGGGCAGGGCAAGTTATTGTCTGGACTAACAAAACAGAAGCCCTTTTTATGGGACCAATCTGGGCACACGTACATGCGTGTGGGTGGCCTTGTTGTATCAAGTCTAGCCCGAGTCATACACACATCCAGCTCATTACAAACTATACATATGATTGAGATTTTCCCCCAGGGTTCCCAATTTTTCAGGAAAGCCTGTGCATATACCATTTCGGTGTATGCAGGTGCTTGACGCAATATTTGCTGCAACATTCTTCTGCACCCTTCCCCCCGCCACATGTGTTCATTCTACTTTGATTAGTCATATCATGCGAACAGGGCTATAGCTCTAATTGTCTGAGTTAATTGACAACCTATTTATGGAAACTTGTGTGTCACAATGATTCCTTTCTCGGTATCCAGCGATATCCAACTAACTTGTTAAGCTTTGTCTGTTCTGGAACCAATGTTCAGTTTTGCTGATATCATAATTACAAGCCCTAAGGGTTAATGCCTCCGTTTGCCCGAAGATAACAACTGAAGATCTCAAGGTCGTGAGCTCAAGACTCCGGGAAGTCTGTGTGAGCGGCAGACCTTGCAACTGCGGCTGATTAAAAGCTGAGTTTCAGCTGCCTCGTGGGAGGAGGAGTGTGCTGAACTCAGCTGCGTCTCTGGTGAGAGCAGGGAAGCCTCATCAGCCAGCAGACGACAGACGGGTGGCTAAAGAAAGAAGGCTAAATCCAGAAAGAAAGATCTGTTTGAATGTGGTTCTTGAAAGATAGAACATTCTGTAAATTGTAAAAACCTTCGGGTTTGTGAAAAAGTCTGCCTATGTAAACCGCCTTGAGTTGTAATCATTAGAGAAATCTAGTGACTTTAAGAAAGGCGGTATATAAATACATGTATTATTATTATTATTATTATTATTAAATAATGTCACTGCATGCTTGGGGTGATAAGTGTTGTGCTGTAATTTTTTTTTTTTTTTGCTACAATAAGCCTTTTTTAGGAGTGAGTAGTCAAAAGAACATCCATCTTATTCCCATAATCGGTGTGAACATTCCTGCAGCAGTAGATGGACAATATAAAAAGAGTGTCTAGCACTTCATAGCCCTCATATGTATCTTATCTAAAAATCCAAGAAACCTCTATTTGCTCTAATTTAATTTGAACTGATTAGTGATTTTAGTGTGATCACTTGCAAACAGTCATTGAACGTTTCAAAATAAGTTGTCTTCCTGGCTGAGAAGAGATCTCCAAGGTGGTTGGTAATACAGGCGTGCCCCAATATCCACTGATCTGATATCCACGGTTTCAGTTATCCACAGATACGATGGATACTGGGATGTCTATTAAAAAGATAAAAGGTAAAGGTTTCCCCATGACTGAATGGAGTTGTGACTGACCGTAGGGGGCGCTGCTCATCTCCGTTTCAAAGCCTGTAGAGCCGGCGTTCTGTCCGAGGACAAGCTTCTGTGGTCATGTGGCTGGCATGACTCTACGCCGTAGCTCATGGAACGCTGTTACCTTCCCACCGAATTGGTCACTATTTATCTACTTGCATTTAAGTGCTTTTGAATTGCTAGGTTGGCAGGAACTGGGACAAGCAACGGGAGCTCACTCCATCACACAGTCTTGAACTCCCAGCCCTCTGGTCGGAAAGCCCAGCAGCAGTAGTTTAACCCGCTGCGCCACCACGTCCCTTTAAAAAGATAGGGGAACATTAAACATCTCTTTTTTTACGTTGTCTCAGCAAAGCCACTGATGCTCCCTTATCTTTAAAAAGGCATCCCCAGTATCCATGGTTTCAGGTATCCATGGGGTGTATGTCCAAGTGGATCCCCAGTGGATACTGGGACATACCTGTACTAGTTACTTGATATGCAACCTAATTAAGTCAGGCTCCTGCCTGGCTTCAGAAGGCAAGGGCAGCTGGAGAAACTCTTGTGGAGGGGGGGCGACGGATGAAAACATGTACTGTATTGCTGCTGGGTTCAAGACTGGCCCCTTTCCAAAGTTCTGCCACCTGTTCACCGAATGTCTGGAGTGGGAACTTGGTGGTCCCTATACCCCAATATTGCCCTGCTCACTAGTTTCATCCCTCAGTCCTAGTCTCTGCACATTCAGCAGAGGATCTGAATGGGGGTATGCCATTGGTCCTCAAACATTTTAGACTGGGACCCACGTTTTAGAATGGTGCTGATGTTGGGGCCTACCACCAGATGTCATTAACCTGGAAGTGATGTCATAGCCGGAAGTGACATAATCAAGCTTGGTGCCATAATTGTTTGGTGCAGGGATGTCAGGGGTGGGGGTGGGTGGGATGACCTTCCTCCACACCTTGAGTGGCCTCTTGGGGTGCTGTTGTCTGAATTGGAAGCCTGTGATCTTTCTGGAGGGTTGCCTGATCCCCAACACCTGCTGTTAATTATTTGTAAATTACTAGATGTTCTGGAAAAAAGCCACACAAGATGCTTTTAACTTCTCCCATCACAAAGAAACTGACTCTGCAAACAGAAAACCTCTTGTGTAGCTGCTTTGCTAAGCCATTGCATTGGCATCTGCACTGCATAGGAGTTGAGGTTTTTTGCTTAGTTTTAAAATAAACCCATTTATCTTCTGGCCATGTGGTCAAATGCATCTCCATCTCATTCCTTTAGAAGTGTGCGGTTCTGCTCCACGTGTGTTAATTCTTCTAACCTCCAAGCTTTGAACGTTTTCCACTTGCCGCCTGTTACACAGCTGGAAACAAAAGTATTATCAGCACGTCTTATAAATAGATGACCTTGGGATCTACCGATCCCTATCCCAGACTTGGATACAATTGTGAGCCTCCTCTAGGGCTTGTTGCTGGACTCCGTCTGAACTTGGGTTTCAAAAATATAAGGAAATAAGCCCAAGAAACTTAGAGCTGTAACTGGTTTTCCTTCACAAAAGGAAATCTTTGTATAAAAATGGAGCTTATATAAGAAATGTGTGTAGATTTTTTTCCTGCTTCCTTCACAGCACGAAGTGCTTACTACAGTTTGCAGTTAAAAGCAAGACAAACAAATTAATTCCAGTGGAACATCCAAAACAAACTCCACTAGTGTCTTGCTGCTGAATTACCAAGCAGGTTTTATAAGAAATGCTACTGTGTCAATTTTGTGTGTGTGTTTTCCTTTTAGGAAAAGAGTCTCTCTCCCCTGCCCCCTCCCAGTAGTCAGTTTGGGCACTGACCCAAGGCTGTTGGCATTCCCAAGCTGCGGAGGGTGGGTGGGGGGAGAAATAAGTGCATAGTCAGGGATACAGAAATCCAGATGCAGTGGATCCCGATTCTAAAGTCCTGCATATGTTTACCTTTACCTAAGCCCCATTAAGTCGAATGGGGCATGCTTCAAATGCACTTGCCCTGCTTGGCTCAGTCTCGGTTTATTTTTTGATATCCCAAAAGGTGACTGTGCTTTAATCAGGCAGCAGATTCTAAATTATATTTAACTGAAGGACATGTAAAACTGCAGATGGTAAGTGCTATCTTGGAAAGAGGCATTTGTTTCCGGGGGGCGGGGGAGAATGCCGTCAGTGCTGCCTGCCTTGCACATGTGCCTAGTCTTAAAAATAAAGTGTGTTTTGTTTTTCCTCTACTGTGATTGTTTCTCTTATGTGCAGATTTGATTTGATCAATGAATTAATTGTATTGGTTGAGTTGATTCCTCAGCTAAACTTCCTTTGAGGGACATCTTCCAGCTAGATGTGTCCAGGGATTGGAGCTTGAAGTGTATGGTTACTGCCTATCATGATACCCAGGAGTTCACGACACTGCCACTGGGAATTCTCCTGAGACAATGCGTAGCCCTGCAGCTGCAAATATTACATTTTTCTCTTATTGTGAAAATTAGTAATTATGTATCAATTGGATAGGGGGCGTGGTGGCGCAGCAGGTTACTACGCTGTTGCTGGGCTTTCCGACCGGAAGGTTGGGAGTTCGAGACTGCGTGACAGAGTGAGCTCCCGTTGCTTGTCCCAGCTCCTGCCAACCTAGCAGTTCGAAAGCACCTAAATGCAAGTAGATAAATAGGGACCGCTTCGGTGGGAAGGGAACGGCATTCCTCGCGCTACGGCGTACAGTCATGCCGGCCACATGACCACGGAAGCTTGTCCTCTGACAAAACGCCGGCTCTACAGGTTTTGAAACAGAGATGAGCACCGCCCCCTACAGTCGGTCACGACGAGACCATTCGGTCGTGGGGAAACCTTTACCTTTATCAATTGGATATCTTGTTTTCTATAGTCTGAATGCCAGGTTTACAGCCTGGGAAAAGGAGGTATAGAAACCTAAATAAAAAATTGCACTGCTCCAGCCCACCATACCAGAGCAAGACTGAGTGATGTGTCCCCTGCAGCTGAAAGATGGGGGGGACTCCTAATCTAAGGCCTCATCATTGGAATCTGGCTCCCATGATTCCAACAAGGGGCTCCTTCAAAGCACTCCATGGTCCTGAACCTCTGGCCTGGCCTCACATCTGACCCCGTTGCTTTGGTAGAGTCTTTCAGGGGCAGGGCAGGAAAGGATAGTCAGCTCATTCTGGAGTATCACGTATGTGTATTCATACAGGCTCAGTCACTGTGTGTTCACCGTAAATGCATTGTGCAGAAAAGGCTTCTGCTATCGCAGTCGATGGATACATTGACTTTCTTTCAGTCAATGCATTTTTTCTTTTCCGTGTATATCTTCTAGCAAACCTGTGGTTACTGCAAGGCACTCAAATTCTAAAGCAGAGGAACTGTCAGGTTTAATGCTGGATGTGGGAATTGCTCGACAGAGCTTACTGTGGCAAAAAAATACACTTAGCAATGGCATGAAAGATGAGCGTGGGCTATATAACCTCCAGCTTACTAAAACCGTGTGTATCCTATTAGTGTTTTTTCATCAGAGATTGATCTTGGTGAGCTCCGATGATCGTGTCATTAAAACTATATCCAATCTGTTAACCTAAAAGTGCAAGCTAAGAGAAGGGGATTAGTTTTAAAAGCGTCATTAGGCTGCCGGCTCTTAGTGTACTGATTATCAAATTGTTTGAGATTCCTTGGAGCCTCATGAAGCATTCCTTAATGAGAAGATCAGTAATGAATTCAGTTCTCTGAAAGAGAGCTTGTCTGACACTGCTGACTTCTTTCCTGTTATATGCAGGTACGGGAGCATATTCTAGGGCAGTGGTTCCCAAACTGTGGGTTGGGACCCACCAATTTGGTCACAAGCCAATTTCAAGTGGGTCGCGAAGCACCTAGAGCAGCCATATTGAAAATATGGGAAGATGAGACACTGAAAGGAGGCGGGCTGTGTGCTTACTTTACTTGTGTCAAGGTTGTAAATAGGCTGTTTTCTTTCTGATTCACTTTGAATCAGAAATGAAATGCTATGAAAATGACTGAGAAATAACCCAACTTATTGCTACATTAAGCAGCAGGCTCTGGCATTACGACGACGGCACTTCCGGCCATGACATCATTCTGGTGGGTCCTGGACACGTTGTCATTCTAAAAAGTAGGTCCCAGCGCTAAAAAGTTTGAGAACCACTGTTCTAGAGGTATATTTTTTTTTATTTTGAAGAATTTATACCCTGCCTTTCCCATGCTGAAGCAAATACCCTACATGAGCAGGCTAGTCTTAACCACCATTTTTTCTATGGTGTTTTTAGAAATCTACAGTATTCTTGTGATTCGCCAATCCTCAGTCCCAGATGGCGCCTTCCTATGTGGTTCTCTCCTTTGGCTGCCTGCCATCAAGCCTCAACAGGCAATCGCAAGTCAAGCCTGGACAGGTCCTCAAGGTTGTATTCCGTTCTTTTGCTGGCTGGCCTCCTCACACACTCCCCCGCAACTCTCACTTGCAGTGAGTCATCAGCTCCACAGTGACTCTGTTCTGCCACCACAGGTACTTCAGCTTGTCACAATCTGGCATCCGTCTCCCATCCAAAAGCAAACCGCAGATTTTCCTGCTTAGCTTCAGGCAGTACCCGCAGCTCAACCATCAGTCCACACCTCCTGCCCACAGCCTCTTTTTTCAGTGAGAAGGAGACAAGATTGCAATGGCTGCACCTAAATGCACGTGTGCCTGCTGGCCATGCTTTCGGAGGCATGCAACTTTTCAATGCAATCAAGGTTGCCAATTGTGTAGAGGAGACCTACATGAATAAGACTCCTTTCCCACTAACAGCAAACATGCATCTGCTGGGATGGCATGGGCAGTGCATGTCAGGAGTTGTGAGCAACTTTGTGATCCTGTTCACGTGTTCACTGAATGTGTGAGAGAGAGAGATAATGTGCATACTATTTTGGCTGCTCATTAAGCAGCATAATAGTAAAGCCCAACAGACATGGCCATCATCATCCTAGGTGAACTGAGCATAAACCCCAGCACACAACCCAGAATTCATTGTGATATATTGAGGTTCTTTGGCAGATAAGTCAAATCTAGGAAGATTTCCTGCTACAGGCAGGGGGGGTTGGAATAGATGACCTTGTAGGTTCCTTCCAACTCCGTGATTCTGAGTCCCTGATGAATACTTGGTGAGAGGTTTCTCTGTTTTCTTACCAAACTACCACACAGTTTAAGATTACAGTGATCTGGAATATGGTGCAGTTAAGTCCTCTTGATCAGGACAAACGCTGTCTTCTGTCCTAAAGTGGCCAAGGTAGATTCCAACAAATTTGACCTGAATCCAAGTGTGCATTCTGAATTTATCGCCAACTCCAATGTATGAATAAATAATAACGCTGTTTTCCATTACCTGTTCTTTTACAATGGTCTTGTGGGATCTGATGGGACTGCAGAAGCTTGGAGGTCTGCTTGCTTTCACAATATGTGGGTGGACCTTTCCTTCGGTTTGTTGAAAAGCCTCCATAGTTCGTTGCTGTGCAAATCAATACCTCTTTACCTGGACTGGCTTTGAGCATGCACTTCCAAGACACCGGGCTCTTGAACCAGAGACTCTGGCAACAGAACTTGGGTGCTTGATTCTCTGTGCTGCTCTGGTAGCTTCCCCACGCGGAGGGAGTTGCTCTGTTTCAGGACTGCCCTTCTGCATGGTTGGAAGTGGTGTTCGGGACAGTTCAAGTGACTACTGGGGTCATCTCTGGTCCGGTAAAGCTGCTGACTCTGGTTTAGTTCCACGATCTGAGCATTGTAATCCAGACAAAGTCTGAGTTTTGTTCAGACCTTTTGTTCCTGCTTGTCTGTTTGCTCCTTGGCTCAACATCCTGCTTGCCTCGAAAATACCTCAACCCCTTTTGTGCCATCACCTTGGTGGCAGAGTTGGGGTCAGCCTAAGGAGCTGTGGGGCCCAATTTGAAGCACTGTTTGTGCTTCCCCCCACCAGGGTCACAGCCAATTTCAAAATATAAACAGTATAAACAAACAAAAATATAAACAGTATAAACAAACAAAAAACAAAATGAGAATTGTTGCTGTTCTCTATAAAACCTGCAATGTGATGTTCATTGCAGTGTGGTGTTTTGGGTATCTGTCAAGACTAAGAGCACAATCCTAACCTGGAGTTAGGCAGGCACAGTTAGGCCAGCACAAGGGACACTGTAATTTAGTATGTTTGGACCACCCTCAGAGAGACTAGCACACGGATGTGCACCATCCTCCCTGACTCCGAGTGTGGTCCAAATGTGCTTTATGGTGGCCCTGGTCCCGGCTAAACTTTGCTGGCCTACTGTGCCGGCCTAACTCCATTTTAGGATTGTGCCCTAATTTACCCTAGGTTTGGGGCCCAACTGGGAGCCATTAGTCCAGTTGGCTTAAAGTCAGCCTTGGTCAGAGTTCCCGCATAGCTGGTATGGTGGAGTGCCACTTGTCTGTGTGATTTGTAATGCTCTTCCTATTGGGATGGCAGTTGGCCTGGATTCCTTTCTGTCTCTGACAGGTTTGGGAGAGAATTCCTCCCCTAACCCAAAAGGAGCTTGCTTCTCCCTGCTTGTCACCTAGCTTGCTGCTCACTCTAAAGCAGAAAGGGACTTGGCATTTCTTACATGCAGCCAATTCATGCTGGGGAAGATAGATGTGTAACCGGCATGTTTTACGTACGCAGGCGGGATTCAGAGGTGTGCATGTCAAGGTTGTTACCCCTCTATAATGGTCTACATGATTAATGAATTCCCAAAAGGCCTGGATTGCACCCTCTTGTGAACAACCTTGGAGGAGTTTCAATGCGTTTCAATGAGTTTCCCCCTCTATGGAACTGTGAACGTAGCCTGCCAGCGGTGAGGGCCTTCCTGTTGCCAAGGGAGTGAGGGAGTGAGTCAACAGACTGATCCTGCCACTGGTGTTCCAACCATTGATGCACTTGAACCTCTGATTCACTCTGAACTTGTAAACAGATCTGAAGCAGACGTGGTTGGGGGTGATTATGCCGGGATGACTGCTTGAAGCAACAGCCCATAAGTGCTGTTACAGGAGGGGCTGTAGCTCGGTGGGAGAACACATGCTTGGCTCACAAAAGTGCCACCCCTGGCATCTGATGCTTAAAAATGATTGTATGCAGCTGGGCTGAGAGAGAAACTTCATAGCCTCGAACCTCAGAGAGCTACAGTTAATCAGAGGAGACAACATTGGACATATTTGATGGACATGGGTGGGTGAGTCCCCTTCATGCTGCCAATCTTGTGCTATGTAGCACAAGATTGGTGCCAGACCTATCGTAGATATTATTGTAGTCGTATCATTTTGCAGATATAATTTTGCTGCTGCTGGTTTAGTATTATAGTAATGCCTAAAGCACATACCTCAATGTGAGAGCCACTATGGAGAGCAGGATTTGGGGCTAGACCTTTGGGGTGAACTTTTTTCTTGCACTTGTGTGAAGCTACAGGTAAGTTATCCAGGCTATTCCAAAATCCAGACATTTTTCTCCAAGACTTTTTAAACTTCTGGTAGAAAGAAGGTCTTGCGTTCATTCCCACATATAGGCTGTAAGTTCTATTCTCTGATCTGTGGTGTGCCTATACCAGTGGTTCCCAGCCTGGGGGTCAAGACCCCTGGGGGGTCATGAGCTGATTTTCAGGGGATTGCAAAAACCCCATTTACTACCATAGCTGTGTTTTCTCAATGTTGAAAAGTTGTATTTTTGCAACATTTTCAGGGAACCTCCAAAGAAATGTGTTTTTGAAAAAAATTCAACGTGTTTCTACATACCTGAAAACAGCTGTTGCATTTGGTAACCTATGGTCTACATACATTTTTTTACAGCCACAATGATGTAGCTTCCTGCTTAATGACATCACTTCCTGTCTTAGGGAGGGTCCAGACAGGTTGTTGTACCTAACAAGTGGGTCCAAGTGCTAAAAGGTTTGGGAACCACTGGCCTGTACAGACATGGCTTTGTATGGAACCCTGTGCAGTGGTGACAGCATTGTGTTTTCCCCTTTCTGATGAGGTGTCTGAGAAGTCTCTGGAAAACATCAGGGAAATGGGAACCATCAGAGGAAGTTGTACAGTGGAGCAAACCAAAATGAGGAAGGAAAAAAAGGGGGGTCAAGTTGAAGAAATGGGGATAAGGCTTATACAAACGGATAATGAAAAGCATTAGAGGAGGCTGTCTGTTAAGCCTCAGCTGGTTGGCTGCGGGGGGAGGAAGCATTTTGTGGATGTGTGTGTGTGTGTGTGTGTGTGTGTGTGTGTGTGTGTGTGTGTGTAGGAAATTTGCCTTTAAAGCAACAGATGTTTGGGGAATGAGAAGAAGCGCAAACAAGGATTGAAAGCCTGGAAAATAGGTATGACCTCTGAGGGACTTGGGGAAATTATGGTGGGGGACAAAGACGTTTTTATAAGTCAGATTTTTGCACTGGCTGTAGAAATCTCATTTGTTTGCTCTTTCTCTCTCTCTTTTTTTTCAATTGGCTCACTCTTCAGGAAATAGCAGTCGGCTCTCCAGCCTAAGGCAGCATCTGTTCAGTGTTGTTCCAGATACGTGATTTGACAAATGTAAACAGAGACCTGCTATTCATGATTTGCAATGTATATTGTGCTAAGCAAGAGAAATGCATCGGGTAATTTGGGGGGGGGGGAGAAGCCAGGGGTGCCAGCTACTGTCAGTGAGCCTCTCCAAAGGTTATACATTGAAAACCACAGGTCCTCCTTATGCCAGGGGGCTATTTCCGATCTTCTCTTGTAACTGGAGTTCCGGCCATTGAGCTGGGGCAGTCTCTGTGTGTTCTGCTGTGTGTTCTGCTTATCTGTGACTGCACTGTGTGCAAACTGTGAGTTGCATGTCCAGTGTTCTGAAGAACGGCTGCTTTTGAAAAGTGGCTCAACCTTGGTAGCTTTGCTGGATCAGAGCAAGGTTAATTTGGTTGCCATAGCAGCGCAAGTAAGGGCCCCCCAAGTTCACAAGTAGGGCAGGAAGATGGATGTCGGAGTTCTCCACCGTTTATCCTCAGCACTTGCAATGACAGTAATATGTTGATGAACCCTCGTCAATGAATGTGTCTAATCCACTTTAAAGAGCTGTCAAGGCTAGGGAGCTGCCGCCACCGTGTGTGTCAGTGAATTCCATTGCTTCACCATGTGTTGTGTGAAGATGTACTGTACTTTTGTTCATCTCTCCTGAACCGGCTGGAAAGTCAACTTCATATAAGCCCTTTTTCAGAAGTAGTTATCGTCGTATCAATAAATTCGGAGGAGGAGAGCAGCAGCCCTTAGCCTGTTCGCCAACCACACGCTCCAACACTCGCATGTTCAGCTGGAATTGTGGAAGATGTGCTGGTTTGCATAGCCCTTCCGAGCAATCTGGACTCCCAGTCATGCAAGGTTCCAGTTTGCACAGAGTGCAAACTGTCTAGGTTCGGGAGCTTTTGCCACTGTTGGTACCCCTTTCAGATGTTCTGCCTGATGTGCAGAAGTCAGGCAGCCAGAGCCAAGGGATGAGACGGGATTGGGAGCAGGGCAGGGTCGGCTTTAAGCCAATGTGGCCAATGTCGTCACATTGTGCCCCACACTTGGGGGGGGGGCGAACCAGCGCAGCAACCATATCATCTGCTGCTGCAGCCAGGATGTCCATGAACTGTAAGTCAGTGGGGCGAGCCGAGCAGCTTTCCCTTGGGTCCTCCCACCTGCCCTTGCCTCCAAACTGCCCAAAATGGGCCTCCTGGAAGAAGTTGGCAGTGACATCATCATGTCACCACCAACTATTTTCAGGTGCTGTGCACAGCACCGTAAGTTCTTTACTTGGTGAATGAAGGGCCCCATGGGGAGGGGCCCCTGGGGGAATGCCCTGCAATGGGCCCTGCTGCTCCTGGAGCCAGCCTTGGGGCAAGGTCAGCATATGCAGCCTCCATCCATGTGTTCAGAAATGAATGGGTGGAAGGCAACTTGTGAATGGGGTGTGAATGGTCCACAGGCCAGATTATGAACTGGTATTACCTGGCTGCAGGAATAAACTTGGAAAGGTGTGGGCATTCTCTGGTGAACTCTATAGCAGAACTGGTTTCCAAAGACTGACATAAGCATGCATCACTGAAGATTCCTAGTCCAACTGAGTTGAGTGACAGTTCTTTGTTTTCACATTCCTTTTGCTGTTCAGGACATAATGCAAAACTGGAGCTGATGCTGATAGCGTTCCACATTTTTCAGGCATTCTGTTACCTTGCTAGATGTACTATTCAGCTGCTGCTGGCATTGAGCCAGTCTGCCTTTTCTTTGGCAGCTGTGAATAAATTGCATATCGGGGATGCAGCTGTTATTTCTTAGAGCTGCTAAAATACAAGGAACTTTGAATGGAAATCTCTCTGTGGGAGCATTATTTGCATGGAACGGGGAAATGTTTAAGCTTAACATGGCTGGAGTAGATATGGTTTCTGGACATGAAACAGTTGCCATTGGGTATCATGTAGTTCTGTTTGAACACTTTTGCTTCAAATGAAAGAGTTTCATATGCCGGCTGGCCCAGAGGTGAGGGACCATATACGTGCTGTGAGAATGGGCATCCTTATTGTCCAGACTGTCGTAGAGATTTGAAAAAGAAACGTTTTGCAATATTTGTATGAAATGGAAAATTCTGGTCTCTTACCAACTGCTACTGGAAACATTAAACAGGGGACAGGACTTGCTGATTGCACCAGTTACTGAGTTACAAGTGCAAATTGCTTTAGCAAATTAATTATCTTCTGTTGATTGATTGGTGGCACAACTTCAATTGGCAGGGCACACAGTCAGAGTACATGTGCCTATTTACTGGGCTATTTTGCTTCTACCATGTTAATATAACAGGAGTGAGGGAGGAAATACTATTAAAGATGGCCGTTTTCCTCTAAGAATAGGTGGTAGCTTTTGTTAACTCATAGTTTAGCAATTGTAGGCTGCAATCCTATGCACACATTTCTGGGGATAAGGCCTGTTGAAGTTGGTGGGGCTTACTTCTGTGAAGACATGCATAAGATTTTGCTGTTATACATCCTCCAAAAGATTTGTGTAATATGCAAATTGATTTAAATGCCACTTTATTGAAGCATTTTATTTGCTTAGATACAATTAGTTGCAAGGAGCAGGATTAGTTGACATACAGTATTATAGGTTATTTCTTTCCACTCTTTTTCTTTACAAAAAAACCCACAAAAAAACCTCCATTTCCTTTTCCATGACAGGAACAATGCAATACTCGGTCTGGAAAGCAGGTGAAAAATCCAGCTTTTTCCAGCTCAGGTAGCCTTTACCTGGTCATTTTCAATTATGCATAATAGCTCCTTCTGAAAACCAATGAATTTAAACAACAAACAAAACTTCAAGGGCAGGTTCACCTCCGAAGAACGTGAAGGGCCGGAAAGCGTCGCTACAACCAGTACAGTGCTGCCTTTGACCACAAGTTCCTGGCACATTTTGTGCTTCCTGGATGTTTTTTAAAAGGGTCACATTACCAGTCTGAAGAGCATTCAAGTACACCTCACAAATGGACAAAGGCAGCAAGACCTGGCTTCTGCGCCGGCCAAGCCAGAAGAGTTAACCAAAAACAGCTTGGTATATGAAGACTTACATAGCCAAACAAGAGGGACTACAGACATTTCTGAAGTACAGGGCTGACCACACTGGGACCCACTGGGATGGGGAATGGGCTGGGGCAGGCCTGGGAGGATTGACTGTATGTCCCCAGTCTTATTGATTGATTGGGGTCGTGGCACAAAAAGGGTTGAAGACAACTGGTGTAGGGCATTGGGAAATTATCTTCGGAAACGAAGTGAACTGTGATTTTCCCCCTCTGAAAGTGACTGGCTTAAATACAGGAGGGGGCTGTGAGGTTTCATTGGAGGCTATGAATTGTGATGCTTGTGGTGTGTTTTGACTGACTGACAAATGCTGCCTTATTTTCTGGCTTAAATGGGGTCTTTCCCGCCAGGGTTTTACCAGGCACAATAAGTGTTCCTGCAAGAATTCCAAGAATGATGCTTGCCTGATTTCAAGACCGACTACAGGGTACGCATTGCAGCTGGGTCTGCCGTGCAGAAGCATAAGACTGTTTTTGTGCAGAAATTGCATGCCTAAGCACACTTACTTGGGAGTAAATCCCATTAAAGTAGCTGGGACTGACCTTTGAGCGAGCAAGCATTGGACTGCACTATAAATCTTGTAGACTTTACACATTCTTATGTCAATAATGGAAATTCAGTAACTTGCGTGTACATGGCACTTTAGAATTTCATACTAAACACAAAAAATTACAGTCCCCTGCCCCTCAAAGAATCTACAATTTTTTTAAAAAAGTCCAAATTTCTGTTTTCATGTGTCATAGTAGCTACCCTAAAATGTCAGCAAAAATGAACGTCTCCCATCACCCCATTCAGTTTTGTAGCATAGCGGATGTGCAGAACCCCCTGAGAAATTTCATTTTTCTTAGAGAAATTTTTTGTTTCCATTGAAGATACTTAGATGTTTCTCCTTGGGAGGAACCCTGGAACTGGCTTTGAAATTTACTTTTTCAAAATTTTAGTGCCACCCCTAGTATGGGCAGGATTGTATAATAGCAGGAATTATACCTGGAAGGGTGGCCTTCATCAACCTTCAAAACTGGTTCACTGCCTCACCCTTTCTACGTGTCACAAACTGTGGCCATGGCACCCGGTTGTGCTCTTTGCTAGCTCCACTATTGCTCCACTGGCCTTTTGTGGCCGCTGCACTATGTCATTCAATTGTCCTTTGACATCTCTGCCTACTTTCAGCAGCTGATCTTTGCCCATGGTGTGTGGAGATGCTATGTCACAAGGCATTATGGGTAAAGAGCACAGCTGAGCGATTAAGGTGCAGCCTGATGTTCTTTCTCCACAGCTGTTCTGAGTAACCCAATAACTGTGCCCATCAATATCCCCAAAAGGCTGATCCTGCATGAAATAAGAAAATTTCCAATTTATTAAGAGTATGCTGCATGTTAGTTCAATAAAAGCCATTTGTCAAAACAGAAGCTGTTCTTTCTCTTTAGACCAGGGTCTGAAATAAATTTGCAATTCTGCTTAGTAACATCTTAAATGCAGTCATGGATGAAGCTGCCAATCGATTGGCATTGTCTTCAGCAGCCATAATAAGTGCTTACCAAATCCAAAAATTGAAATTTGCATCTTCTGGCTGTACTCTGAGCAACAAGCTCAGCATGTGTTGTCAGAGATGAGCAACAGAAGCACATGGCTTAGCAATATGCTGTGAATATATTTGAAATGTATATAGTATATGTATGTACAATTTGCATTCCGTTAAAAAAAACCCTACTTATACAGGAATCTTGAAAGTTCAGTAGGATTTAGGTAAAGGTTCCCCACAACCGAATGGTCTAGTTGTGACCGACTGTAGGGGTGGGTGCTCATCTTCATTTCTAAGCCGAAGTGTCGGCATTTGTCCGAGGACAAGTTTCCGTGGTCATGTGGCCAGCATGACTATATGCTGAGGCGCACGGAATGCCGTTATCTTCCCACTGAAACGGTACCTATTTATCTACTCACATTTTTACATGCTTTTGAACTGCTAGGTTGGCAGGAGCTGGGACAAGCAATGGGAGCTCCCTCCATTGTGTGGTCCTGAACTGCCAACCTTCCGATCAGCAAGCTCAGTGGTTTAACCTGCACCACCACCTGAGTAGGATTAGGGTCAGCCAATTCATGAGACTGATTTGAGGTGGTGGTCCCAGGAAGCAGGTTGGTGGGGGCACACCTGGATCTGCCCATTTCCATCCAGTGCTCCCTTTCCTCTTGCCTCTCTGGATTGCAAAGGGAAGGAGGGGGCAGAGCAGAAGAGGATGTGTAGAGGAGAGAAACAGTCATGGAGTATCAGAAAATGGGGGAGGGGGTATACCTACAGAGTTGCACATTCATTGGCTCTCTATGCAGCTGGTAACCCTGTTTACAGAGCACAGAAACCACAAGATGTAGCTACTAGCTTAAATAGCTTTAAAAGATTAGACACAATTGTGAAGGAAGGTCTGTTAATAGCTATGAGTAGGGGTGTTTGAAAATGGTGTTTTTCCACATATTTTGTGATTTGAAAGGCAGAAAGTGGTGCTTTGAGTTCGTATTCTGAGTTCTCATTCCGAGTTATTTTTAGTAATTTTAAATTTAAGTTTAAATTTAAACAAAGTGTACTATGTAGGTAATACAGGTGAGATAGCGTCTACAGATGCAGCCACAGTATTATTTCCAATTGGAAAAGTAATCTATTTCAATTTTTGGAAAATAACATAAACACCAAAACGCAGTGTTTTGCATTTTTAATGAAAACACACCTAGCCTATGAGTCATAGTGGCTGTATGCTACCTCCAGGTTGGCCCCCTTGAGAAACTGGATGCTGGACTACCTTGGGCCTGATCCATCAGGACTCTTACAGGATCCTGTGCACAAGCAGCAGAGTGTTATGTGCCCCCCTCCTTTTCTTCATATGCCCGGATGGCTGGCTGCCTGGGCTGTTGGTCAGGTAGTAGATGGTTGAGCTGCTAGTACTGCCTGAAGCTA
Source organism: Lerista edwardsae (assembly GCA_029204185.1). Classification (NCBI taxonomy): domain Eukaryota; kingdom Metazoa; phylum Chordata; class Lepidosauria; order Squamata; family Scincidae; genus Lerista; species Lerista edwardsae. The sequence continues at coordinate 1,391,079 of JAJKFI010000051.1, forward strand.
AGCAGGAGAATCTATGGTCTATTTTTGGATGGGAGACAGAATGCCAGGCTGTGACAAGCTACAGTACCTGTTGTGGCAGAACGGAGTCACTGTGGAGCTGATGAGCCAAGTCTGGAAATGTGGTGAGAAGGCCAGCCGGCAAAAGAATGGAGTTCAACCTTGAGGACCTGTCCAGGCTGGACTTAACGATCACCTGCTGAAGCTCTATGTCACATGGCCAGAGGAGAGACCACACTGTGGAGGCGACATCTGGGACTGAGGATTGGTGGATCACAAGAATACTGTATATTTGTAACAACCCCATTGAAAATATGGTGGTTTAGACTAGCCTGCTCATGTAAGCCGCTTTGGGCATTTGCTTCGACAGGGGAAAGGCAGGGTATAAATTCTTCTAAATAAATAAATAGTTGGAGCCAGAATCTGGACTACCTCCTGTCTAGATGATGGGCTTCATTTGATTGGAGCTGTTACAATGCAGTTTCAACAGGGCTACCTTGACTTCTGTGTGGATCCATATGAGAGCAGACAGTCCAAAAGGGGCTCTTGATTCCAGGATCTTGAGGTTCTAAAGGTCAAAACTGATGATGAGGCAGGATAAAAATCCAAAACCAAATGAAACCAGCTCTTTGAATTGTGCTGGAAATTCAGCCTGTGCCTCCCTGAGCTGCAATTCGCAATTTGTTCGAGGTGTTCATTGGTTTTGAGTTTTCCAGCATGGGAAGTGTGAAGAATTGAGTGCGAAATTCGGCACATGGCGAGAGCCTTTTGACTTGAGCTGGCTCATGGGCTTCTAACCGCTAATTAGCTGACTGGGGTTTAGCCAGACAAGTTAAGAGACAAAAGACCCGTGAGAAGAGGTGCTAATTGAATGCCAGCAGAAAGAGCAGTTTAGAGGAAAATATGTTGACTTGGTCATAAGAACTGTGAGGAGAGCCCGAATGGTGTTGTGCGCAGTGATGAAAATGTTGTCGCCTTTTAGGGCAAGGGAGCTTAATACACAACAAAATGCAGGATGGGAGAACCTGGTTCAGCCGTGGTAGGTGGATGTAGGCTACATTTGGCCTCCGAGCAGGCATAGCTGTGACTCTCCTTTTTGTTACTTCAGTGGTTCCCAAACTCTGGATTGGGACCCACCAGTCGGTTGCAAGCCAATTTCAGGTGGGTTGTGAAGCACCTACAGCAGCCATATTGAAAATACAGGAAGATGGGATGCTGGAAAAGGGGAGGGCTGTGTGGTGGTTTTGCTTGTGGTCAAAGTTGTAAATAGCCTTTTCTTCTTTCTGATTCTTTTTGCTATTGGAAAATGGCTGAGAAATAACCCGACTTATTGCTGCATTCTCAGGAGAGCAGCAGACTCTGGGGTCACAATGACCCCACTTCCAGCCATCCTCTTCTGGTGGGTCCTGGACAGACTGTAGTTCTAAAAAGTGGATCCCAGTGCTAAAAAGTTTGAGAACCACTGTATTAGTGTGCACCCTCCTGCATTTCACAGTTGAGAACAGAATCATGGCTGCCCCATCCCTGTTCTCATGCCAAGGACCGCTCCTAACTTCCCACCCTCACCCCATATATACGTTGCCAAAGGTGAAGAACTGCAGGCTGATCTAGAAGTTGGGAGGCTTATTTTTCTTTGGCTAAAGAGATCCTGGAGAAACGTACGGCAGTGTATCTACACAGAGCCGTGCCTTGGGTACGGCAATTGGGACAGCTGCCCTGGGCCCTTAGTTTTCAACACCAATGTATGGTTATAACAGGGTCCCCCCCCCTACGTATTGGTTGAGTTTCCCCAGACCTGCACTCTTCTAAGGTTTGCTTCGTATCTACCATTCAAATTATACCATAGCAGGAGCAGTGTGTGAAATGACAGGCTGGATGGTGCTCCTGTGCACCAATGTTGACTTGGTCATAAGAGCTGTGACGAGAGCCCGAATGGTGTTGTGCGCAGCCGTGAAAATCATGTCGCCTTATACCTGCATGTGTACTAGTTACAAAGGCATCACTAGTACATGTACAAAGGCATCACCCCACCCATTACGAGATTTAACTTCCAAGGTTCCTGGAAAGGATGCTGAGCTCTAAGAACACTACTAGCTCCTTATAACAAAATGTTAACAAGCTGTCTTTGGAAAGCAAAAATAGGGGCAGACAGTTTAGAGGGTGAAGGACCAGAAAATGGGGCCTGACCCTGGCAAATAAGAGCAGCTGGCATGCATGCAACTTGAGGAAGGGGGTACCTTGAGAAACTGGAACATTTGCACTTAACTGGAAAATATTATTTGTGCTCAGAAAGAATGCCTCAAATATGCCCTGCAGACAGATCTAAAAATGAGTCATCTTGGTAAACAAACATTAGAAAAAGAATACACAGGAATACCTTGCTTTCAAATCTTCTGGTCCTGGGTGAGGCCAGGGCTGGACTAGGGGCCTGTTGCACTCTGGCAGGTTCTTGTGTAAGAATTCTTTTGCTCTTGTATCTTATTCTGGTTGCTATACCATAGTAGTGGGCTGGACCTGTGCATGAGGTGAGCAGCAGTATCCTATGCTCTCCAAGTGCTCAGGGCTCCAGCGGCACCAAAATGGCTACTGCAGAATCCCATGGGGCAAGGAAGTAGCCCCAAGGCTCCACGGGGAAAGGGAACAAGAGTCTGCCGCCAGCTTCACACACCCTCAGGCCTGGTCTGCCCATGGAACCGCCTTCCCTACCCAGGTTCCATCCTGTCCCTGCCTTCCCTCTGCCTTCCCCCCTGCCCTGGAAAAAAACAACCCCATAGTGCCAGCTGGCAGCGACACTGCTGCTCACACCTCAGTGTTGACATCATGGCACTGAGGTGCAGCACTGGCTGGTGCTGTGTCAGCGCCAGCAGGTACTGTAGCTGCTATTGCCAGCAGTAAAGTGCCTTATGGCACTTTTGTGACATCCAGAGCCGATGGTGGTCGTAAACCGCCAGCGCTAGAGGCTTTAGGATTGGGCTTTTAGTGTGGTATGAAAGCACTAAACACAGAAGTGAATGCAAGGCCAGTCTTTGCAGCTATTGCCATCAGGTTGCCATGTTGCTCTGCCATTACACTTTCTACCTCCCTCAGCTCAGTGGAGGCTTTTGAGGGTGAGGCATATGTCTGCATACGCATGGACTCTTGTCCACTGAAGGGCGCTGTTGTATTGTGGGACTCCCAGAGCATGCTGCTTGCTTTGGGGGGGACTGAGGCTGCTTTTAAGGACTAGCATTAACTGAGTTCTTGCCCATTCCACCATGCTCAACTGGAATTTGTGTAAATAAAATGACATCCCCAGTCCTCTAAGTAGAAGTGTTGGTTTTCGCTGAGTAAAATGGGATTATAGTCCAAGTCTTACTGAACTCCATGGGCTAAAAATCACCTCATTTTCAAACACCTTTAGCTATAAGCCACCAATGTGCTTTTCTCCTAAGGCGGCTGTTCCTAGAACTTCCTTCTGCTCTAACATGAGGGGATCTCCATGTGCCACCTTTATTTAAAACCTGTGTGCATTTTGTTTCCAACCGAGTAGTAACTCGGATGACTCTTTTGAGGGGAAGGGTTGTGAGATTTTTTAGAGCTGCTAATCTGGGTTTGGTTGTAAAAAAATGTGAATCATGGTGGCTATTTAAAGCTGTTGGTGTTATCCCACCATCATAATGGATGCATTCTGCAGTCTTCTATAAGCATTTGTTTAAGTGTCTGGATGTCTTCAGTGACTCTTTCTCCTTCCTCACAGACAGAGTGACTGTCAGAATGAATGGGCACATTTCGAACACCTACTCCAGCGCATATGGAAATTACTCTTCTCAAGTAAAGTAAGTGTTGTACCACTCCCCCCACCCCGGGTTTGCAAAAACCAAACACACACAATGCAAAGCTCTCTCTCTCTCTGGAACCAATTGCCCCCCTCCCCCCAAACACAGGCCCAATTTCAGACCAGCTTGGGCGTGACAAGAGGCTCCAGCAAGTGTCAGGTTGCTTTGGGTCCTAAGACACGCCCCCTCACTGGGGCCTCCATGGCAACCCTGCCTGCATCCTGACAGCATTGAGCCACTGCAGCTGATTTCTGAGGGCTGAGGACTCAGTCAGCATTTTATGTATTTATTTACTTGCAAGAAACTCGATCCGTTCCTCAGAATGAGGCAGCCATAATGAACAGCCTCAGTGCTTGAGGCACTTGCGACCCAGCCTTCAACTGCCCCCGTTACTTGTCATTGACAGACCTGGAAAAACTAGAAAAAAAGATGCCCCAACACTTTATCTCCCTATATTTAAAAGAGCTTGCAAACTGCAGGAGCTTGTTTAGTAAAGCGCGTTTATGGCACCTGGAGAGGAGGGAGTGCCGGCACTGGGCCAGCAGCAGTCAGCGGCACCCATAGGATCCAGCGGTCGCCATTTTGGTGCCACTGGACTCCTGGGTGCCACCAGCTTTAGGATTAGGCTGTCTGTCATTCCGCCCATACATAGCAACAGATTACCCCATTGAGGTAGTGGAGTTTTTGCATTCAGTTCTATGCATTGGGCTCTTTCTGAAGTTGTTGTAACCAGGTGTGCTTGGTAGTCAAAGGCTCCAGGGCTTAAATCAGGAACCTCATGGTTCAAGATTGAGGCCCAATTTTAATGAGCCACTTTGGACTTTGTGCTGAGGCCTTGGTGTCCTCTCATTTAGCTGGCCTAGTACAAGGCTGAAGAGATTAACCTTCTGCCCTTGCGCACGTTGCACTCTTAATTCTAGCTCATCATGTAGTTTCAAGTTTCAGCAACAACAATGTGTTTGAAGGACATATAGTCCAGGTCTAGTTTTAGGTCTAACTGCCCACAGCTCTGGCCTAACCTCAACACTGGGCATCTTTCTGACTCTCAAGCTCATCCAATCTCAGACTTAGAAAATAATTCTCCCATCAGAAACAGCTGTCCTTTTGGTTTATGTACAAGTGGATGGGCAACAGTGGATCTGTTATATACCATCAATGCCAGAGGCAAGCTTCTGCCCTTGGGAAACTCCTAATGGGATTTTTTGTTCTCATTAGTAGATGAGAGGCTATGATTTGTCGTTCTCTAAACAGGTTTATAAATAGTTTTAGGGCTGTTTGTTCAAGCTAAAACCATGCATAATTGATTTGTGTTTTGCGGGTTGGAAGTTGCTTGATTTTTAATATTGAGAGAATCTGAGGATATTTCTGTTTTTAGAATATTGTATGCAGGCCTGCCCCAGTATCCACTGATTCGGTACTCATGGTTTCAGTTATCCACGGATACCATGGATATTGGGGTGCCTATTAAAAAGATAGTGGAACATTGAACAAATCTTTTTTTACCTCATTGCAGCAAAACCACTGATGTTCCCCTATCTTTAAAACGGCGTCCCCAGTATTTATGGTTTTGGGGTCTGGAACAGAACCCCAGTGGATACTGGGGCATGTCTGCATATATGGGGAAGGAGGGGAAATTTTTGCTGTCACTGTTTATGAATACTAAAGTATTTGGAGAGCAATAAATTGTCATCTGATTGTTCCAGATACAAAATGTAACAGAAATGCTCTAAATGAGCAACCTCAAGTACATTAAAATGTGATTTCAGAATGCAGTTACAAGGGGAGGGAGAGAGAATACACATGTGAATACACAGACACACAGCACTCTACAGCTCTGATTTTCCATAATGATAATTTATCTAAAATTATACATTAGTCAATGGTGTATGCAGATACCCAAACAAGCTAAGGGTGCAATCCTACCTACATTTTCCTGAGAGTAAGCCCCATCAAGTACAACATGACTTCTGAGTAGGCATGCATAGGATTGTGCCCTCAAATATGGGTATGTTGTGGGTGCGTTGGGTATTTCCTGCTTCTAGGGATACTGCTTCCTGGATCTTTGTTTCCTTTGGGTAAGACAGCACTGGAGATATGTGGTAGTCTATTAATATTTGCTTTACATGTATTTATTGCATGTTTGTTACGATTGTTTATAAAAGTGGTGCATAAGTGGTGGCACAGGCAGCATGCTGCCCCTTGCCAGGCAACAGCTATGCCATCTTGCATCAGTTTCCCAGAAAGAGGCACCCACAAAATTGTTCCAGCAACTTTGTTCCCTCACGCCCCTTACATCAGTTTCCACCTGTTTCCTTAAGAGGAAATGGGAGGTGTCACTTCCTCATCTCTTGCGGCTCAGGGTCCCTATGTTCAGAAATGCTCTCTTCACCATTCACGCCATAAGGAGCTCTCTTCTAACAGTTGACATTTGCTTGACAAATCCTTGAACAGGCGTCACCTTAAGGGATGTTCAGGGTGATTGGCCTGTTAACAGTAATCAGCAACATACCAGGAAAACAACAACATATAATGAATATACGGTATTAAACAATTTTGAAAATACAGTAAAAAGAATCTCAAATTGCTTAGTCTTAAAACAAGCAAGTTTCAAGTTGCTTAAACACTGTGTGTGTGTGTGTGTGTGTGTGTGTGTGTGTGTGTGTGTGTGTGT
>JAJKFI010000051.1:1397571-1457708 GCA_029204185.1 Lerista edwardsae
TGTGTGTGTGTGTGTGTGTGTGTGTGTGTGTGTGTGTGTGTGTGTGTAAGAGAGAATGAGAGTGTGACCTTGGCTTGAATATGCAACATCGGAACTATTTATACATGTACTTTGATTACTGCAAACCACAGGCTTTTCTCTGCTAAATGCAGAAAAACAAATCCTATTCATAGCTTCTCAACTTTGGAAGGTTGCCTCGGGCAATTGACATATATGGCTGTGAATTGCCTGAGTTCCAGAGAACCATATAAAGCGTTGTTTGGTTTGTTTGTATTAGTTTTCCAATTATTATTTGTACTACTGTTAATACTTAAAAGGCACAGCTGTGCTAAGAATGATGTTGTTAATTTGTATCCGTGCACAGGTGAGGATAAAAAAGAATAATATGCCTTGTTTCATGAGCTTGGGGGGTGGGGGTGGGGGTCAGCCAGCCAGCCACCCAGCAACCCCCTCTATCTTGCATTGCAACTCATCTTTGAATCTGCCGTGACTTTGAAAAACACTTTTATTTGTGAAGTGGCATTGGGAGGAGGATCTGACCTTTACAGGGTTAAGAGTCAAGCATTAAGGGGTCAAACTATGGCCTTATCCTTAAGATCTGCATTTCAGGTCACTCTCTCATGCAGATTTGTTTGATGGGTACAGGGCCTTTTTTCAGTGGTGGCATCCTGGTTGCAAAATTCCCTCCCTATGTCCTTCCATACTGATTTATTTAAAGCAAGCTCTGAAAATGTTGCATTTCACCTTGCTTTTCTAGTTTCAAACGTTTGCTTTTATTGACATGTTTACTGCTTTGTGGAGTTGCAATTTAAAAGTGGTACATAAATTAATATAATAGTTGTATAGCAATTGTAATATTTTAGGGTGCACCCAAGGAAGGTCCAAGCCCCTTTGGGTGCACTCAAAAATACCCATTTAGACCCTGCCCATTTCTAGGCACTCCAGATGTTAACAGTAACGTTTAACTCCTTCTTGCTCAGCATCATAAACATTTGGAAGCTGTGAATATCCTCTCTGTGAAGAGGCACTTCAAGATTTATTTGCAGTTCAAGATTTATCATGTGCAAGCAGGGAACTTTTGTAGCATATTTAAGTTTAAAAATGGAAAATACCTTTTGCGTAAAACCTATTACAGATACTCAATTTTTACTGTACTGTGGGTCAGGCCAGACAGACGCGCTCTCTCTCTCTCTCTTGCTCTCTCTCTCTCTCTCTCTCTCTCTGGATAAGACCCAGGGCAGGGTTGCAAAGCATGTTATGCAGAAGCCCACCTGCAGCTAAGCCGGTCAGAAGTTGGTCAGTATTTGAATGGGAAACTTCCTGGAAGGAAGATCTTTTCAGAGCTGATGTGTTAGCTAGAGGATTGGGTTCTAGGAGGAACTGAGTTCAGATCCCTCCTTGGCCACTGATTCACTGCATGATACTGGGCCAGTCACCGTCTCTCAGAAATCGCTAATGGTCACCTCTCTAATTTGAAACTTGGCCAGGCATTCTATGACCTCATGTTTCTAATGTCTTCATGATGTCAAGAATCTTGATTTCAGATGAAAGCTGAAATGTTCGTTGAATTCTGAGCCCAGCACTAACAGCATCTCTAAACGTGGCAATTTTCCAAATGAATAAATCTACAATGCACTTTGCCTTGCAGTGGGTATGGGTCACCAACGTTTTCTCAAGGCGACAGAGAGCAGAGTTCGAAGACAAGCGCGAAAGCATTGTACGGTAAGGCTTGACCACCGATGCCTAATTTGAGATGCCTAATGTTGTGAATACGAAGTTTTTATTAAGCTTGACTGAGAGCATTTAACGTTTAAGAGTTGGAGTGGGCAATGTCTTTATCCTTGAAGCATATGGGTTAGTTTGGACAATACCATCTGCCAGCCCCGTTTACCATATAATGAGGAACATGAGCATGGATGCCCCTCCACTATGTCGTACTGTGATGTATAATAATCCCCTGCTAACTGGGCAAGAGGCACTTTTTCAAGTGATGTTCCTCTTATGTATAGCAGGGGAGAGTAATTGTCCCTCTTCACTCCTGCGCAGTCTTTCTAGTGGCTGTTGCTGGTGATCTGCCTTTTTTTTTAGATTGTGAGCCTTTTGGGACAGGGAGCCATTCAACTTTATTATTATTACTATTTGTCTGTAAACTGCTTTGTGAACTTTGTGTTGAAAAGCGGTATATAAGTACCTGTTGATCGATTGATTGATTGATAATTGGGGGAGGACTGCCTGAACCACCCAATCTACATATTACTTTGAATCTCTTTCCACCACCACCCCACCGTGTGCTTATGTACCAATGGGATGGTGCACCATATAGGAAGAGTGTGTGGAGCCCGATTTCCTCCCTGCCTGATTTGGGGGAGGCTGGTTGCACGTATCATCCAAACCCATCTCCCAGAGTTAACTCTTCGAAGGGACCAAGGCAGCAGTTTTGAACCAGTGTGGCATGGCACACTGGTGAGCCCTGAATGATCTGCAGGAGTGCTGCAGGAGTTTGGGGGAGAGTCATTTATTGGTAGAGCCATTGGGAGACGTGAGTCCCCGCCCCAGCATCATGGTGTGCCTTGTTAATTTAGTCCCCTGTAAGTGTGCCATGAGATGAAAAAGGTTGAAAATCAGTGGACTAAGGTTTATAGCTGGAACATAGCTTATTATAAGCCAGAATTTTTCTGCTTTTAATTTTATCATATAGTTTGACTGGCATTGTATTCTTAATGTATTCTTAAAGCCATTTACTACCATTGGTGAATTCACCCGCCAATTAATTTCAATTAATGTTTTAGAGATTTTCAAAAAGTGGCTGCACCAAATTACCTGAAACTTGCTCTGTAAACAGTGTAAGGATAGACCTTTTTAGAGGTACAGTTGTTTTGACTGTCCACCCATGTCATCATTTAAAAAACAGGGGCAGAATTTGGGTTTTTTTGTTTTATGGGGTGCCGTTTCTGAATCTGATTGCCCCCCCCCAAATCTGAAATGAAAGTTGCCATTTTAGCTTCCTGTGTTAGGGCAGGGGCTAACCTTTCTCACTGAGTCAACTTTAAAGCTTTCAGGTACAATTAGCACCTGTAATAATTTTTTAAATAATTGGTGCGCAAATCCGCCGATGGTAGGGAACGCGGGTACTTCCATTCAAACTCTGGGCTAACGTGGGGTTTCTTTATAGAGGCTAACTATCTTTTTATTTTGGGGGACAAGTTAGGTGAAAATATAGAGGAGACACATATCTCCTAATTTTCCTGTGTTATTTCTACTGTTCTGATGTCTTCAGAGACAGAATAAATTATTGCATGTGGCAACAGAGAAAATTTTTTTTTATACTCCACAAGAACAGGAAAATACTGAGTAATAAATTATATTAGTTGTACAATCAGTCTTGTCAATGGTGCAAGAACACAGAATAAGGTTCAAATAATATTCCTCCAAATTCAGCACCTGGGCACAGTCCAATAGTCAAATTTCATAGTGAGGTGAGAGATGGGATTGATGATTTTGCTTTGTTTCACATAGGAATCATCCTTGCAGCAACTAAAGGGTTATTTTCTTGAAAGGTTATTTCTTGCCTCTGTAGCTGCTAGAGGAGACAAATCAATGAGAAAGATGATTTTTTTTTTTTGTCCACAGCTTGTTCTAGGGCTGGGGTGGGAGGGAAAGGTGAAAGGTTCACCTTAGAAGCTGCAAGCTGCAGAAACCAACTCTATCAAAAAAATAGGGTTTTTCCCAGCAGAGAAGGGTCAAGGAAAGTCCAGGAGACTTCTTGTCTCCAGGTCGTCCAAAACAGGTAGAAAAACCCTGCAAAAAGACCTAATTAGATTACAGCAGTCAAAGCTTTGCCAGAAATTCAGTTTTGCAAGAAGGAACTTCTTACTTCATGATTGGTACTCTAGGGCCCCCTTCTGGAAATTCCTGAAGTAAGCAAGCTGTGTGCTCACTGAACAATGATTTTTTAAAAGATTTTCAGGGGGTAAAGGTAGCTTTTTGCAACACTTCCATAGAAATTGATACACAGCACCATGGATAGCACGCCAGTTTTGCACAGTAGACATTAAACCTTCAGTACCATTGGCAGGCAAAAACACCAGTTTCAGTTCAGGTATATGGGAACACTTTGACATGGTTCCAAAAACATAATTTCCCTGAGAAGGGCAGTGGCTGTACATGTTTCAAAAGGCAAAAGACTTTTGCGCAAAAATACCCATGGTAGCAAATGGGTTTTAAACAACATATGCGTAAGAGCTTGGGATCAAGTGGTGCAGGCATAGATCCATACCAAGCCCTGCCACCTGGGAAAGGTGAGAATGCATCTGACTCAATTTGCCTGAGAAGTGATGGATTGCCAGGCTCTAGGTATGAGGGCCATCCCCAGAAGTTTTCCACAGATCCGAGAAGGGGACAGAGCTGGCCACCTTCCCTCCTATTGTGCAGCATCCAAATTTCATTGAAAGCCAGTTCGCATGCATTGCCCTGTCACTTTTCAGATTGGGAATAACTGAGTCGTAGGTGCTGGATTGAGCTAGTCTTTGCTTTTTTAATTCCTACACTTTGTCAGGAGCAGATGGACTTTATTTCTTCAGATCATCATCCAAGCAAAAAAACAAGAAAGGTAGCCAATGGGGTGTGCGTGTGTGTGTTGAAATAGATGCGTAAGGAAAATGCTGCAAAGGCAAAAAAATGCTTTTGAAATGATCAAAGGATTCTTGCAGTGGGCCTCTGGAATAATGAACTGATTAGTATTGGAGCAGATGAGTGGGGGTTTCTCCAAAGCCCCCTTGATTCTGTTCCTCCGTGTCTGCAGCAATGTCTGCATGCTGTCCTACAGTTTTGTTGATTTCACCACACACTCATTGGTTCTCTTACACGCACACATGCACACGTGCGCGCACACATTGCATTATATGGTAGTTATTTGTGTTTTCCTTTCCCCAGCTCATAAAAGCGATGAACTTGTATTTTTTTTTGAGGGGGGGGGGAGCCCATTGAAATTGAGCCATAGGCCTTCTGCATGCACAGAATGTGCTGTACCACTGAGCTATGGCCCCTCCTTAAACAAAGAAAGGAGATACTCCTGTCAGATGGTGACAACATGTGCTGTGTATGCAGTTTCCTGTTGGTAAGAAACAAAAAGAAAATACTTCAATATGGTGCTGCTTTTGCATTTGCAGCATTAAGCATTACGCAAAAAGAGCAGCAGAGAAACCTCCTGGCATTGTTTGGTGTGGCCTCTTTCTGTGCTTCTGATTTCTAGTTTTGCTTCTCAACTTGTTGGTTGTTGTGGTTTTTTTTAACCACTCTTAATTTATTTGCAGAGCTTATGAAGCAACAGTAGTAAATTAGATTTTATGTTTCCGGGTATGTGGTCTTGGGATTTTTCTTAAAAATAGACGATTGGGGGCATTAATCGGCGTGGGTGGGAATCTGTTGGCTTTTGATCAGCAGAGCATTTGAGAACATCAGTTGAGTTCAAGAAACCACTTGGGACAAATCTGCACTGAATTGTCTAGAGAATGTTCTTTTAAAAAACTTGATACTTTTCTGCTGCTGAAGCTTAAGCAGGTCCGACTTTTGAAGCAGCCTCAGTGGAAAACCCCATGTTTTCTCAATATTTCAAATATGTAAACAAGAAATTCTGAGGTGATGCCGCTGTGATATCCTTGGGTCCTCATGGGTTGGCTTAGAATGGGTTGACTTCTACCCACTTCTTCATTCTGAGGGGAATTAAAACGCTCTTGGGTCTCACCCTGAGGTGAACCACAGATGTCTGATAATTCCTCCAGGCTTTGCGCTGTACCCCCTTCGGCCTCTAACTCATTGTGTGTCAGCAAAACAGAAAGAACTGAGCGGTAATTTGAAGGCCATAACGTGGCCCTTGTGCCAACACAGTGACCTGCAAGATGAAAGTAAGGTGGAAAATGGTTTGTCTGTTTTTTGTTTTATGGAATTAGAGCAAAGAAAGAATTATGCACGTGATAGTGCCAGCAGCATATCCGAGACATCACAGTACCATGTAGAGGTAAGACATTTTCACTCGGAAACGAAATGGGTAATTATCGTGCGATATGGAACAGTGACGTTAAGCGCTCATTTTAATGATCTGGATGGCTGAGTAGAGCCAGTGTGGTGTGGACAAAGTGCTGGACGTGAACGGGAAAAATCTGGGTTGAAATACCTGCTCAATAATAGCCTAGCATTACTCATCGTCAAATGCAGGGGGAGATGTGGACAGGGCCAGTTTCCATGTAGTTCAGCCTTCTGGGTACCTGGAATGACTGTAAATATGTGGGGGAACAGTCCTTTAACTCAATTCCTAAGAAGACTCTAGCAAATGTCTACACACACACACACACACACACACACACACACACACACACACACGCAGCTTTGGGAGCACAGGGCCATGATTATTATTAATTATGTTAATAATAAAAATATTACTACTTTCCAGTGGGTTGCTATAGATTGTCATTTTAAAAAGTGGGTCCTGGTGCTAAAATGTTTGAGAAGCACTGACTTAGCAGAAAGTGAAAAATGATACCCCTGTTTCACCTGCCTATGGCATAGCTTGAGAGTTGTCTTATGCTGTTGATTTTTTTTAAAGTTGCTTGCTTTAAAATTTTTAGTAATTGTTTTGAAAAGGCGTCAGATTTTATGCAACCCATCATGGTTTCTTTTTAAAGAAAAAAAGATGAGCCTTACAGTACATCCTAAAAATACTCCTTTTTTTACAGTTTGCCCCAAATATTGGGGAATATTCCCCACTTTTATTTAAAATATATATTCTGAATCAGCACTTAATAGTCAACCTAGTAGGTTTCATTCTGTGAGATATTTTTCACCATTTGATGTTTGTGAAATTAGTGAGTAGATTGGGCTGATGGCAATTCTGTTCAAAAACATCTTTCAAAGTGGGGTGGTGGTGGAATACATTGCATTTAGTCTGTCCATTTTCAGCTTCCTCAGTAATGGAGACCCTTTGAGGTAGCACTGAAGTGAGTTGGTAGAGAGGTTTTCTCATACTGCTCGTCACTGATTAGCACTCCATGTGCCCACAGAGCTTGAGCTGGCAAAGTGTTTTCAAGAGAGCAAGCCTCCTTTGAGGAACAGTCTTGGGGCTGGATTGCGCAGTTGCTAATTCCAAGAAAACTCCTTTCCCTGCATAAGCATCCAATGCATTAAGCCTAAGTGACTGTGCAAACCATGCTAATTTCCACCTGCTGCAAAGTAATATTGGTTGCTTTCCAGGCACAATTCAAAATGCTGATTTTGACCTTTAAAACCATGAATTACTTGCATTCTAGTTATATGCAGGAGCGCCTTTTTCTCCACTCTCCTGCTTTTGTCCTGAGGAAGCCTGCTTCTCCCTGGGAAATGATGCACTGTGACCGAGTGCAGGGCCTTCTCACTTGTGGCCCCCTCACCATAAGCCACTTGGCTCCTTGATCTAAGAACATTGCTTAAGGCCATAAGAGGGGATATGATAGCACTCTTCAAATATCCGAAGGGTTGTCATAAGGAAGAATGGACAAATTTGTTCTCATCTGTCTCTGATAGTAGAACTAGGTCCAATGGGTACAAACTGCAAGAGAGGAGATTCCGGCTAGACATCAGGAAGAGTTTCTTGATGGTAAGGGCAGTTTGACAGTGGAATAAATCGCCAAGGGAGGTGGTGGATTCTCCCTCACTGGAGGCCTTCAAGCAGAGGCTTGACAGGCACCTGCTGGAGATGCTCTAGGAGAATTTCCTGCTACAGGCAGTGGGTTGGACTAGATGACCTTGTAGGTCCCTTCCAACTCTATGGTTCTTTAGAAGGGTTTCCATTATTGGCTACTGATTATTTCTTCTGATACAAATGGTACAATTTACCTTTTCCTATAAATATGTTCTGTGGCAACCCTTGCCACCCCAATCCCAGGCAAAATGAAGGGAGAGGGGGGGCAGGCAGGTTGGTGAGTGAGTGAGTAGGGAAAGGCAGGTGAGCTGCTGTGCCACCATCCACCCTCCCCTTTATTTTCCAAAAGCAGTGTATGCAGCCTCCCTCCTCCACGCTGCTTCTGTTGCCAAATAACAGCATGAACCACTCCTGTCCTTTGGTTAGAGAAGCGGTGCAGACAGGGAGGCCGCACAGTGTGCTCCTGGTAAGTAAAGGGAAGGGGTGGGGGGCTCCAAATCACCTCTCCACGCCCACTCCCTATGCACTGGGTAGGTGGGAAAAATGATTTGGATCAGCAGCAGCTGTTCTTCTTCTTTAGCAAGTTGGAAGCGGACTGAAGGTGCCCAGTAGAGTGACAGGCTGGAGGTGGTGAGGACCAGATGCGCTGGTGGCTTGTCTGCTTAGCCCTCCCAACTGGGGCCACTCCATGCAACTGTTTCATGGAAGGACCGGCCCTGCACCTGTTCCAACAGAGCCTCGCGCCACTATAAAGAACATCCCATTTATTTTAGCAGAAGCTTCTGTGGACTACAACCCCCTTCATCAGATGTGTGAAGTGCAATCCTCTTTAGGCAGTTGTAGGAAGGGAACCGCAGTCTCCAAAACGTATGCTGAAATAAATGCATCGGTCTTCAACATGCTACAATATCATACATTGAAATTTGGTTTAGTCTGTCTGTTAATGGCTGTGTTCACTGTTGCTTTTTTAAAATGGATTTATGCTGTACTGTTTGTTACGTATCTTATCTATATAGTTAGCCAATTGGGACCTTCGTTTCAGGGATATAATAGGAAAAAAAAGATTTGTTTTGGTTGAGTTTTTGTTTGAAAAGCATTTTGCACCCTTTTTCTCTCTTGTGCTGAGAGGAAGGGTATGAAAGCACACGCCTCTAAGTACAAGTGTCAATGTTTCTCCTTCTCACTACCCCTTTTAAAATCTGTGTTTTAAATCTGTTTCTTCTGCTGCAAACCCTTGTCAGCACTTGACCACTTTTGTTTTGGATCGGAAAGAAGCCATGATCACCGTAGACGATGGAATAAGGAAGCTGAAACTGCTGGACGCCAAAGGCAAGGTGTGGACACAAGACATGATTCTCCAAGTGGATGACAAAGCTGTCAGTCTGGTGGACTTGGAATCAAGGGTAAGGCGCCCCTTTACCCCACCTTTCCTCCACATTGCACATGCCCACCTGAATGGGCATAGTGCAGGAAACGTCCTCCTTGGGGAAAGGGTTTGGATCAAAAGAGCGTCTTTTGAAGGCAGCTTTAGAAGTGTTGCTGTGTGAGCAACAGACTGTAAGCCCCCAAGCTTCGCAAGCATCAGTATATTGGGGCTTTGATTCAGTGACTGGAGCCGGTAATTGGAGGATTTTGAAGTCTGTTGCTCTCCCTCATTGCCACCCCTCATCTCCCTGCAGAATGAACTGGAGAATTTCCCCCTGAGCACAATTCAGCACTGTCAAGCGGTGATGAACTCATGCAACTATGACTCCATCCTTGCCTTAGTATGCAAAGAGCCAGCCCAGAGCAAAGCTGATCTTCATCTCTTTCAGTGTGACGAGGTGAAGGTAAGACATAACCTCCATACCTTATTTTTGGTTTTGCTTGTCTCTTTTCCTTGGTGGCCTAGCTGATGCCCTTCGTGCAAAAGAATTGCTATCTCAGTCCTAGTTCTATTGAACTTGGCATTCTCTTCCCAACAGCAGCCAGCTAAATGCTTGGTAGCATGACCCTCAAGGGACGATTGAAACTGCAGTCCTGTGTATGCTGGCCTGGGAGTAAGCCCTATTGTACACAGTGAGATCTGCTTCTGAGTAAAGAATCGTGGGATTGCACTGTTAATGCCCTCTGTTTATATAGTGCTGCCAAGGTAGATCATTGCAATAGAAACCATGAGTGGGTTTTCCAGAGGCTAACTGACAGAGCAGTTTCCAATTCAGTGCTGATGAAGAAAATCAATGTTGACTGGGAACTGTGGGAAATCACTTGACATTCTTGTTGCCTGGGGCACTATTGTGGGGAAAAGAGCTGGCCACTGAGAGGTCATGAGGGGTGCTGGGCTGTGCCACTGTCAGGGGAAAAAGTAGGGAAAGCATGCAGCTTCTTGCTTCACTCCCTTCTTGCAAGGGAGTGGCAACAGGATGCAAGCATCTTTACTTGTTGTCTCATTCCTCCCTGGGGCACCTGGTGGGCCGCTGTGAGATACAGGAAGCTGGACTAGATGGGCCTTTGGCCTGATCCAGCAGGGCTCTTCTTATGTTCTTATGTATGTTCTTATGCTTTCCCAACACCAGCGACTTCTAGAAAAATGTTGCTGCCCGCAAATCAAACATATTGGGGGGTGCAATTTTCCCTCCCTCCTTTTTCAATCAATTTTGGTTGTTGTTTTTTTGGTTTGTTTAAATACATTTCTTTCACATTTGAAGCAATTGGGAATCAAAAACTCTTGCCAACCTCTACTGCAAATTGCTTTCCCTTAGCTCTAGAATCTTCCCCCAGAATGCTCTACCATATAAAGTGACTTCCTGGCGGTTGCTTCAAGGTTTTGAATCTGAGGAACTGGTGTCAGATTGTTCCCTGAAGGTGGAACATTTTGCAGACTTTTTGGCCTGGCCTCTGAAAGAAACTTGTAACACACCCAATTTCTAGCTTCTTATTTCAACATTCTGCTTTTGCTGGGCAATGCAGAAATGATAAGGCCTTCTGTTCCAAGTGCCCTTTTTGGACGTGACTGTTTTGCCTGACTGGTAAAGCCTTGCATGAGAAGGTGAGGATTTTGGCTTCCCAATAAGTGTGAAGAACACTGACTAATATTGACAAGTGACTGACTCACTATTTAAAAAAAATGCAGCTGTTTTGTATTTATTTGGTATAAATGAAACGTTTTATTTTGCTGTGTGTGGTGTCTTTTTTTCCCCTTTTTGCTGAGGTGCCAATAACCCCAAAGAGAATTTGGCTTTCTGCCACCCAGTGTGCCCATGAATATTATTGACTCTATGTATAAAGATTATCCTGAGGTAGTTATCATGTAAGCGGATTTGAAACGCTGTGTGAACGGTGTATTGCAATGGTGTGCTAGAGCTGCATTAGAAGAAACACAAATTAGATAGGTAGATATTTCAGTGGTGGTAAACAGGCCCTCTTAAAGGCTTGAACCACTTCCTGATATTGAGGCCTTAAATAAAAATTAAGAAAGGGGGACTAATGAAAGTGAAACAAGACATCCCTAAAGGAGTGGGAGGCAATTTGAGGCCTCTTTTGAACTTGAGCCTCAGGCCAAATTGCTCCCCTTGTCCCCTTTCTGATTGTGCCTGAGGGGAGAAGCAGCTTGACTTGCTCCTTAAAGCCCCAGTTAACAGAGGGTCATATTGAGGTGGGCCAAAGTTTTGGGCCCCACTCTTCCAAATGCCCTCTTGCCAAATCCCATTGCTTACATTTAAAGCCACTTTGGTAGCCTACCTTAGCTGAAGACTAGCTAAGCTAAATAAGAAAACTAGCTAGCTATTTAGCTATGTGTGTAACAGTACATAAATGAAATGAGCTTAATTTGCGTAGTGTATATTGGTGGCAGTATTTGGCTTTTCTCACTGCAAAATGTTGAAGACCTTGCTCAGAGTTCAGGAGCTCTTCTTTTAAAGTCTTCTGAGGTCTGGTATGTGACGTACTCCAATGCTTTGCTTTGAGCCTGTTTGAGCATTTTCACTTCTTCCCAGGCAAACTTTATCCATGAAGATATTGAAAGTGCAATCGGTGACAGCAAAGGAGGGAAGCCAAAGAGGAGACTTGAGACTCTCAGGTAAAGCCTAGCATTGATCTGTCAGTGAGATGTGGAAGTGCTTGGAACTGTAGTGTAGCTACAAGGTGGGGGACAATGACACGGTAAGTATTGCAGGGCCCGCAATGTAAGCAGCTCCTCCCACTTGCCGTTGGAGCCATTCTTGGCAGCACCAGCACCACAGTTGCTACAGGGTTGGAACAGAATTGGAACCTGTTTTGGAGTGTTCCCCAAGAGCCAAACTAAGTAACTTCCATCTTTTAACATGTCCATCTTTGAGCATGAAATTATGGGGAGGTTGAATTTCATCAGGACAGCAATACTGAGGGAGCAAGGTTTAGCTCTTTCCTTTGTACCATTTTCTGTGCACACACCAGTACCCCCGATGCAGATATTTTCTCTGTTAAGGAAAAACTGTTGTTGTGCCATCCACACGGTGTTTTGCATAATGAGAAAAAGATGGGTCCCTGTCTTGAATGGCTTATAAATAGTGTAGATATTGACACATGGGAGACAACAGAGAAAGGGGAACAGAATGAAGGAATAAGTAAATGGGGGAAGCAAATCTTATCTATTCAGTTACACATATTACACTTAAACTTAGCATTCAGAAAAGTGGAGGTCTGTTTTTCTGTAATGGGGCTAATAAGAGCAGCTTGTGTGATTTGTTTCAGAAAAAGTTGCAGTGGTGAGTTATTTCTCTACCCCTCTGTAATCCTTGTTGAATTTCATCCTCCTCCCCTATTGGCTTTTAGAGAGACACAAAGACAGGAAGTCATTGGATCTCATCTAGTTAGGTCACTATGAAAAAGTTTTTCTGTTGACACTTTTCGGTCTCTGTGTTGGCAGTACCCTGTTTCTTTCCATATTGGTTTTCAAGCTGCTGAAAGAAACCAAACCCTTCTGTGATGTTTTTGTGGGCTTCCTCATTTTCCACATGTCCGTGAAATCTGATCTCAGTCAATTTCTACACTGGCTGCTTTTTCTGAGGGAAAAACATGTTCTTATGGTGAAAATGCAAAATTGTATACATTCTTTTTAAATGTAAATGATATGTTTTAATGGTGTATACGTGCATTGGTTTTATTAAGATTTTTAAGGCCACTTTCAGTTTGCAAAGGCACAATATTCAGTGTATTTGCAAGGCTACTTCCCAATATCAATCAATTTATAATGTATCAAAAGGCATATTGCCTTGTGTGGCTTACATGTGCTTCCCATAGAAAGCATGCATGCACAAACACACTAACATGCATCTCAGATTTCAATGTATATTTTTTTTCCTGGTCTGGAAAGAGAGATTGGAGTTTCTTGGTGTTTCAGTGTGGGTTTGTTCTGTCTGCTCCTAGGATGATCTCCAAAGCTGACAGTGCGATTCCTCCCCCTCCCAAAGCTCCAGCTCCTGTCCCGCCAGGTACTGTGACGCAGGTGGATGTCCGGAGCCGGGTTGCAGCCTGGTCTGCGTGGGCAGCTGAACAAGGAGACTGTGAGTGTTGCTGAAATATTGAGAGCACCTTGCAAATTGCAGACTGATAGTGCAATGGCCTGGTCTGTGATAAACCTCCTGGGCAGGATATGAACAGGTCTGTAAGAACGCCATACTAAAAACATCAGTGTGTCTTGAAAGTTGGTCACCAGGAACAGCTGGCTTCTACTTCCCTGTGTCAGTTACACACGTGGAACAAAAGTTTTGCTAGTCGTGGAAAAATGCAAGGATCCGTGCTGAATATACTGAGGCACTGTGTTCCCAACTTGTGAGAAACCTTCCTCTGGCACATCTCAGTTTCTGACACTTGGGCAGGCATTCTATTCCCCTGAAACTTTCAGGCATATTTTTGCAGATGTGAAAGCCTAGGCAGTGGTGAAGCACACATTTTGTATGCCGAAGGGCCTTGGTTAAGTCTTCATTTAAAAGATTCTCCAATGGCCTTTGAGAGCCACTGTCAGTCTGATCAGTTATTGCAAAGCTAGATATCTGTTGAGGTAAGAGCTTTGTGTAATTAGGTGGTTGATGGAAACTACCAGAGTGTTATTTAAATGAGCTGTCCTTCATTTATTTTTTAAAATATTTATTGTCAAGTTTTTGTAGCAAAAATTTCAGATGCTTACAGTAAATTCAAAAAGAAAAAAATGGGACAAATTAAATGCTTCCAAAATTAAACTGTGAGCCCTTAGCACTGTGGTCCAAAAACAAACCATGGTTATACCAAATTTAGTAAACGTTGACCAAATTTAGTAAATGTATAACATATTTACACAACAATTCTATTATTTAGTTAGCAGAATTATATGCCCCAAACGCGGGGTTAGGGTTGTATTATGGGATAAGGTTTATATTAGGGTTAAGGTTTGGGTTAGGGTTATATTATGAAAAGTTACTATTTTGGGGAGACAAAAACATTTAACTGTCACATACTTTACGAAAATGAGGAGAATTCAGTATGTAGTTATCACTTTAGAATTATTAGATGGTCTAAAATTTGGTGAACATTTACTATTTTTGAGAAATGAAAGTATTTTTTTAAGGAACGCTTTCATTAAATTTGGTGATCACTTGAACATGAGCTGAAAAAAAATGCACTGCCCCACCCTCCTGGTTACCTCATGACCTCAGAAGTTGCATAGACATAGACATATTTGCAAAAAATGTTAGGTCAAAATGGTTTGAGTTTGACAGGTCAAATGGATTCTTTTTTATATTTCATTGTATACTTTTTCTATTTCTATGCTTCTTTCCCTAGTTGAGAAACCTCGACAGTTCCACGAGCATGAAGAAACATCTGAAATGCTGGCAGCCAAAATCGACAGAGATGTTGTGAGTGGAGGAAGCATTATGTGTGTTCGCTGTGGTGTTGGAAGCTTGCGGGATATTGGATGTTAGTTGTTGTGAGCAGGAAATGGACTGTTTGCTACAACGTGTGAGGTGGAAAGGGGCATGCATGCCCCAAGAACTCTTGCCCTTGAATTTCCTGGGAGCCATTTTACACTTGCATGGTAGCTGTGTTTTATGTCAGCTAATACTGGTGTTCCCATGCAAGGCCTAAAAGGGCAAGCTCATGTTCTTAACCCTGCCATGGATACATGCTGGGATATCTTGATTGGCTGAGGCACCCTGGCATGTGCCCACTGCATGTTCAGGAACGCCAAACTGCATTTCATATTTTACTAGTGTATCCGTAAATTACACAATTGCTGCTTAAAGTGTGAAGCAGCTCAATTGAAGCTGGTTGAGAAATACATTGCATGGTTGCTTAGCAACCACAAGGCATTTGTCTTCCTCTCTGTCAGCTCTAGCAAGGGGCTGGATTTGAGGCCTAAGCAGAGATGTGGAAGAGTTGAGTGAGGGGTACATAGAGTATGGTGGGGTGTCATAGAGTAATGGAGTTGGAAGGGATGAAATGGCTGGATTCAGACTTCTGAATTCAGGGAATGCTTTCCATGACAGCTTGACCGAAAGACTTCTGGAGTGTCTGCCATGGGTTCCTGAATGTTGCTGAGGATTCTGGGACAGGTGTTGTAATTGCTCGCACAGCGCACTGGCCAGGCCTGTTGGATCTCAGTTTTGTTCCAGATGAACAGAGAAATAAGAATAATCACTAATTGTTTATTATATATTTATTTAGAATATTATTCTTTTCAACGTCAACAGCAAAAGCTCTCAAAGTGGCTTACAAAGCAAAAGGAATGAGGAAATGGGATCCCATTTCCCAAGGGATCCCAAAGGGGTTCATAAGGAAGAGACCAGCAAATACCACTGGGATGGTTAGGGGTGTTCCACTGCCCCTGCCAAATATGAGAAAGCCACCACTTTAAATAAGTATGGCTTGTGCCTTAGAACATGCTTCAACTATCTTTTGCGGTGCATACTGTAAGGGGATTGTGTAACCTTTACGTACACAAGGATCTCCATAAGTACACTCAAGTACTTCCTTCAAGGTTCTCTGACAGCTTATTTTATCTGGAAATGCAAAAACCGGAATGTCACACCATTATGGTTTTAATGTTTTCCACTAGTAAAGCATTTGAAGAATAAGTTGAGGGTACAAAATAGCTGTCTGTAACACCTCAGCCAGAATTATGTTTCACCAAGATTTCTTTTTAGCATGTGGGAGAAACATGCAAAAAATAATGCATGCTTGACTGGCCCCCAGGATTTAATAGTCTCATATCTTACCTATTCAGAGCTTTTAATAATGATGATTTTGAAAAACATAGGAAAATATAGGCTTGGAGCTATAAGAAAATGTCAGGCAAATTAATTTTAGCTTATGTGACTTCCTGTGACTGCATGTTCTTTTCATCCCCTGTGCGTTTTCTAATTCTGCTCAATGACTAACAATGCTACAATTGGAGTTGCTGGCATTTCTGAACTCTTTCTCTGTCTCTCTTTGTTCCGTAGCAAATTTTGAACCATATTTTGGATGACATTGAATATTTTGTCACCAAGCTTCAAAAAGCCGCTGAAGCATTTGCTGAGCTTTCCAAGAGGAAGAAAACCAAGAAGAATAAAAAGAAAGGACCTGGTGGTGAGCAGGGGCATAACTACAGTGGTGCAGGGGGTGCAATTGCGCCAGGCAACAAGCTTTAGGGGGGCAACAAGCTGAGCTTGACACTAGTGGCCAAAATTGTGAAAACCTTGATATGTAAGAACAATACCATGATGTTATATACCATTCGATGCAGAATCTAATGCATTGCAGAATGCAATGTAATGCCTTCATTCTATCAAACATGGCCAAAAAAGCAAGAAAATGAAAATGCAACTATGATGTCACTTCTGGTAGTGAAATCATTTCCAGGGAATCATTTTGCCCTCTGCACTGGGCTACACTTTCATTCCAGTGAGGGGATCAGTCTACCTGAATTGAGCTTCCAGAAACGATCATAAACTCAGCTGCTGTGGTTCCTCCACTCTGGTTATGAATTTGAAATGTTTATATCCTCCCTCAAGGTGTCTCAAGGCAGCTGCTAATAGCCTCAAAACCATCAGAATCAAATCCCACATAATTAGCCCGCATTTAGCAGGCTCCCCTGTTCCATTTTTGTTTGTGTGATGCCTCCTGCCATGTGAGGTTCTGTGGCCCGTTCTGCCTCCCAGTCCTGTCACATTTGTTGCCCCAACCTTAGCCAAACCACTTTCGCATTGTTGTGAAAGCCTCTGGGAGATTCCACTAAAGTAATTTTGTTTTATATATATTTTTTCTCCACCCAGAGGGTGTGTTAACTCTCCGAGCAAAACCTCCACCTTCAGATGAATTTGTGGACTGCTTGCAAAAATTTAAACATGGCTTCAACCTCCTGGTAAGTGGCTATGAGCCAAAGGCTCAAAGGTTGGCTTTTTGGTAAAGCTTTGTTCTAAGCTGATTGCTTATTTTGCCTGTCTGTTGATTGTCTGTTGATGCACAAGTTTTATCTACATTTTCTCAGAGATAGTCTTCCTCTTCTGGCCTGTATGTCTGTGCCCTGTGGTGGTTTCTGAAGCCCATTGTCCAAGTTCTCCTAACTGAATATGCAGGTAGATGATCCCTTATCCGGACATCCAAAATCCAGACATTTTTATCCAAGACTTAAAAAAAACTTTCTATAGAAAAAAGGACTTGTGCTCTTTCCCATGTACAGGCTATAAGTTCTATTCTCTGCTCTGTGGTGTGTGCCTGTATAGATATTGCTGAAAAATGTCAAAGAGGACAGCAGACACCCAAATGGGTAACAGTGTAAAGAGCAAGAGGAAGCTTTTCTCATTATATTTATGCAATTATTCAGAAATCCATCCAAAATTCAGACACCTTCCTATCCCAAGCAGTCCAGATAAGGGATACTCAACCTGTAGTGCCACAGCTCTATTTCCTTTCTCTCTCCTCCTGGACTGTTTTATTTTAGGATGACATTGAGAAAACAAATCTAGGAAAATGTCTACAGTAGCGGTCCAGTTAGTTGATGACTTACTGAAGATTCACATACAGATCTCCCAGGGACAGGTTCATCACTATCAGCGACACCACAATAGCCTTCAGCCTACTGCTGCTTCAACTGGATTTTCACTCCCCCCATCCAAGACTGATGTGACTAGCTCTGTTCAGACTATGTTACAGGCTCACACGCTCTTTCCTCCATTTCTGGGGGAATCGAACCATAGGTTTTGTAATCGGCAAGAATAGATTCAGATGTCATAGCCAACACCGTGTTACTATCCAAAGCATGGTTTAAAGTGGATTTAACCCCTGCTCTGGGCAAGAGACACTTTTTCAAGTGGCATTCCTCTTATATTTAGCAGGGGAAGGTCACTGTCTTTCCTCACCCCAGCACAGTGTCTTTTCTAGGGGCTGTTGCTGGTGGTGGTCTGAATTTTTTTTAGATTGTGAACCCTTTTGGGATAGGGAGCCATTTAACTTCATTACTGTCTGCCTATAAACCGCTTTATGAGCCTATGTTGAAAAGCGGTGTATAAATACCATTGATTGATTTGCAAGTAACAGTCTGAAGGTTAGTAGTGAGAATAATAGCCTAATGTAAACACTTTCGCCAAATGGTCAAAGCAACCCAGAAATGGTGGAATTTTCATGGAAGAAGAAGGATGGGGGAATTGAGAAGTGTAAAAACTCAAGACATGCTCCCAGTCCTCCAGGTCAAATAAGAAGCTACTCAACAGGTCCAATTCCCTGCCCTCATTGAAAGTCTGTGGGATCTCTTTCCCACAGAAAGATGTGGCAACCAAGAGTTTTGAGGCCTTTTACATGCACCACATGTGCTTCATCACTGAGCTTTGGTGTCTGCTGTATTAGCTGCTCTGGAAAATAACTATTTTTCCCCTCTTTTTTTTTTTCTTCCACAGGCTAAATTAAAGTCACACATCCAGAATCCTAGTGCACCTGAATTGATCCATTTTCTGTTTACTCCATTAAACATGGTAAGATTGTTTCTCAATTTAAAATGTTTCATTTGGAGTGACTTTATTATTTATACCTCTGTGCACTTCCAAATATCGTCAAGGAGGAAATTTTGCAGTGGTGAGGATGGGCAGGGATGCATGCCGTGGAGATGAAAACGCCTGTTGTTTTTGGAAGTGACATGCACATCCTAGTCCAAAGGCTTAATTTGACTAAGATTAGGTTAAAAATGTTGAAATGGAAATTAGACCTGGGCAGATCCCCCTAGCACAAACCATACATGTGCGGTCAGTCGTACGCAGTGGTGTCATTCAAATGATTTAGGAACAGGAACTCACTTTTGATTGGCACTTGTCGGGAACCCGGAACCAGCCACGGAGCCCGTTAGGATCCGGAACACCCGTTCTGGTCCGTTCCCCCTGAATGACATCACTGGTCGTACGGCATATGTGCTTGTGCGGTGCATTAGGTGAGTTACAGCAGTAACTTAACTGGGGCCTCATTTGCATATCTGTTCAGGGAGAAAGCAATGAATTATTCCAGCACGTGCTTTTTGCAACTAAGCTAGGGTATATGAGAAGCTCCCCTGAGGCTTCTTGCTAAACAACAACCTCATTTCCATTTTTCCCACTAATATCCGTTATCAGTTCTTCTGCATAATATTCGCTTTAAAAAAACACACCACTTTTGTCTTAGGTGGTACAAGCAACAGGAGGCCCAGCGCTTGCTAGTACAGTGGTCAGCCCTCTCTTAACAAAAGATACAATAGAATTCCTGCGTTATACCGTCACCAGTGAGGAAGGTCAGCTCTGGGTATCTCTAGGGGATGCGTGGACCAAAGCCAGGTAAAATAATTATTTTGTTGGTTTAATAGGTTTGAATATTGTTAAACTGTTCGATGCAATTCCCACTTTTTGGAGCATGAACTCTGGGTTAATGGAGGCATTAGTAGTTTCTTGTTGTTCATTATTAATAGTATTTATATACTGCTTTTCAACAAAGGTTTCACAAAGTGGTTTACAGAGCAAATCAAATAACTGAGTAGCTCTTGGTCCCAAAAAAGACACTCTATCAACAAAGATGGAAAAATTCCCACCAGCAACAGCCACTAGAAAAGACACTGCACCAGAGTGAAGAGGGATAATTACATAATAAGAGCAGCACCGCTGGAAAAAGTGACTCTTTACCCAGTTGTCAGGGGTATTAAGACATTTATGCCCTTTGTGTATGCATAACTCAAAATTAAAGGACACCTTGCTAATGAGGGCCTCAGTTAATAATAATAATAATAATAATAATAATAATTAATAATAATAATAATAAATTAATTGTATTTATATACCAGATTTCTCTAATGACTATAACTCAAGGCAGTTTACATAGGCAGACTTTATTCAGAAACCCGAAGGTTTTTACAATTTTTACAGAAACGTTCTATCTTGCAAGAACTACACACATACAGATGGATCTTTCTGGATTTAGTCCTTTCTGGCCACCCATTTGTCTTCTTGCTGGCTGATAAGCGGCTTTCCTGCTCCCACCAGAGAAGCGGCTGTCTCGGCACAACTCCCCCTCTCACAAGGCAGCCGGAGACAGCTCAGCTGTTAATCAGTAGCAATTTACAGGTCTGCTGCTCACATAGACTTTTGGTAGTCTCGAACTGGCGACCAGTTAACACCCCTCTTTATTAAAGGGCTCTTTAATTTTTGTAATTACTGGCTAAATGATCAAGTTAGTGGCCTGGCTGTTTCACAAAGGGCCCAGGCCTATCTAACTTTCCAGCACCGATGCAGCCCCAAGGTGAGGGAATAAACTTACCTTGATGAGTCTGCTACAATTGCTCCCCCCACCATGGGATGCAGCACATAACCCATTGGCATGGCTGCATCAGTGCTGGAAAGTTGGATAGGTCTGGGTCCTAAGGTGGCAATCCTATATACATATGGAGGGGAGTAAACCCCATAGAACTCAATGACACAACTGGAAGTCACCAGCATGAACCGGAAATGACTTCCAGTCCCATCCCAGAGACCTTCTGAGGCCCCCAGGCAAGTTTTTGCAGCACTGCATTGTCCGTCCACCTACCCCTCCTGCAGATTTAGTTATCTGTGGCTTTCGGTTTCCTGGGGGCATAGCAGGGTTTCTGGAATGGGTCCCCTGTGGATACCAAGGGCCCACCATCCACATTTACTTGGAGTAAGTCCCATTGAAATCAGTAAGGCGTGCTTCTAAGTAGACGTGCATAGGACTGGCCGGTAAGCAATGGAGTAAGAAAAACTAAGCAAAAAAAAAGCATCCCTTTGACAAAATGAATAGCAGAAAAGGCATAGATGGATGTGATTGATCATTGTATTCTGAAGTGGTACATTTCGAAGGGGCAAAGAGGAATTTGAATAAATCAAGGAACTCCGGATGCTCCAACAGCATTCCCCCCACCCCATTTTCTGTCCTGCTTTATAGCACTGTCTGCTTTTCACCAAACAGTGACAATTATTAAGATGCTCTCCTTTCTGGGTTTTTGTACATACTGTAAGTTAACAAAGACAAACCAGCGCCCTATTAATTCTGGCTGTTCCCAGGACTCATTCAGTGGCGTTCATCATCCTGATTCATTTCTGACAATGTCCATAAATGAGAGATGACAAAAAAGAAACTATAAAGTGCCTTCCAGGGAGTATTGTGTTTTTGGAAGAGGCAATCATTCAGCCCGCCAGGCTGTCGTTTTTATGTGCACGGTATAGGTGCCCTCAGATCATGGGAGGAGAATCCCCCTTCCAGAGCAACACTGTCGGGCAGTGAAAGCTGCTTAATCTCAGTGGAATATATTTGCAATTCCAAAAATATCTGCCTAGATAGAAGTTGCCTTTGGTAGCTCAGTGGAAATGCAAGTGCAGAAAATGTGGAGGCTGGCTTTGTTTAATATTAGCAAACTTGTTTGATTTGGATACATAGCCTACCGTTTCTCAAAGGTTTATGACAAGCAATTATGCTGATCCTCAGTTCATCCTGTGTTTCATCTTTGTTCTTTTGAGAGATTTGTGTGTGTGCTGAAGTTCCTAGTGCTGCTGTATACTGTTGCTTTTTTTATGTTCAGTCTGCTGCATCTGAAAGTTGCTGGGCGAGTAATATTGCATGATCTGATGGTACCAATTTTTTTAAAAAAACCAAGCCACATTGCGGAAGGTCAGATCTTGCTCCAATCTAACTCCATGTGGCTTTCTCCTTAATGCAGAGCAGAGTGGCCCAAAGAACAGTTCATCCCACCCTATGTGCCACGGTTCAGGAATGGCTGGGAGCCCCCTTTGCTGAACTTCCTGGGAGCTCCAAAGGAGCAAGAGCTCAATCAGTTAGCGGAGTCTGTGGCCAACGTGGCTGAGCAGCAACGGAAGCAGGAAATGAAAAGGCTGTCAACTGAGGTAGGGAAAAGACATGGCCCCTTGATTTTGATGGCATAACACAGCTGTAGCAGAGTCTTTTGAACCACAGTTCTGCTGGTGAGAGTCAGGACTAATGATAATCAAAGCTGACATCTGGCCAGAGGCATTTTAACATCACACATATTGTGATACCCAAAACCAAATAGCTGTGCAGGAAATAGAGGTCAGTCCAGCACGTTGATGAGGTAGATAGCAGACTGCGAGGGGTCCAAGCGGGCAGTGGATTTGGGGTGCCTTTCACCTTGAGTCTGCTGATGCCACCTCCCTCCAAACTGCTGCCAAAGCAAACGGCAGTGATCTGCTTTCTCACTCCCTTGAGCCAGAAGTAGATCATCTCCCTCCTTATTGCTGCTCTTCATGCTCTGCCCATGAAAATGCTGTGTTCTGGCTTCATTTACAGGGATAGTACAGGAGCTTGAATTCCAGAAGTCCTGCAGTTCTGGGTTTCACAGGCAGTGGACCCAGGACCGCATTGGGGAGTATTCTGGGTCATACTGCACTGAGTCCCAATAAGGGACAAGTCAGATGAAAATCTTGCAGAAATTTGTTGAGATTCAAAGCACCTTTCATCAGTGACTTGTGAAAACGTATCATTGGCTATTCACCGGTCCTTCTTGATGTTGGTTGCAGGCTTTCCAACACGTGGATGAATGTATATATAATCCCAATTCCTGACACTGAAGTTGTTGTGTCAGACTGTAACCCACTTTGAATGAAAGGTGCAAAAATTCCCCAGGAAACTTCGTTTTTTCTTTAGTGGAATCCCCTATACACACACAGTGATCCAAAACACAGTGAATCTTTTTGGTGTTCCAGAAACCAAAAACACAGATCACCACATTTCGATGTTTAAGATATTTACCAGAAATTAAAATACATTACTTTTCCAATTAGAACTAATACCCGTGGCTACATTTGCAGACATTATATCACCTAAATCTAGTATACTTTCAAAGCATTTAAAATTAATAAAAATGAGAACTTGGAATGAAAACTTGGAATAAAAACACAGAACACCACTTTCTGCCTTTCAAATCATGAAATTGCAAACAAAAAACAAAAAACCCACCATTTTCAAA
The DNA here is from genome assembly GCA_029204185.1 of Lerista edwardsae. Taxonomy (NCBI): domain Eukaryota; kingdom Metazoa; phylum Chordata; class Lepidosauria; order Squamata; family Scincidae; genus Lerista; species Lerista edwardsae. The sequence goes on from JAJKFI010000051.1 coordinate 1,420,683, forward strand.
TACCCCTACCAATGGCAGAAAAGTATCTTTAAGTACACCATAAACTCAAAACTTGCCCCCCACGATCTTTTTTTTTCCCAACAGGGGCATCCTTTTCATTACAGAAAAATGCACCCCAGCAGGAGTTAACAGCATACTTGCTGCTGCCATGGTTACAGAGCTGAACCCAGAGAAATAAGCTTTGATCTGACACAGAGGAAAATACATCAAAAATTCTGATTCATGAAAATTATTCCTTTCTTAAGAAATGGTGACATCCTCTGTGGGTTGTTTTTTTCCTGCCACTTGAGTAGTTTTTCTGCTTGAGTGTAATCATATGAGGTACTGTAATACAGAGTAGCTTGTATCTGCTGCAATTGTGGAAGGACATTGCCTGCTCTTACAGGCATTGGTATCCATTGGTCGGCAGTAACATATTGTGTTTGGGCAGTTCATGGGTCTAAACTAGTGGTTCCAAAACTTTCGGAGCCTGTGGACCACTGAGGAAAGATTGGAACCTTCATGGACCACTTGAAACCCCCACCCCCTGCACACAAAAAATAATAGATTTATTAGACTTACTATTTGTAGGGAAGATTTGTGAATTGTTGCTTTTGTTGCTGGCTGCGGGTGGTCCGTTCTCTGTCCTCTTTGGTGGTCTGTGTAGAAGCATTTCTTGAATGAGTGCTTCTCCTCAGACTACCAGAGACCGTGGAGAGTAGGCTACTCTATAGAGAATAGCTGACACTTCAGAGCCAGCTGTGGGCTCCCCCCTCTCTGGTGGTCCATGGGGGAGTACTCCTTTGGCAAGACACTGGAAGTGATCAAAAGTGATTTCTTTCTTAGCCTTCATGAGCCACCCTGAAAAATGTGGCCCAGACGGCCTGTGGTCTGTGGGAACCAGTGATCTAGACTGTGACAACATCTGTGATCCATGTACAATGGTAGCATCTTAGATGTACAATGGTAGCATCTTAGATCAGGTGTTGCAGCAGCTGACTTATATATCCCCCTTCTAACGCTCTGAAACCTTTCATGAGGAGGCTCCCCAAGTCCGTAAGAGTGATGGTACAGACTTGTAGCCAAGCTGTGACGTGGAAGATCCATTGCAGACATTGACTGACAATACATCTTTTTCTCTTTCAGCATTCCAGTATCTCAGATTATCCGCCGTCTGAAGGGTATGCATTCAGTAACACAGCTTACAAAAGAGGGCCTCTTCCGGACCAGGGGGCAGCGGTAGCTGCTTTTAAGCAAACTGTTAGCCGACATGTAGATAGGTAACATTTCAATGGTCAACATGTGTACAGCTGTGGAGAACTGTCCCAATCGGTTGCTTTTAGGGTGGAGGTGCCTTTTTGTATACATCTACTTCTCTCTAAAGGTTCTAGACATGCACAATTTGCTCTCTGTTAGAGCTAATATCTAAACTCTTTCTGACTTCGCTTGCTAAAAGTGCCTTTGACAAGCTCTGTTTAAACACACTGCCATCAATGTTAGCTTTCAAAAAGAGACCAAAAATTGAATTGTAAACTCTGAACTGGAGCCTGGAACCTTATTGCACTTATGAACAATCAGTTCTCTTGTTCGTTGCCCATCAACACTTATATAGGCTAACTGTTACTTGCACCAAAGGAGTTTGTTCTCTCTGTCTCTGTCTCTCTCTGTCTCTCTGTCTCTCTCTCTCTCTCTCTCTCTCTCTCTCGTGGCAAGTAACTATCAATCTATTCCCTCCCCCCCACACACACAGGTTCTTCCTCCCACTCCCTGTTTGCATCTTCTCAGTTCATCACAGAGCGCCCTTTCATGTTACCTAAGTAGTGTGGGAGCCATGCTTCCATAACAAGATCCCTGTGATAAGCTTCTCCAGTCTAGAATCTTCTCAGTGACACTAATTGAATGGGTCTTACTGACTCACAGCCAGTGATGTCATGCAGGGGGTACGCGGGGGTACGCGAGTACCGGTTTCTAGGATTATGGCTGGCCCCGCCCACTCGTTGACTCCGCCCCCTGCAACGTTTGAATTTCCTGCACGTTTGAGTTGCCTGCACGTTCTCAGAGCCAGGAAGGCAGCGAGCGGAGCCTTGCCTTGCCTTACCACTGAAAAATGAGCTGCCCTGGGGTTTTGGAACTGTTGGGTCACTTTAACATGATGCCAGGCCTCCTTAACATGTTCTGGGGGTGCTGTAGAATACTGTTGCAACTGTTGGGTCAGTTTAAAATTGTCTGAGGCCTCAAAAAGGGCTTTTTTCATGTCCCTTCCTGCCACGACATCACTTCTGGCTTATGACATCACTTCCGGTGGGCGGGTCCCGACACGTGCCAATCAAAAGTGAGTACCTGTTGTTAAATCATTTAGATGACACCACTGCTCACAGCCCAATCCTATGCTGCCTGTCCACCTGTAGGAGTAGTAATAGCCAAGCGGCTACCATAGCTTCTCACTGGCACCAGGCAGGCCCTGGAGGCTCCTTGGGGGAAGAAGATGTTAGTTCCATTCCCCCATACCAGGTAAGGGCACAGGGCCGCTTATGGGGCTCTTCACATCTGTTCTGGCTAAATAGTCGGTGGAGACACAAAGGCCTCCATGTCAGGCCACACGGCCTGATACAAAGGTCTGGATCCAGCAGTGAAGGTCACCATTGATCCCACCCCTGTTCTGCCTCTCCCACCCTGCTCGGAATAGGCGCACTGCCAGTGGCGGTAGCACTTACCCCTTGCCGGCTTGTGTTGCTGCCTCTGGGCAGTGGGGGGCTGGTGCTGGCCTGTCACTGGTGGGTAAGGTTTTCCCAAGGCCTTACCGCTAACTGTGAAGGTGCTTTATGGCACTTTTACCACAGAAGTCCGGCGGGTATTCTCGTATCGCCTGGACTATGCCCAATAGAATTGGGCCCTTAGTTCTGAGCCTTCTTCCCAATCAAGTGGCGCTTTGGTAGAAAAGGCCTATACTTCGGCCCAGATGGTTGTCAAATCGAGAGGCCAACTTGAGCAGCATAGGAACTTGCATCAGTGAAGCAGCTCCCTCGTTGCTGAGGGTTTGGGCTGTCAACCATGTTTCCCCAATGAGTTACTGATTAGTCATCTTTAGATTAGCAATCAGCTCCTTGAAGTCCAGGTGGCCAAAAATTGAATTGATCATTCATAATTAACCTGTTTAATAAAGCAACCACGTAGCCATGTCTCTCCCTGAGTCCCAGGGGAGTAGCTGCATTCCAAGAACTGTAGGGTCAAGGAGTGAGCAGGTACAGCCTATTACTTGAGTGTGATCCTTGGTTGTTTTCACTATTGCTGCCCCAACCTTTGTTCATTCATACATATCCTACCTTTCTTCCGTGATGGTATTTTGTGGTGTACATAAGGTGTCCAGGCAGTTTTCCTTTAAGTACTGATCAGGCCCACACCGCTTGACCATCAGCAAGTTTATACCTTCAGACCAGTCCCTAGAGCCAACCTGAGTTTCCAGCTTGGCATATTTGTATGGATAGTTTTCTGCTCATCAGAACAGCTCCCTTCTGGAAGTTCAGAATACTGCAGGGTTGTTATTCGAAACTGGGTGGTATCTCCGCATGAATCTCAAGTGCAACATGCAAAACAAATTAATCGGAGCACCAAAGTGAAATTGGAATCGCTCGCTCGCTCGCTCGCTTATGCTACTCTATTTGTACTCTGGTGATATGGGAAGAATATAAAGAGTGCTAATTACTGTCAGCAAGTGTGCCTTCAAGTCTATAGCTTCAAATCTTCATACTGTGATCCTCATTTATCCAAAGGGTTTGGGCTGAGGGAACAAGGGGAGGGGGTGCTGCAGATCATGCAAAATCACCACAGGATTGGAATGCTTGCTTCTATTGAGTCAGGTCTCTGCAGGGTCATACTGGCTATTCCAATGAAGTCCTATCACCAGACGGTGGATAACTGAGGATCAGTCATTTGGGTTCTGTGGTATCTTGCTCCTCTCTTCAAGTAAATTGGGACAGTTCTCCACAGCTGAGAGCTAGGTAGCTACTGGAGCACCCAAAAGATATGCTCAGGATCAGTAGTTGTCAATGCTGAATATCAAGCGGTACACTCCTGCATCTGTGATGTGCACACCCAGTGTTTCATAGCTATTGCCTGGCAGTTTCCATCAGCCTGCAATGTTCTTGACATGGTTCTTGTGTCTTATTTAGATGGGTATTGTCTGTCTTTTCCCCCTGACTTTTAATTCCCCGCTCCTGTGCTTGGAGAATTGAGACTGATGACATGTAAGGCCATTAATAAGAATTAAAATATAAAGCACTGAAATTCTGAAATAGCAGAGAGTTGCCTAAAAGATCTTGCATAACTTCTGACAGGTCCCTGTGACTTGGCTATAATAGGCTTTTGAAGCTGCATATCTGGCATGGGGGGGGGAAGTGTCATACAGTCTGATTTTGCTGCTGGTTTTTTGCTGACATATTTACTAGGCGATATTGTAATAGATTTTACCTGATCGTCAAGTATATTTATTTACTTATTGCATTTTTGTCCTACCCTTTCTCCAAGTAGCTTAGGGTGGTATATGTCGTTCTTCCCCCGCCACCACTCCACCTTGTTGTCCTGTGAGGTAAATTGTTCTGGAGGCCAGTGACTGTGTGGGGATTAGAACCGGGGTCTTCCCAGGCCCGGTCCTACACATAATATTATTATTTCACTGTTTAAAAAACACTGTCCATCCTCCAAAAAGCTCAGTGTGGTGTACGGTATATAGTTACTCCTCTGCTTTTGCCCTCACAACAACCCTGTGAGGTAGGCGAGGCTGAGAGATGGTGACTGGCCCAAGATCACCCAAGAAGCTTCATGGCTGAGCCGGGATTTGAACCTGGATCTGCCAAGTGTAAGTCCAACTCCCAAAACATTGCACCATCATACTGGCTTTTGTATGAGTCCCACAGCTATGGGAGTAAGGTGCTTCGCTAAAAAATATGAGCCAACAGAACCAAGCTGTGAAAAGCCCCTTGGAAAGAGCCACGACTTCTAGCCTGTCAATTGTTTGCAGATTTTGAGCTGTTTGTCATTTCTGCCCATTTCTAATTGCACCATGTTGTTAATTGCATAACAATTTAATGCAGGGTTCGTTATTTAAATCTGAAATGGTCATCGGTACACCTTTCTCATAAACATGAGATTTGTCCGTTCCATGTTGTGAGCGTGAGTGAGCGTATTTGCCAGCATGAATATTAAGAAGTGCTCCAAGTGCGTGATAGTGTTGTTCACCGTTGCCAGCATTTTGCTACTGTGATCCATGGCTGGTTGCCTTGCATGACTGTAAATTCTGGGCAAATCACTATCCCTAATTATCTTGGCTGGCCAACAGAACTTGGCTTTTTGCTCCTGTGACTCATGTCTTGCTGCAAGTGGAGCTGGATAATGTTTCATCTGTTTACTTTTGTAGAAATTATGAAGCACATAAACCCCCATCCAAGAAATATGCCAAAACCAAGTACGACTTTGTGGGACGAAATCACAGTGAACTTTCAGTCTTGAAGGATGAAATTTTAGAGGTAATATACTGCTGGTGTTTGTTCCTCCTCCCACCCTCTGCTCCAGTCCTTTCTGCTACCCAATGGCACACACATTGAATCATGTTCCTGCAGCATTCTGTATTGCTCAGAGGAATTCTTGTTGAATGTGGCTGGTTCAGTTTCACGCATTTCTCCGTGATGTATGTAGGCTCATGAGTTCAGAAGCAATTGCCAAGAAACAACCATAGTAAGCTTTGTTTTAGTGAGCTGAGACAAAGAGGGATTGAATTCTAAAGCAGGATAAGTTTAAAGGAATGGTACATCACAGCAAGCTGGGAGGGGTTGCCCTTCATTCTAGCCCTCAGCTGGTTCTCCCAACCCTGGGATTTGAGTGTTCCTTGGAAACTTAAGCATATGGGGCTCGGGTTGAAAACAAAATTGTGCGACAACTATATAAAGACTTATTAAATCCATGTTTAATAATTTTAACAAATTTTGAATTTACAAATATAACTTGGCAGAAAAGTGTGTATAGGATTAAAATGTAACACTTAAAAATGTAGTCTTAAAAATGTAACATTTGAAATGTTCCCTCCATGGTTTCTGTTTCCGAGGATGTTCTCCAACAGACCTTAAATCTTGCCATAGGCCAACAACAATAACAAAAACTTCAAAGGGAGAATCCAGCATAAAAGTGTTAGGTTGGCGTTCATTACATTTCAGCACTTGGAACTTGACACCTGGATCCCTGCAAACAAAAAAACCCCAATCATTGTCCTTTTCTTTATGTGTTTGTTTATACTGGCTACTTTGCCTACTTATCATCACTCAGGAGTGAGTCACACCCTGCTATATTCATGATCATGTATTCATGCAGTTGGATCCTGCATTCATTTGTACTCTGTTCAGTAGCGAGACACACCTACTCTTTCTTGCATTGGTTGACCTTTGATCTTGTTTCATAAAAGCATATATGCATTCTATTTCATAAACATATAAACAAAGCTGTTTAACATAAGACTGGAATTTCATCTGGTCCAGCATCTTGTTTCCATCAGTAGCCAGCCAGATGTCTCTGGGAAGCCAACTCATAGAGCTTGGAAGGCCTTCTCTTGCAGCTGCTTTTTGGCAATTGGTATTCAGTGGCATATTTAATACAGCCATCATAGCCGATTGCCATTGACCAATTTCTCCATCATGAATTTGTCTAATTCCTGTTTAAAGCTTCTAAAGCCCTGTTTTAATCCAACACATCTGCATCTTGTGGCAGGAAGTTCCATATATTAATTGTGCATTGTGTGAATTACCTGCATCTGATGAAAGGGAGCTCTGGCTACATTAAATGTTCAGTTCTTAAGGAGCCACAAGACTGCTGTTTTCAAAGTCTGATGACACCATGCCACATTGTTTTGTTTCTCTTGCATGGTCCTGGGGTGGGGGGGGAGAAGGAAAAGAATACGAAGTTGCCATTTCTGGGGCAGTTAAGCATCACCCATATTGTCTTGTTTTAACCTGAAGGGTGGTCCAAAATTAGTTGCATGAATCATCCTGTGTTTTGTTTATATTAAGCAAATGTTTCTAAGGTCTTATTTTGCAAATTCCTTCTCCAACTTCAATTACTAGTTTTATCCTGTGTTGTGCAGCTCCTGCAGGTAGATTTTGGACGAGCCTGTATTTGTGTGGCTGGGGGTAATGTTTGGACCAGATCTTAGCTGAACTGGACATTTTCTTATAATGTTATTTGCTGTATTCCAGATTCTCGATGACAGAAAGCAATGGTGGAAAGTCCAAAATGCCAGTGGAGTGACCGGATTTGTGCCAAATAACATCTTGGAGCCTCTCAAATCTCAGGAATCTGGCCCTACAGAACCATCATATACTCACACTATACAGGTATCTCCAGTTCCTGTGACCTCATCTCCATGCAATGAGCCGGAACAATTTCTAGGAATAAGGCATGAAAAACACATCTGTTGTTCCTTGCAGAATGCTATCCTGGGAACACTAAGCAAATGCAGGAACTCCAGATAATCTGGTGGATATCGTTTTAATTGTCCATGACAGGGTGATAAATTGGGAAGTGGTTCAAGTAGTTAAAGGAGATTTTTAGCAGGTGGTGTAGCAGTGGAGAACAGGGCAATGAGACTAGTCTGAAGCCCATTACAGAGGCAGGTTGAACTCCTTATGCAAAGCTTCCCTTGGATTTCCCAGGAGGTCGGCTAGATAGTTCCAGCAGCTAAGCAAGCATCAGCTGGTTGACCAACACCTGGTAGGACTGAGACATTAGAAAAACCTCAGACTTTATTCTGATAGCCCATTTTAAACTTTGTATTCCATAGCAAATGGGTAGCTCAGAGTATACCAAGCAGCTTTGAAATGCAAAGGTGAAATACATTCATGTCACTATTTAACACATGGAATTGATTTTGACTTCCTAACACAGAACAGGTTTTGTTCATCAGTAACATTGTTTTTGCATGTTGGGACTTCGTGTTTTTCATGATCTGTTTGACTGGCACTGCTGTTTTTAGGTTCCCTTGTCTGTGTACTTATGTTAATTGCCAATGCTCACCTTGTGTTGATAGTTGTTGATGCCAAAGAGAGAATTTGAATTATTTAAGGTAGGATGTTTCTCCCTGCTTTCCCTATGGAAGTGTGAACCTTAGCTTCTTTACCTCCTTAGTCCTTTTTCGGCATGTGTGTGAACTTTAAATTCAGCTTGGGATTCTCTAAGGAAGTTGGTACGGAAGTTTGATGTGGAAGATTTCTCTCGTCAGTGTGTATTGAAATTTGAGTGCCTTGTGTGTTTTGAAATGTTGGTATAGTATCATAGTGAAATATCTCACCTTCTTCTGAAAACAACACAGTAACCGTACAGGCAGCTCTCAGTTTATGTGGAGGTTATATTCCTGGAAAACAGTGCATATATCAAAAACAAGTAAATGAAAACCACTTTTCCCATAAGAAACCATGGGATTATTTTGAGTTAAAGCAGGGGTTCCCAAACTTAGTAGCACCAGGACCAACTTTTAAAAATGACACTCTATTGAGACCCACCTCAACAGAGACTTAAAAAAGGTGCTCTAGAAATTATTTATTTACAAGTAATGTTTTATTATTTATTTATTTATTCATTTGTTTGTTTGTAAAGAATTAGATCCAGCCCTAATGAATAGCTGGAAGGCTTGAGGGGTTAGTTATGTGACCGCAGCCTTCACCTGGCTCCACTACCTGTCATTGATGGACTTGGAAAAAACACACCAGGAAAAAAAACAACTCTCTTAAACATTTATTTCCCTATATTTACACAAGCTTGCAAACTGCAGGAGCTCAGCTCTTTGCAGAACAGTTAGTAGCTATCCGAGTTTTGACTAGCCTCAGGGCTTGAGGCCATTAGTTATCTGATCTTTCCATCACCCATGTTTTCATTAGAAGCTCTGTGGCACCCACCAAGTGGGTTCTGACCTACAGTTTGAGAAATGCTGGGTTTAGGGGAAAGTCAACAAGCATGTTTGAAGACTGGCGATTAGGGAGGGAGGAAGCAAGGATCCTTACATCAGTGGCTCAGATAGTTCATAGATGGAAGGATGGATGGAAAGGCTTACATTCCTGTCCAACTTGCATGTTAACTAGGCTGTCATGTTCTCCTTGCATTAAATAGTTTACTAACCAACATTGGCATCCAGTAAATTATAGGTCCCACCAAAATAAAAGATTAAAGATGTGACAGAGACCTGATTCCAAATATCAAGCCAAAGTGCATTAATTTAAATGGTTTAAAGACAAAAACAGGATCACATGAACTTGGTATACAATTTAAATTTCTTATGAGTGAAAAACAAACTCTTATGAATACACAGTTCATACATATAGCAGCTGCTGGGCTATGGGTAGAAAAAAAGCTGAGATACATAGAAGTAGCAGCTCTACCGCTGAGTTCTGTGCATGTTTTCCTGGGAGCAAACTCTAATGAAAGCAGTGACACTTCCTTCTAAGCAAGCATGCTTAGCAGTGGTGTCATCTAAATGATTTAACAACAGGTACTCACTTTTGATTGGCACATGTTGGGACCCGCCCACCGGAAGTGACGTCATAAGCCGGAAGTGATGTCGTGGCAGGAAGGGACATGAAAAAAGCCCTTTTTGAGGCCTCAGACAATTTTAAACTGACCCAACAGTTGCAACAGTATTCCACAGCACCCCCAGAACACGTTAAGGAGGCCTGGCATCATGTTAAAGTGACCCAACAGTTCCAAAACCCCAGAGCAGCTCATTTTTCAGTGGCAAGGCAAGGCTCCACTCGCTGCCTGCCTGGCTCTGAGAACGTGCAGGCAACTCAAACGTGCAGGAAATTCAAATGTTGCAGGGGGAGGAGTCAACGAGTGGGTGGGCGAATGGGTGGGGCCAACCGTAATCCTAGAAACTGGTACTCGCGTACCCCCGCGTACCCCCTGCATGACATCACTGATGCTTAGCATTAAAGGAGCGCATATTGTTTTGAGATGTGCCCTTTCTTTTGGCTGACTTGGACAGAATAGTCCTAGCTGTTTCTGAACCAACTAATAACCTCACGCTTCATCCAAATCTGCCTGATCCTTCCTTGGCAATTATTTTGCTTTCAGTTATCTCACCTGGTCCTGAGCTATAATATGAATAGCATTTATAGAATAATGAAGGTCTTTCATTATTCACTGCTCATTATTCAAGGGTTATGAAAAGCTTTTCGATTTGCTCAAATCACAGGATAGCAATAAAGGCCGCTGAGGATTTTTGAAAGCTCTTGAATGACTATTCTCAGGAGAGTTGGGCCCCAACCTTGGAAATCAATAGAAAGATATGCCAATAAATTCAGTAGGCATTGATTAGCCTAGTTTGGCCTGGCCTAGCCTGCTTATTTGGGCTCTGTCTTGTTAATTGTAACCTTTTGTATATTGTTAAGGTTGTGTTTCTGCTGACATTGTTAGGTGTTGGATCAAACCCTTTTTGAGAGATGCTTTGAAGACTCCCTTAGCATCGTGCATGGTCCCTCTGTGGGAATGTTTTCACAAAATAACATTTCTGTATAACCCACATTGCCATTATTGTGCATGTGTTCGAAGATCTTTGTTGGATCATGGATGGATCCTGGAAATCCTTGAGAAAATGGTGGAAAAGAAATCAGTTTTGCCCCAGGTCTAGGAAATCCTCTTGGTTCCCCTGGATGATCTAACATCTAGATCAAGACAATCTAGACAAGAATGCCAGGCTCCTATTGAAAACTGAAAATGACCCAGTAAATCTAGAAGAAATGTATAAGTGATTTGAAAACCTGTGACGGTTGCACTGTTTCCTTCATTTCATGTGCACTGTTTGACCTGTGTGATGTGAAGCATGAAGCTGGAGTGTGCTGGATTTTCTGCAGTGTTGATCTGTCTCTTCCTTTCTGTCTTCAGTTGTCACTCATTTGCAGTCTTGTAATGGTGACAGTTGTGAAACTGCACATGGGCTCCTTTCAGACTTCGCACTAGACTGACCCCCATGTGATAACTCATGCAGACTGACCACCCTATGGTTGATTCGTAGTTTTCAAATACATTGGATATTAAAGCTGTCCCCTATGACATTTCCTGCCAGCTTATCTCATGCTCGATTAGCTATCCCTTACCCTGTCCCGCCAATCTCAGTTCTGACAGGTAGAAGTCCCAGCCTGTTTTGAATCAGCTGTTCTTTGTTCACAACAGCTACAACCAGCTAATTGTGCTGAAAATATTTCATGAGCAAACTAAAACCTCTACTTTAACCAGCTAAATCCCAGAGGATCTGTAGGATCAACCCCAAAGAACGGGCTGTAGGTTTTTGTTCCTGAAGCATGAACCAGCTCTCCTTGGGTGAACTAGCAAACATACAGAAATTTTGGAAACAGACCTAAGCCCCCACATCTTGCCCTTCTCCCTCCTCCATCGATCTTCTCTGTAGGTGGAGGCAAGAAAGCTTCATCCTGCCAGGAGTGCAGCAGGATGAAAGCTCAGCCCTTCTTCCTCTTCCCCCAGGATAAGATAAGATGAGCGGAGAGGAAGCTAGAGAGAGTGCCAAGCTCCCAACAGCATCTTCTGCCTTGGCACTTACTTGCTCCAAGCCCTGCCTGCATCCGAGCGATTAGACAGCCAAGTGGGAGGGCAAGGCAAGGAAACGTGCGCTCTGTTCTTTTCTGAAATGACCCGCAGCTCTGAACAATCTGGTGATGTCCTTTGGAACGCACGTACTTAGAAGCCTCCTGTTTGCTACACAACAGCAACAGATGGCCCAAATATTGCCACCCTGCTGCACCCTCATTTTAGTCATAGGTGTCATGTGCACACCTGCTGGCTTCATTATGCTGGCTACCCCACACGTGAGGAGAGTGAGCTTAAGCAGAGAGGAATGCAATGGCTTTACTCATGTTCATGGCAAAGGTACGGGGGGGGAATCAGATTTCAGATTAATCTAACCCAGTGTTTTTCAAACTCTGGGTCATGACCCAATTTTTGGCGGGTTTTGGGCCCACCACAACCAGGAAGCTGCAAGGTAAAATGGCGCACAACCCAGAAGTCACCTGCTTCAGTGGCCACATTGTACTGCGTTGTGCCCTAGACCACCTTGCAGCTTCCTGGTCCAGAATTTTGGTCATGACACACAGTTTGCTAAATGTGGTGTAATGTGACCAATGAAAGCAGGCCATGCGCCATTTTTACCCTACAGCTTCCTGGCATCAGCAGGCCCCAGATCCACTGTGGACAACGCAGTGGGTCACCAGGGTAAGCGTTTGAGAACCACTGATCTAGTTCAGACTAGACCTTGTTCAGACTAGCCGGCCCTTCCCCACTTGGAGTCACAGTCCACCTGCCCACAGTTGACCCCCTAAAAACAAATTTACAGGTTAGAAGGGAAAGACTCCTGGACCCATGAGGGGTCAGGGACCCCCAGGCCCCTCTCACAAACATGCTGAGGTGAGACCAAGGTTGTTCATGATGCCTTTATCCTATAAGCGGAAAGCAGAGGGTGAGACTCCCTATTGCTGGCAAATATTAAGGTGCATAGCAGATGTGTTGCATGTGGCATCATGGTGTGGTTCATACTCGGAGGCAAGAGCAGAGTGCCTTCATGGCTGCCTATGCATGTTCATGCGACTGCAAGCAGAGCAAACGTGAGGGTGGCAGGCACACTTGCCTCATTCCTTCATTGGGGAGCTGAGGGGTGTGATTTGCATGCTGCCATCAGCCTCTGCCCAAAAGTATGAACTTTGGAGGGAACCAGCCAAGTAAGCCACCTTATACCACTTGCCAGAGCCATTCAACCTTCCATTCCTGCAAAAGATTTCCAGGTCAGACATGCTTTTGCAGGTTGCAGGTCCCCTTCACTCTTCCTGGCTCCCCTCTGCCCTCTCCCCAACTTCCCACTCAGCGCTCACTGCCTTTTAATACTCCACATGACTTTTTGGAATCCTGTGTTTGTTTTACCCAAGATCTGTGGCTTATTAGGGCTTGCATGCAAACACTCGGGGCCGAGTTTGGTCTCCAGTCCCATGGGCACAGCATTCTCTCCTCACTTCCTTCGGCCTCCGCTGTGAAAACCTTCCACAAGTTTCTTTATTTAGCAATTTCCAGCAAATGTGTCTCTGTGGGGTGCAGCTTCTCTTTCACACACTTCTCTCATGCCCAGATCTCCTGCCAGCATCCTTAGATTCCACACAAGCATCTGCTGCCAACTGCCCTCTTTTCCTCAGCCGCCTGGGAAGTGTGTTACAATGAAGGAAATCTCACACGGGCAGGTGTTCATTCGGCAGTTGCCAGAATTGCCAGGAAGGGTTTGCCAGCCTCCAAACAGTACCATTCCAGTGAAGCTAATGACTTTTGGAGGGAGGGGTTGTTGTGTTTTGCAAAAACTGCCATTGCATTCCAATTGCACTTCGTTTTTTGGAGGTGGGGGAAGGGGAATTTCTCTAAGTTAAGAAGGCCCCCCTTTTAAAAACAGAAACAGTTGTTTCTATAGCAGGTTCACACATATGAGCAGTCATAAAATTGAGTTAGAACAGATAAAAGGGAATTTTTTTTTACCCAGCAGATAATTAATCTGTGAGCTCCTTGCCACAGGAGGAGTGCCTGTGTGCCTTTAAAGACGGATTGGATAGATTTCTAGAGGGAAAAGTCCCTCGTGGGCTATAGGCCATGATGGGTTGTGCAACCTCCTTACATTAGTAGTAGGCTACTTCAGAATGCCATGTGCAAGGGAGTGGCAACAGGATGCAAGCATCTTGTTGTCTCGTGTGCTTCCTGAGGCACCTGGTGGGCCACTGTGAGACACAGGAAGTTGGACTAGACGGGCTTTTGGCCTGAGGCAGCAGGGCTCTTCTGATGTTCACAGCTTGCTTTATTTAGTCCATACAATTATTTACATTGGGCTCCTGGTAGGAGAAAGCAGCAGGCAATGCTGTTGGAGCAAGTCAGGTCTAGGTTGTTACTTGACAGTGTATGTGGCCACAGTGCTGAGGGGTGGGAGGGAGATAGGACTGGAACTATCCATCCCTTGCCCATTGGTCAGATCTATCCAGCTGAAGGTCTGGCATCTGTAAAAGCCAGTCCCCAACATTTTGTTGCTCGCTACTGTGACTAAAAAACTGAACATGGGACAAGGCTATGCAAGTAGGACTGGCTTGCTTTCCATGCAATGTTCCATGTTTTGAATAAAGAGGAAACAAAGTGAGCTGTTGTCTGGGCCATAATTGGGGTGGGGTGGGGGAGAGCCTGAGCACTTTGGTATTTAGGCCACACAGGAATTCATGCCTGTCCTTTTCACAACATTATGGCCCAGTTTTTATGATTGTCCAGAATATGTCCTGAAGCTTAAGAAATGGGCCACATAGATTGAATTCACTATGTTTCTGAGTCGCAATTTCCTGCTCAAACTGTATCTCAAGAGAGAGATGGACAGAGTCTTATCTGGGCAATTTGAAAATTTTTGTTTAAACCCAGGAATCTTGCATTCCAGTTTTATTAAACTTTAATAGAGCTAAACTTTAGAGTTTAATAGGTCTAGTTTAATAAGTTTCTAGCTCTCATGCTCATATCAATCCCATCTTGATCAGAAAAAGGTATTACCTCAGTATGCAATTAGGTAATTTCATTACCTCAGGGTGCAGGTCGGCAATACAGTGTACACTTCTTAAAATAAAGTAATAAAATATAATACAATGGTTTATACTGTAATTATCCAATTGCATCCTGAGGTATGCAAAATAAACCGTGGGTGGTTTAGTTTTGTGTGTGCTTGATTACTAGAGAGCTTGAAGGATGCAAATATATAGACATTAAAAATTAATTGCCATTATCAAGGGCCAATGAACATCACTTAAAGGTTGGAAAACTGCCGATATGGTTGATGTTCCAATGTTGTTTTTAGCAGACTCATTTTATTTGATTTACTCCATTTTTTTCCTCATAGCAATTACTGGGAGAACTCTCGGAGGTAACGCAAATTGCTTTCATATAAATTGTTGCTTGAAATTGTGTGCTTAAAAGCTTTGGGGGACTATACATAAAGAGTGTCACACTCTTAAAAGCTTCAATTTGCCCCCCTCTCTTCGTACTGTAGTTTCTCAATTTCCAATCGTAAAAAATTGCCTAGTCACTGTACTGCACTGGCAAAGTCAGTGTGGCGACTTACTCATGACGCCACTTTGCATAATTAAGGGCCCAGCTCTATCCTACTTTCCAGCACTGATGCAGCCCTGAGTTAAGGGAACAGGCCTACTGTTCCTACATGCATGCTATGTAGAATGGCTGATGGAGCGCCATGTTGCAGTCACCTCCTCCTTCCTTTATTATATATGTCTCAGCAGAGTCATTGGGGAGTAGTTAGTGGTAGAGCCCCATGCAGAAGAAAGTCCTGGGGTCTATTCCTGGCAGCATCTCCAGTTAGGGCTGGAAAAGAGCCCTGCCTGAAACGGTAGAGACCGCTGCTAATCATTCTGTATGCTAAATGCAAAACATGTGCTCCACCCTTACAGATCCACCTTCCTTCATGGTGTGTTCAGTGGGTGGATTGCAGGTACACACTTGCTGGTGTATGGGTGCACACCAGGTGAAGTGCCCAAGTTCTCTAACTGCAGCTCCTTGTACTGCACTGAGGAAGCTTTGGGAGGTACAGCCAAGTTTCAAGAGTACTCATAGCTGTGACCAGGTCCCTAGAATTACAGTCAAGAGCTGCCCTGAGAAGATGTCTTTGCTGGTTCAGATGTGTAGCCAGATCCAACTCTAAGGAAATACTTTCGGTGCTTTAGGAAACTTTAAAAAATTAAAGACCAAGGCACAATTATTGGATAGCTTAGGTTGTTGTCCCTCTGCACTTTACATTTTATGGTGCTCTGGAGCTGCTCAGGGGTAATGTGTGGAACACAGACAAATGTTTTCTTGCAGGGGCTTCCTCTTTCCAAACTGCTGAAGACCTTTTGTCTTGCTGTACTAAAAGTGGAACTTCCCTTTTTCATACCCGCAGAAACAGAGGACGGACTTCAGTCCGAAGCAGCCTGACCCCTCACCTGTTGCTCCGTCGCCACCGCAGACCCCACTTCCTGTCCCTCTGCCTCCAAATGTGCCAGCCCCTGTCCCGGTGCCTGTGCCAAAGGTCCCTGGAGCCATCAGTCGTCAGAGCAGCACGTCAAGTGACGGTGGGCGAGATGCCCAACGGCAAAGGCCACCCCCTATCGATCGTGAGTTTTGTCTTCTTGAAAGCAAGAAAATTGTACGCAATAAAAAGAAAACTACTTAAATTGTGAAAATTGTTTGTATACGCTTCATCTGACTCCCAGAAACCTGGCATCAAAATTGACATCCAGAGCTTTACAACTTTTTTGTTTAAGTCTCTAGCCTTTGTGATGGGAGGGAAAAGTGATGATCTATGGATGGTGTCTGATTAAAATTTAAGCCAGTATTTAAGCACGCACCTGCTCTTTCATTGAAATTAACTGACTTTACAGTACGTAAGTTTTGGCTGCATTGTGTTTGATGCCTGCAACATAATTCACTCATGGTCTTAAAAATTAACCTTGTTCAATTGTGGTGGGGGAGAAAGAGACTCTGTTGAGTTGTAACTTGTTGATCCTCTTAATGAAAATTCTGATGAAAAAGATGATCTGAAAATATTGCAACCGTTTGTCGGGGTGATGTTTGTTTATATAGTACCATCAGCCCTTAAACAGGCTAGAGGCCGAGTCCCTTCTGTGAGGGGCTTGCAATAAGAAAATCAACCCAAAGCAGACTGTAGAGGTCAGGGAGGGTTGTGGAGGCTCGGATAAGCAGGGAGAACATGCCATGATTTCAGGTAGGGTTCATTGGAGGAGGGTTTGGGAATGAGGTTGTTGTGCCAAGACTCTGAGAAGCGATGCAGAGAAGAGGCATCATGCAGATGGCTGTGGAGGGGGTTTGACGCATACAAGGCATCAATGAAAGAACAGCAGGGTCCTCTGAAGGAGCAGGAGAACTTTGACTGGTTAAAGATGGTAGAACTGGAGGAGTGAAGGTCTTGGGCTGGAGTACAGCAGTATATGAAAGCAAAAAGATGCAGGGCCATGTCAGTCAGTCAACAATATTTATATACGGCCTTTCCAAACAAGTTCACAAAGTGGTTAACAGGCAAAAAATAATAAAAATTAAATGGCTTCCTGTCCCAAAAGGGCTCACAATCTTAAAAAAAGAAATAATGCAGACCACCACCCGCAAAAGCCACTAGAAAAGACTCTGTGCTGGGGTGAAGAGAGACAATTAGTCTTCCCCTGCTAAATACAAGAGGAGCACCAACTGAAAAAGCATCTCTTACAGGGGTTGCCCAGTTAGCAGGGGTAGAGCTTTGAAGACAAGGAGATTGTGCTGGATTCAGGAATTGACACAAAGGCAGTGTAGTAGTAGAAGTAGTCAGAGTGACAGCTGGAAGAACCATCACAGCTTAAAAGTGATGAGAACTATATGCAGTCTCCAGGTTTTAGTGGTCATCTATCTCTGAGTGCCAGGTGCAGGGAGTGGCAATAAGATGCAGGTGTCTGTGCAGGTACCAACTCCTAGAAGCACTTCGTGAGCCATTGTGAGATACAGGAACCTGTTTTGACCACATGCGCCCTTGGCCTGAACCAGTGGGACTCTATTCTTATGACCAGAGTATGAATTAGAGGTTTTGCTTTTGCCAAAGGGGCAGAGAGAGCAAGAGACAGTAAATCCTAGGTAAATCAGTAAATAATTGATGAAGCAGGAAAACTATCACTTTTAAAAGGTGTGTGTGTGTGTGCGTGCGTGCGCGTGCATGTGTTCTGAGCAGTGAGTGTTCTCTCTTTTTTTTTAGGAAGGAAATCTCAGATGGAGGAAGTCCAGGATGAACTCATTCATCGGCTCACCATTGGCCGCAGTGCTGCCCAGAAGAAGTTCCACGTGCCACGCTCGAATGCCCCAGCCGTTAATATCAACTACGACTCCTCTCCCGAAGATGTGAAAATGTGGCTTCAGGCCAAAGGATTCAACCCAGTGTATGTCTGGAGGAGCAATTATTTATTTTAGACTAGTGAATTGAAGTTGGAGGCAGACTGGATGAGGGACAACTGAGATGCTTCCACACATCTCCCTGCCCACCAGGTTGGATTAATGGTTCTGCCCAGCAGATCCCAGACCAACTAGGGGATGCCACTATAAGCAATGACCTGGGCATGCCTCTCTCGGGGCTTTGTCCAGCGTTGCTTCCTGCCACTGAGATCACTCTTTCAGTGGATGAATACAGGCATGACGCTTTTCAACACCATCACGGAAAATCCACAAAGCAATTTACAAAGCGAAGGAATAGGAAGATTTGTTTCCCCTTCCGAAAAGGATCATGATCTTAAAAAGACATAAAGAATTAGGATTGTGCCCTCAAAATCAAAAGCATTTTCACTGATCCCACATTGTACTTAGCTGAAGAAACACCAGAGCACTACCTTTTAATTTGCTTCTGGTTTTTGTAAAATACATTTCAGATGTAGGTTTTTTTTAATAGTTTATTCAAATGGGAACTTAACATGATTATCAATCAGACCTTCCTTTTTTAGATGTAATTGAGGGAAGTTAATTAAAATATTGGGCAAAATCCAGCCAATGTTCAGTAAGTTTACGCCTCATTTAATTCAATGTAAGAGAGCACACATCTGTGTGCTGGCTTCTCTAACTCTGAGAGTGGTGCAAACATACTTTACAGTATCCCTTGTGCCGGCTAAACCTTGTTGGCCTAACTGAGGCAATCCTAACCTGAAGCTAGGCCGACAAACCCCCTGAGTTTTGCCTTTCCAGAGTCTCGTGTAAAAAGCCATCATCATTCTGTGTTGGGTGATGTGAGTTGCTCTGCTTTACCAGACTGACTATTTGGCATTTTCTTAAATGTTCATTGTTATCTTTCTATTCATCTCATAGCACCGTCAACAGCCTTGGAGTTCTGACTGGTGCTCAACTCTTCTCCCTCAACAAAGATGAGCTCAAGTCCGTGTGCCCTGAAGGAGCGCGAGTCTACAGCCAAATTGCAGTTCAGAAAGCTGCACTGGAGGTACGTTTCCTCAAATAGTCGTTTTGCTGTAACACAGTAGTTGCATTCTTGTTGGACATCACGCCACAGATGGATAGAGGGAAGTTATTTTCCGTCTCTCACAACACCAAAACCAGGAGACATCCACTAAAATTGAGTTTGGGGAGAGTTAGAACAGATACGTTTTTTACCCAGTCGATAATTAATATGTGGAACTCCTTCCCACAGAATGTGGTGATAACGTCTGGCCTAGGTGCCTTTAAAAGGAGATTGGACAGATTTTTGGAGGAAAGGTCCGTCGCAGGCTACAGGCCATTATGGGTGGTTCAACCTCTTTATTTTAGAGTTATATTACTTTGGAGTGCCAGATACAGAGGGAGTGGCAATGAGATACAAGTATCTTGTTGTCTTGTGTTCCCTGAGA
This sequence comes from Lerista edwardsae, assembly GCA_029204185.1. Classification (NCBI taxonomy): domain Eukaryota; kingdom Metazoa; phylum Chordata; class Lepidosauria; order Squamata; family Scincidae; genus Lerista; species Lerista edwardsae. The sequence goes on from JAJKFI010000051.1 coordinate 1,440,116, forward strand.
AATCTGGTGTACCACTGTGAGATACAGGAAGCTAGACTAGCAGGGCTCTTATGTAAAACCATGTAATACAAACAGGGCTTATGGAAAAAATAGAATGGAGTAAGACCACCAACACAGCAATACAGCTTTAATTTTTTTCTGCATTTTCTGTAAGGGTGCATAATGTAGACTCCTCTTATTCCTATTTGCATGAACAAACTGGTGCACAGATCTGGATTAGAAACACATTGCCATATTTCATGATGGCCTCACCGAAAACCTTCAAAGGTGAAGTGTGAATGAGTCAGCAAGGTTGTTTCTTAGAGATGAAAAATGTTGTTTAGTGGCATGTCACAGTGAGCGGCAAGGCTTTGGCTTGCAGGAATCACTTTTGGTGATGTAGCCTTCTTGAATACAGGGAGGCAACCCAGCAAGCTTTAGTGAACAGAAAAAGATGCCTAGGAGGTGATCCCTCAGTCTGCCACTTGCTGCACAAAGCATAACTCAAGTAATAAAGTAATGGCCACTTGCCAGTATATATAAAGACAATCCATTAGGAACTATTTTACATCTTTCAATGCATGAACAAACTCACTTCCCTAGTAAAACTGTGGTCCTATTGGGCCGTGCTTCTTGGCTGAAATCTATTTATTTTCATGGAATACAACCCCCTGAAGGGTTTGGATCAGAAGTCCTTGCCACAAAGGAAGCCAGTCATCAATGCCTCCCGCTACTTCAAGCCATTCCTGCTACTGTTTTCACTGAATAAAGAATGCCCTTAAATTGGTAGAGCAGGCTGACTGGTGCTTTAACTGTTTTTAGAATTGTGGATGTGCATAAATGAAACTAGACTCCCCCCCCCTCCGCAAAGTCCTGTTGTGCAATGACCAGCAGCAAAGCAGCTTATTGGGTAATGCTTGTTAATCAGATTAAAACGGGACGCATTGTACCATTAATGTTATAATTAAATACAAATTTGAGAGTGGCTCAGCCTCCTTGCAACTAATCTGAGTTTCATTCGACCAGTTAAGGCAAATTCTTTGTTTTGCCATTTAAATGTAATGAAGTGTGTAACACAAACTTGCAATACTTTAGAGTACTGTTGCTACATAGCAGGACAAAGTTAGCCATGTAGTGCAGCCTCATAGCCACACATGTTTTGGAGTTGCAGCTGTCACACTCAGGCTATGAATTCAAAGACTGATCCTTCAGTTTCACATTGACCCTGCAAGATCAGGCTTTGAATCCATTGCTTGGATCTCAGTGCTGCAACCTCATATAGTCATATGAGATTTCCTTAGTGCCAGAAGAACTTAAGGTTGGCAGTGATTCACCAAAGCCTCTGATGGAGAACCACCTGAGAATCTTTAGTAGGATGCAGGATACTGTTGGTACACCTGGAACCAACAGCATGCAAAGCCTGTGCCATCAGACCACAGGCAAGTAGACTAAGAGAAAGGATTGGTGAGCTGGGATTTCCCCTCAAGGCATTCACACACAGCAGAAACATCACATCTTCAGCATCTCAGTCATTCGTCTGAGAGCAGAGCTGTGTGATCAGCAAGAAACTGCAGCTCTAAGATTACACCAAGGCAGATTGCAAATCAGGGATGATTCTCTTGTGGGGAATGCCTCTCACCAGCCCACTCCTTGAGGTGCTGGTTTTCAATGCAGGAGAGAATTTTTTTTTTATTATGGGAAAGGACTGGAGCCTGTTGTCTCCAACACAGAAAGGTTTGTCCAGCAAGATTATACTGCATACACCTCCAGATTGGGGGTAGCCCCTCTCTGAATTCACTGATAAGAAGAGCCCCAGTGGATCAGGCCAAAGGACCATCTAGTCCAGCTTCCTGTATCTCACAGTGGCCCACCAGATGCCTCAGGGAGCACACAAGCCAACAAGATGCCTGCATCCCATTGCCACTTCCCTGCATCTGGCATTCTGAAGTAGCCTACTTCTAAAATAAGGAGGTTGAACATACCCATCACTGCTTGTAACTTGTGATGGACCTTTCTCAGATAATTGTGGCACCAGAAATTGTGGCACCAGGAGTGCTTGTACATTCCTACATACTGTGGGCTCACACTAGATAAGAGTCATAACAAAGACCTTTTCAGTGAGGTGTATTGTGTATTTTTCATGTATAATATCTCAAGAATCCAAAAGTTGTTCCAAATCATCTCTGTCTACCTTCACAGGCTACCAGTGGAAGCTCAGAATTGCAGGAAATCATGAAAAGGCGACAAGAGAAACTCAGTGCAGCTGCCACCGACTCGGGAGTAGAGTCTTTCGATGAGAGCTGTGGTCACTAAACATTTTCTATTTTTGTTTCGTTAAAAAAAAGACAGAGAGTGAGAGATCCCATTGTTCTTGGCATTGTTCCATCATGCTTTGTTTTAGGAAGCCATGAAAGGGAAATGTCTGCTGGAGGGTTACTATTTTTGTAGATACAACTCGATGCCATAAAAGAAGCATGCAGTCAAGAGATGGGAGGGGGCACCACTGTTCTCCATTCCTCCTTGATTTAAAGGTGTAGGTACAGAAAAGTGATCTTTTGACAGTAGGGAGGGTTCTTAATCAGCACCCTCAGGCTGGGCTAATGAACCTGAACATTTCATGCTCCTTTTTTTCTTCCAGTGCTGCTTTTGAGCCATTTCATGGGAGCTGAGCCAGCCAATAAATTGTGTTCAAATCTTCAGCCCAGTGTGAATTTAAGGGCATGGTTAAGCCAGAGTTGAGCCCTTCTAATCCATATTGATTAAAGTCCCATTAACTCTCTTGGCCCAAGCTTTTTCAGTTGAAATCAGTGGGATTTAAAAAGGCTTCAGTTTGGCAATCATCATACCCATCCTGTCACTATGGGACATCATGCTGGCCTCAGTCTCTCTGTCCTTCCCTCCTGTCTAAGCATAAAGACATTCAAATTTATTGAAAAGTTCCTAATGCCAACAATTCGGGGTTAAACATTTTTGACATTGACAGTGGCCCTAATCTTACAAGCACAGGCTCAGTTCTTCCAATACCTATAAGATGGTTTCTTATAGGAAGTACAGATGGCAAAATATTTTTATTGTTCTTTGTGCTAAATAATGGCACCCATGAAAACAATAGCACAAATATCAATTTTTAAAAGGCAGGGACAGTCAGACTTTTTTTGGGTGTATCCATATAGTTGTTCACAGTATTATTTATTAAAAAGTATTGCATTTCACTTTGACTTCACAGATCAAAGGAAAGTGAAATCCAGCCTTCGCAGGGGCAAAAAGGAAAAAGATTAAATATATATATATGTATAAAACGTTTGTTAAAAGAGAATGAAATGTTCATTTCCAACTGAAATCTTTTAAATTATGGCCAATCCAAATGTAGCAAAACGTATTTCAGTAAATGTTTTGGGGACCACAATAACTTATTTTTTCCCCTACAAAAATGTTCTATTCCATCACATGTATATAAAGGCATCGCAAAACCCATCATGTCACTTCAAAGAAATGAATTGTCTAGTTTTATTAATTTTCATGGTGCCTTTTTCACGACTCAGCTGAAAGTCTGCAATAAACACTATTTGATGTATGTGAAATTGTTGTAGCATTCACTATTAAGGGGAAAAGGTCTCTGCCAGATTGGGAATGCAATCCTAACTGGAGTTAGGCTGGCACAGTTAAGCCAGCAAAGTTTGCTGGCACAAGGGCCACCATAAAGCGTTTGGACCACTCTTGGTGCACGTCTGTGTGCTGACATCTCTGACTCTGAGAGTGGTCCAAACAATACACTTTTTCCCTTGTGTCGGTCAAACTTTGTTGGTCTAACTGTGCTGGCCTAACTCAATATACAATTGCATTCTGATGCACCTAATGTGTCAGCAACTCAAAACATGAGACCCATGTCCATAAGGGAGGGAGAGCTTTGTGCATGTACTCACATCTGGCTGAAAATGGAACATGCCAGTTTTCTGGCACAGAAGCAAAAAGCTGACTGTGTGGCAAAGAACACTTTTGGAAGCAAAATGGTTTGGAGTTGACGGAGGTCTCAGCTGTGTGAGAATGTTGAGGCTTTTAAGGATCAAGGAATGCAGGTCCCAGAAGGTAGCTCATCACAGCAGCCTCTTATCCTCCAGCTTGGCCTGAGTCCAATAGCGCTTTAGAGTATAGCACAAGGTGCTACAGCTCTAGCAGTAAGCCACAAATGTCCCCACACTACTTGGCAGGGTGGCATAAGCTACCAAGGTACCCCAGAGGGGAGAATATACTCGGGTCATCTGGTTAGTGGGCTATTGCCACTTATCATTTGCAGAGACTGTTTGCAAAACACACGCACTCACGCACCCCAATTGCCCAGAAAGGGGGGTGATAGTGTTAAAGCACTTGGAGCAACTTTAGTCCAAATGAATGCATCAGTGGTTTTGGGGCTCAGATGTTTTCTTGACACAAACCCTTGGATATTTTGGGTGTGTGTTTTTCAGCATAGGGCAGTTCTTATAACTGCAGGTAGGTGTGCTGTTCTTGGCGGACAATGTGATTGTAATACAAATACCAATGTGAAATCTGGTGCAGGGAGAGCTCCAGCCTTTTTTCCTCCTGTTATCCTCCCCCTACCCACACCCCCATTCCCCTTCCTTTGGAATCTTCTTGTACTTCTGTAACTTTGCCCCCCCCCCGGTCTTATCTTATTGCAATTTGACCAATTTGTGCCCTGTGCCTGGATGGGGCCCCACACTGGGGTGTGAGTGGAGCGCGTGCAGCTGTAGCCAGGACCTCACTTTGTAGCTGATGCACCAGCTTGCAACTCTCTGCCAAAGTGTCATGAGGAGAGCTTGGCAACATTGCTGCTGGACAACCCTCCCTCCTGCCTCCCCTGGGTCCAACTGGCATGAAATCTGCACCCCCCCCCAGAAGCAGTTAGCTGTGTGGCCACTGCTGGGTGCTTTGCCATGGCTGCTCATTCTGGTGAATAGGGGGCCCTGCAGGGGTGGGGGCACCCCAAAATGTTTTGCATTGGGCCCCATAGCTCCGAAGACCAAGCCTGCACCCCGCCAAAATTGATGCACTGAGTATGACAGAAAATAATGTGTATTGGCTCTTGTAGTCAGATACCTGCTTTTGTCTTTGTTGCTCAATGAGGACGGCCTCTTGATGGAACGGACAGGGACAAAAATGGAAACGCAACATCCAAGAAGGTGTTTTGCTTTGATCAGTGTTATTTGTGCCGTTCATGTTCATACAACTCTGGCCCCCAAGCCTCAGATTCTATACTCTACAACCTCAAATAAGCTAAACCTAACACAGATATACTTTTTAATACACATTTGCTGCAAAACTCGGAACAATTCCAACAGAATGAAATCAACACAGCTGTCTGGGTTTGTTTCCCCTTTCACTAGATGGCAAAGCAGTACAATACATGGCTGTGTGTTCCACGGTCAGTTGGTATGAGAAGTCTGTTGACCAACCAATACTTGTGACACTGATGTTCTACTACACATTTGGCCCTTACCGCAAGAGAAAAAGGATATTTGGTATCGGGGTACCACTTTGGCAGCTCAAGCACTGGTTCAGGCTCTCCTGGTTTGCTCTTCTAGCTTTTCCAGGAAGAGTTTTCCAGGTCGTGGGTCAGTTATGCAACATGTGTGGTCAAAGCTGCTGAGCATGTGCAGCGAGACAGACTCCCCCCCCCACTTTCATATGTCTAAGCTTAGAGTGAAAGCATCCTGCTCAAAGGGTATGTATTGTAAGCCTGTCCCCCTTCTCTTCTTCGTAAAACGAAACAATCTCCAGTCTAGATTAGGTGTATGTGGAGCCTGAACTTCAAACAGGAAGTCCAGTTTTGAAAACCATCTTCCTTGCAACAGTCTAGTATGATGATGATGCTGGGCTTTCACTGTGGACTGGCTGCTTGGTCCCCTGGTCTACTTTTACAAGCACCCACCCAGCAGCCTTGCTACGGAGTTGGGGACAGGAGACTGAAAGAGGAGCATGATTTGGTCAAAGGTGAATAATCCACTGTCATAGCAGATGAACAGCCAGGTCTTCAGGCTATCTGTTGTGCAAAAGCTTGGTAATAAGGGCGTGGTACCTTCACCCTGCTGCGATGTACGTAGTTCTAAATTGACATGTTCACATTCACAGTCTTTGATTACAGAAATGTCACACTTGCAAAGTGGGTGGCCAAAAATATAAACATTCTTGGTCTTTCCCTCTCCTGGCACCTGGAAAGCTCAACTGTCCCGAAGATGAAACAAAAAGTGATTCTTTTGAACTGGTCAGTACTTACTATGTGGGAAATGTGCTGTGCATTGAACCATGATCTTTCATTTCTGTGTTACAGAGGCATCTTGGTTTGCGGAAAAGCTTGTATGCACAACTCTTCAAAACAAGAGTTTTTGCCCCACTTGGGACACGTGAGAAGAAAACTCAAACTGTAGCAGCCTGGTGACGCAAGTTGCAACCTTGGCATGCTTAATCAACGCCTAATGGGGTTACTTCTGAGTAAATATGCACAAGATTCTGGGATCAGTCTCCTGGTTTAACCAAGAGAAGTACACCAGTTCTGCTTTTAAAAGTGATTCACACATGTTGTGCTATGGTAGAGATGGAAAATGGAGTGCGCATCCCATTGAGCAATGCAGATGGAAACACCCATGTTCAGACACATTCCTGCATTAGGCCTGCAATTCCTCCTAAGTAGGTAGAAAGTTGCTTAGGTATGCATTTCTTCAGCTGGATCAGGGCACACAACTACACACACACACACACACACACACACACACACACCCTGAGGATGCATATAGATGTGGTTAAAACACAAATTGCTAGCTCGTAAAGGTAGATTTCCCCATGACCGAATGGTCTAGTCGTGACCAACTGTAGGGGGCGGTGCTCATCTCCGTTTCAAAGCCTGTAGAGCCGGCGTTTTGTCCAAGGACAAGCTTCCGTGGTTATGTGGCCAGCATGACTATACGCCATAGCTCACTGAACGCCGTTACCTTCCCTCCGAAGTGGTCCCTATTTATCTACTTGCATTTAGGTGCTTTCGAACTGCTAGGTTGGCAGGAGCTGGGACAAGCAATGGGAGCCCACTCCGTTGCACAGTCTTGAACTCCCAACCTTCTGGTCGGAAAGCCCAGCAGCAGCAGTTTAACCCGCTGCACCACCATGTCCCTGTAGACGTGCTACAGCTCTTAGGGATGCTGAATTCAGGGAATAGGTCCTTCTGGCAAAATATGTGTGCAGTTGGAGCATATATTCAGGGGGTGGTGGGGAGCAGAATAGGGGGTGCCTGGGTGCTGATCTCTGTCCTGCTGCTGATGGAATTCTAGTTAAAGTAGCTAGCTTGAGGCGGAATCCCTTACAATGTTATAAAACCAGCTGTGCACAATTGTGTGTTGCAAGTGTTGCTCAAAGTGAGTATCAGCTGTAGTGAGCGACAGCAAAACAAAGTGGTCTCCATCCTACCTGGGTAGGCTACCAGAGGCGGTTCCTGCGGTGGATCACTGGGTTGTGCAATCCGTGCTTTCTCACACACGTTGGCGTCCTATCACCATTCCTTTACTTCCCTGCGTGTCACTATCAACCCTACTCGTAATCAACACTACTCATGTGCTCAGGCTCATGTTTCTTGCAGATTTATTGAACGTAGTTGTAGCTTGCTGGCTTGAGAGATTATAGCCCTGCTGCCACTAGCCCTATACGCTGCAGCCTGAGAAGCGCTGGCTGATTGTAGCGCCCAAGCAAACAGGCTCCTTGCACTACTTTGCACTCTTTTCCATTTACAGCTTGATAGATGCATCAGGTAGTCTGTAGAAACCCCAAAACTCCACACATTTACCCCATCTATATAGTGTCAGAGGCCACACATGGTATGTGTTTATAAAACTCCTTTTAAAATCTTCTGATGGACTCCTTCTGCCACTCTTGAGCTGCAGAGAGAAACAGCCCTTGATTTTGCCGCTGTCAGCTTCAGTCCAGTATGTTAACTTACTCCTGCCATGTTTTAATTTTGATTCTTCTCTGCCAAGTGAGGCCCACACTGCAGATGGTTCCAGTGAAAAGAACAGCCAATCACACGACAGAAACCAAAAGGTCATCCCCCACAATGCCCTCAATGGCCCCTCCTGTAGCTTCCATGCTGCAGCAGATGGTATGCGTGACAAAGACAAAAACCAAAGAAACAGCTAGTTATGGTCACTTTTTCTAGGAGAAACACCTGGCAGCTAACTTGAAGACAGATGCACGGGTGCCACACTACGCAAAGACACCATTCGAACGCTCTTGGCACACCAGAAGACATCCTCACTGCTGCATTTCCTAGCCCATCAACACCATGACGTTTTATCTGCCACTGCACCTTATTTCCCCTCCCTCCCCACAACATTGACAAGCTCCTTATTTCTTTAACACAGGGCAAGTACATAGAAGTGAACAAAAGCCAGCAAACCAAAAAATATATATATAGGCACCAAAGGGTGGATCGGACAACTAAATGATATAGCAGTGAAGCTTGGACCAGGCTCATTGAAAAATGGTTGTCGTCAGTCGGCGTCACAGTTCCACTCCAAACCCAGGTGCACAGGTCTGTTCCGTTCTCCTAACACAGGCTGATTGAACAGGGAAACAGACATTTCAGCCTGGAAACTCGGACTTCCTGAGATCTTCAAAGCTCAATGAAACTTCTCCACTGATCTCTGGGCCAATGGAACAGTCAACTTTCAAATGTTAGATCTGAAACGAAATGAAATCCTCCTTTGCTTTTTCTTTCAGCTTTGGGCCAGTTGACTTTTTTTTTTTTTTTTTTTGGAGGCTGAGACTGCAATCCTATCCACATTTTCCTGGGAGTAAGCCCCACTGACTCTAATGGGACTGACTTCTGAATAGACATGCATAGGATTGGGCTCTGAGACAGGCTCCTCTTGACAATGTCTGCTTGGCGGTTCCTGTTAAGGAGAGATGGTCATGTCAGCGTGTCCAGGGTCCTCTTCCCAAGATCCAAAGACTTCTCATGCCTTGCTACATGCTAATGAGGTATTATCCAAAGTAAACCCTGCCTGATCCGGCCTCTTGCAGACCTCACCGGAGGCTTAGAGGCACATGGAGAAAGCTTGTCTTCATTCAAATTGAACCTTGAATATTGCACATTCCATAACCCTTAAGCCAAACCTGCACACTGAAAAAAAAAATTAAGAGAGAATTTTTAAAAAGACAGGCAACGTTTCTGAAATGCTGCATGTTGTTAGCAAGCTATGACACTGTTCTTTTTAATGTTGTTGAGTTGAATTTGGTCCAGTATGAATCATTTGTTTTTAAAAGTCCAGAAAGTAAAGAGTCCAGACAAGACACTGCAGGTTCCTTAAGGCTGGGTGTCCCCAGAGCTTCTGAATGAAAAAGAAACCCTTTTGATGTGTGTCCATGTATGTCAAAGCAGCTGGTCATCCACAGTAAACCAGAAAGTGGGTAAAAAAAATGAGAGAGAGAGAGAGAGAGAGAGAGAGAGAGAGAGAGGAAAAACCTGAAGCAAGGGAAGATGGCTGTACTATGTGTTCTAACCTGTAAAGGAGAAGGGGGGGGAGAAAGAAGCACTCAGTTTTAAAGGCAAGTCATCAAGTGGTTGTTATTTTTGAAGACATCAACTGAAGAATCAGTCGGGGCTGATTATTCATCTGCCGGACAGGCTGATGATGGTAGGTCAGGATATTAATTATCATTTACACGCCACCATCTATGTGCATAGATATGCACGGTGCTTCACAAAGAGTGAGAAGACAGCCAGGGCCCTAGGCTGCAGGCTCACAATCAACAAAAAGGACAGCGTATGGTCTAATAACATAAAGCCACACCCTCTTCACAAAAGGAAGAGGCCAGCCATAATGTTTTTCTTTCTTTCTTTCTCATTTCCTGTTATAACAACACCAAATAGCCTCGAGGAACAATCCAGGGCACTTACTCACAGCCGTTCAGAACAGAACACTGAGCATTGCAAAAGCACCACATGCAAAGGGCTGCGCATTCATTGTCTCAAGTGCTCCTATCCGGCTAAGATATTCAGACACTTAAACAGGTGGATGGGGAGAGCAACAGGTTGATGTAGGGATGTCCCTTCTTGGGATTGGATGAGTGAACATACATTGGAGGTGAATTCCAAGGCAATTATGAGTGGAGCATGCAGCCTGTATGTTCAGTCTGGACGTAAGAACATAAGAAAAGCCCTGCTGGATGAGGCCAAAGGCCCATCTAATTCAGCTTCCTGTATCTCACAGTGGCCCACCAGGTGCTTCAGGGAGCACACTAGACAGCAAGATGCCTGCATCCTGTTGCCACTCCCTTGCACCTGCCATTCTCAGGTAGCCTACTTATAATGTAAGGAGGTTGTACCACACATCATGGCCAACAGTCCATGATGAACTTTTCCTCCAGAAATCTGTCCGATCCCCTTTTAAAGGATGTGCATTCCCATTGGCGTTCTTATGCGCATCCCAAATGACATCCTCACATGCTTAGTCATATGTTAAGACCTTATTTGGAGGTGGGGCAGTCGTTTTTACAACCACTCTGTAAAGCAAGCCAGACATATCACCCCCACTTGTATTAGATGCTGGGGAAGGGCTGGGAATGGGAGAGTGGTGGCTTGCTCAGAGTAACTCATGGCAAAGGTGATATTTACTAAAGCAGCAGTTCCCAAACTTGGTGGTCATAGTGTCCTCCTTCAGCAGAGGCTTCTTCTTCCTGGCTCTACCTGGCGCCACCATCTTGGATCATGCAAGATCTTGCAAGAATCATGTAAGATCTCACACAATTCAAGATGGCAGCATTTGGGAGAACCGGGAAGAAGAGGCCACTAGGGACATTCCACAGCGCCCCCTGTTGGTTCACTGCAGTACCCCCAGGCATCATGGTGCACAGCTTGGGAACCATTAAACTAGAGACTTTCTGGATCCTGATTCATAGGATCATTTACATTAAACTGGATTAACGTTAAAGGATCACAACATCAAACTGAAGGTTTAAAAGCAAGAATCCAACATATGCTGGGATGGGCAGATGGTGTGCAAAGACCAAGGGGTCCTAATGGCATCACTAGGGATACAATGGAGCCTAGAAACCACACCAGCTCTTCTGCAATGAATGCAAAACAAAACCCAACAGGTTTATTTTTAGATGTGCAGCAAGTACCGTTTTTTGAAGTGCTAACTTTTTTTTAAAAAAAAGTTCATTAGAAATCAGACTCGGGGCACAATCCTAACCTGGAGCTAGGCCAGCACAGTTAGGCCAGCAAAGTTTGGCTGGCACACCATAAAGCCCGTTTGGACCACTCTCTGAGTCAGGGAGGATGGTGCACATCTGTGTGCTAGTCTCTCTGACTCTGAGAGTGATCCAAACATACTCTACTGTGTCCTTTGTGCCGGCCAAACTCTGCTGGCCTAACTGTGCCGGCCTAACTCCAGGGTAGGATTACAATCTCAGTTGAATCTGCTCATCATTTGTTACATCCTTGGGATTCACTGGCCCCAGTCCAAAAGTGCAGCCATTAAACTGCCAAGGCTGCATACAGGGAACCCACTGAAAAAGCAGCAACTCTTCATTGTGGCAGAGGGAATTGTGCAGAGAGGGAATAAAACGAGCCCCAGCCCCGCTCTCCTCTCAGACAGATTATCAGTGTTATGACCAGTGCCCTAACTAGGCTTCAGGCTTGCAGGGTCCCCCATTTGTACACACAGGTGTTCATCCACCTAGGAGGAGGTGTACCGGTGGTTGCTTCCATGTGCCGGCTGGCTCTGAGCATCCAGCTCCAAGGTCTGTTCCGATCAATGAACGCCACTGCATTAATATTGATGGCAGCAGCTGCTCCTGCGCGTGGCCCCGTCTAGGCCCACCTGAGCATGACCACCGAGGACAGCTTTCCACACTCACCGCCTGTGACCTGGAGTTACGACTTGCTGACATTCTCGTATATAACGTCGCTGATGCAGAACTGCTGCTTCTTCTTTAGCCACATTAATTGCACACACTGGTGAATAAAAATGTATTGTTCCTGGGAAAAGAGAACAAAAGCCAGTATAGACCTGAGCCAGGAGGAGGCCAAGTGGCGCAGCCCAGCTTCCCCCAGCACCTGCTGAACAGGGCTCCTTGCCCCAATACATTACGTTCAGAGTTAGCTTCTACCAGTGGTGTCATTCAAATGATTTAGGAACAGGAGCTCACTTTTGATTGGCACTTGTCGGGAACCCGGAACTAGCCACAGAGCCCGTTAGGATCTGGAACGCCCGTTCTGGTCCGTTCCCCCTGAATGGCATCACTGGCTTCTACCCCGATTTATCCCAATATTTAAGCAGTGTCCCCCTGCTTATTTTCAAGGCAAGAACCCTTAAAGAAACCGCAACACACTTCTTCCCTTCAGGATAAAGCCCCTGAAGCATTAGGAAAGGGGTGTGGCTCAAACATACAGCAAATGCAGACGGTGAATCTCTGGCCTCTGCAGCTGGCGTTGGAAATGGAACCCTGGAAAGCCACTGCAGGCAGTTAATACTGTATCGCTAACACTGAGCAAAATGGCCCAGCTCTAGCACAAAGCAGATGATCAGGAGGGAGCTTCGGGCTGACCCATTTTTTAGCGTGGTGGGAGTGCCGTGGCTAAGAGTTGCTAATGAAAATCTTGCCATGCTCAGTGGCCTCAGCCTCGTCCTCCCCACCCCTGTCTGAAATCTGGGGATGATGATACTGGCCTGCCTTGCAAGGCTGTTGTTATGACGATGGACACAGCGGCTGATCACTGCCCTGAACATGCTCAAATGTGATGTGAACATTTGGCCGCTCCATCACGTTTCATCCTAGGCTCCAGACCAATTTTGGGGACTGGGTTGGGGACTTGCTACTTCTATGGGTTGGGCAGAGCAGGATTGGATTCAGGATTGCAACTGCATTCAGGCAGCAAATGTGTTTGGGTCTCAGGTTCCTCTGACAGGCAAATGTCCAGCCCACTTCTGCCCTCACACCACTTCACTGAGAAAGCTTCAGAGCCAGGCAAAGAACCTGGCCAATTAATTTTCCATTCCATGAGGAAACCTGAAACCAGGTGAATGGGGCGTGCAGCGTGGTTTCAGGTTTGCTGCTGAAACATTCACAACTGTGCCCTACTCCTTAAAATAACACTGACCTCTAGTGGCCAATGCGGGATAAGGCTACTTTTTCTAACCAAACGCAGTACTCATGATTCCGGCAGCTCAAGAATTTCTGGCTGAAAGCATAAAGTGTGAAGGGAGGCACAAAGGCTTCAAATGCTTAATTGGCATGTGCCAGGGAGGGGGGCATGGCCAACCACAGCTTCCCGGCATGCCCTCCTGAGGGTTTGGAGAGATGCTATCACCTTCAGCTTTGACACAGTATTCACAGCCAGCCACTACATAAGCTGCCATGTAAAGACTGAAGCGTTTCCCAAAATTCCACCAGAGGATGAAAAGTGCTAGTTTGGGATACTGAGCAGTGCAGAGGGAGTAGGTTGTAACAGTTACAGCACTGGATCAGGGGAGACCTGGCTTCAATTTGCCTGCTCAGGTCTGATGGGTGATCCTGAGCTATTTGCAATCTTACCTACCTCGCAGGCTTGCTAAAAGGATGAGAGGGAGAAGGTTGGATCATGAAGCTGCTCTGACCTCCTGAGAGGGCTATACATGCCATAAACCAAAGGAGGTACTTTGTTCACACTACAGAAAACAAGTCTTGGACAAAGATGTCCAGATTTCAGAATAGTCCGGATTTCCGATGTCTGGATAAGGGGTAGTCTATCTGCATTAGGCCCAATTTCTTCCGCGTAAATGGAAACAATGTTCATCATTTGTTTTGTCACAGCATTTGGGATTCCTTAGCCTGGAATTGGGATTTGCTTTTATGGAACGCCTCTAACTTGCATGATGAATTCAGATGATAGCTCCGGCTCTCTCATCCCAACTTTCTGACCGCAGCACCATATCCGGCTTGTGAAGCCAGCAGCGCGAAGGGCTGGCTGGCTTTCGGGGCATTCTGTCATCCTGATCCGGCTTGCTGAAGCATGACAAAGCCCTGCTGCCTGCTGTGTTGGTGTGCCAGGGAGCGGATGTAGCGGTGCGGTGCCAACGGAGAAGGGGGGGACAGGCCAGCTGGCAAGCAGCAGGGCTTTGGAAAGCACACTGACGTTGGCAGCCAGTCACCGTGACGTGGTGAGAGAAACAAACCGTGATGTGGTGAGGGCGCAGTCCTAACCTGGAGTCAGGCCAGCACAGTTAGGCCAGCAAAGTTTGGCCGGCACAAGGGACACCGTAGAGTATGTTTGGACCACTCTCGGAGTCAGAGAGGCCAACGCACAAAACGTGCATCATCCTCCCTGACTCCGAGAGTGGTCCAAACATGCTTTATGGTGTCCCTTGTGCCAGCCAAACTTTGCTGGCCTAACTGTGCCAGCCTGACAGTGTGACCACACCAATAAGTGGAAGGTCTGGATCAGGAAAAGGAAGAGCATCTCACCTGGCGATGCTCCTATCTGGTACATCTGTTTAACATGAGCAACATGTTAACGACAAAGCGCCTGACCTAGACAGATGACTGTTCACCACATCAGACTGCAGGCAGGAGTCACATTTTTGAACTTCCCTTCATGACTTTTCTTTTGGAAGGAGAAAGGCAGGCCAGAGCCATTCCCTCGGATAGGTCTGCTCCAGGTTTGAGAGGCTTCTTGGCAAAGTGACCTCTATGGGCCCTCCCCTACCTCAACGCCTCCCTAAGCCTTGTGGGTAAATATGGGAAGGTTCTTTGAGGAGATGACAATGGAGTCCCTTTGATGCCTCCTCTGGGCATGTGGCCCATCTGCAAAACGGGAGCCCCACCACCACCACCAAGAGGCGCTTGCACCATCTGGGGATAGCCTCTATTTGCAAATGAGAAGGAAGACAGAAACACTGGTGGAGAAAGTCTGCCCCCACCTCCTCCAGGTGTTTCCCTATCCACAATTGTGTGTGGCCCCACAACCCAATTGCAGTGACTTAGATGGAAGCACCTGGAGAAAGTGGCAACAGGCTCTTGACCGAGGGAGTCATTCTGCTGCTGCAAAGGCTATGGCTGGATTGGCAGTGGTCTGCCTGAGCACCCAGGGCTTGCTAGGCAGTTGCCCAAGGAGACCAACCACTGATGCCAGCCCTGCTCTCCAACCTGGGCAGACCCATTCTAACCCCTACACACCCCAGCTGGCCGAGCTCCCGGTGCTGGCTCCCTGGTGTTGGGAATGTTACATAAAGCATGTCTGTGGCTACTTGGGAGCAGGCTGGGCCAGCACACAGACTGGCCTGGCAGCACCGGACCTGGATCCCGAGAAGGTAGGTTTATGCAGGCCTGGGCAGGCTAATGCAGGAGGTGGGAGAGGGCGGTAGGAGAGCGGGATGGAGCTGGAACAGGGACAGGGGGGCCCAGGAAGTGAATTGGGCCTGGAAGGGGGGTGGGACCAGCCGGAGCAGTGCAAACTGGATCCCAGCTCCCCAGCCCTGGCCTGACCTGCCTTAGTGCACAGTCTCATTTTTACAGTTTCAGTTTAAAAGCTTAGAAACATGCCTAATGTTATTCCCTACTCTAGAAAAATGCACAATCCAATTTGCTTTGCAATAATGTCATCAGACCACCAGGGGTTGATCCTGTTATAAAAGGTAAAGGTAAAAGGTTTCCCCACAACCAAATGGTCTAGTCGTGACTGACTGTAGGGGGCGTTGCTCCTCTCTGTTTCTAAGCCTGTAGAGCCAGTGT
The DNA here is from genome assembly GCA_029204185.1 of Lerista edwardsae. Taxonomy (NCBI): domain Eukaryota; kingdom Metazoa; phylum Chordata; class Lepidosauria; order Squamata; family Scincidae; genus Lerista; species Lerista edwardsae. The sequence goes on from JAJKFI010000051.1 coordinate 1,455,848, forward strand.
TTTGTCTGAGGACAAGCTTCCATGGTCATGTGGCCAGCATGACTATACGCCGTAGTGCACGGAACACCGTTGCTTTCCCATCGAAGTGGTCCGTATTTATCTACTCATATTTTTAGGTGCTTTCGAACTGCTAGGTTGGCGGGAGCTCACTCCGTTGCACAGTCTTGAACTGCCAACCTTCCGGTCAACAAGTTCAGCAACAGTAGTTTAACCCGCTCCGCCACCACATCCCTTGATCCTGTTATGGAGGCCTGTTATTCAGTTAATGTTTTTTTTCCCTAGGTCCTCTCCTCTTGTGGAGTGGTTAACAATCTCTTCACACAGTACTACAGCTGTTAAATGAATCCCATTCATACTCTAATGGGGCTTACACACTTAACAATTCAAAGAGTAGACACTCAGATCATGTGGTCAATTCCCAAGGTTTACCTGGGAAAATGATCATGTTAAATGGGCCTAGGTGTGCAGGGCTCCAAATGAACACAACATCCCAGTGATGTAGCAAGTGATGCTGGGGGGTAGAACAGGAGGTAAGAGGAACCCTTGGTCCCACTACCTTCTAAGCACAGGAAAAGTAAAGAGAAAGAATCTTCCATCCATATACAACTGAAAGACATACCTCTGTCTGTACCATGGACATCCTACAAGATCGCATGTCGGACACCAGCCCCAATATATCTACAAACTCATGATCACGTATGTGCTGCAAGAGCCGATCCAATGCTATAAAAGTCCCTGTTCGTCCCACGCCGGCACTGCAAACCACACATATCGTACATGTCATCATTTGGGGGAAGGTGTTTTATGAATGCGCATGAATAAAATACCGCATGAAAAGCATCTTGATGAGATTGTATTCATGACTGCATTTAGGTTCTTTTTGAGCAATGTCTTGCTGATGCACATGTGCATTCCTGCACATTGCGCACTACTAGATCAAGATTGCTTTGCAGAGTTCTGTCAAAGAGCATGTAATGCAGAAGGGGAAATACGCACATGAATGAAAGGAAGGAAGTACGAGTTGCAGTTATGAAGATGTTCCTGGCCATTTCTTATCTGATGGACTAAGCCAGAAGAGTATCCTATATGATTTGAGCAGAATGTGACCTGTCCATTCAATCTATACATTAGAGCAACCTCCCAAAATCTGGTGAACTTGCCCGTGTAAGGGCTGCCAATCCCAGGTTAACTTTGAGTGCCCCCAAATCTAAAATGGATGTGAAAAGGGGGAACCCCTAAAATACTGAATACAAGGCTGCTGGCTTGTGCCACATTCACCCCATTGTCATTGACTTGCCCATTGTCACATGCAAGGCAGAGCAACACAATGCAACTGATCAAGCACATGAAAGAGGAGAGCTGAGCTGAGTGACAGGAAATCAAGCAAAACAACTTCCAAATGGGGAAAAGATCTGGCCTCCATCATTCCATAAACTTTAATAAGTGTTTCTCTCCAGTTCCTCTTACACACAAAGGATAGAGTCATACCATTGTTTTTGTCCAAATGCTAGGCAAGGCAGCCCTCTTCCAACATCCAAGGGAAAACAGAGGCACTCACCTGCAGTGTATGATCATGGGGCCTTTGCTTCTCGTAGCCTGCTGCCTGACCATCTGCACAAATTGCAAGATGCTCTCTGCTGCATTCGTGGGAGGGACTCCATGGTCAGGCCAAGCCGTGTAATTAAAATGCATCACGTCCTGCACCTCGTCTGCCTAAGAGGAAGGAGGAAGAACACTGGTACAGATTTGCCTTTTGCATTTCTAAATAGGTTGATGACATACGAAAGACAGTGAAGGATAAGGGTGGGTGTGCATTCATTCATTCATTCATTCATTCATTCATTCATTCATTCATTCATTC